>JAVIAB010000088.1:53510491-54110491 GCA_032433765.1 Megaustenia siamemsis | reverse complement strand
TGGAGGCGGGCTCTGTACGCATGCAATGGGTATAGTCGTTGCAGAAATCCAAAATACGCAAGGTCACCTTTGTCTATGTCCCTGGACATGCGGGAGTACGGGGAAATGAAAGGGCGGACAGGTTGGCTAGCTGCGCTGTCGTTGAGGACGGGCAACCGATGGATCGGGCGGACATCATCAATGCCCTCCGAGATGTGGGAAGAGCACATGACTTCGACAAACACTGATCCACGTCACTTCTTCGGATGATGGAAATGGGAGTTAAGTTCGGCACAGCCAGAAATGAGACACTTGGTGGCCGTGTAAGAAGACTTATCAACCAACAAAGAACTGGAGTCGTCATTCGCTGGACACTGAGGGAATTGCTGAGGAGGGTATCTGAGCACCTATGGACATGTTCGGAGTGCAATGATGATGACCCGCAAATAACTCAAATAACTCAATAACAATGGCAGAGCCTATATATTCCTGAATACTCTAGTGAATGCAGCCTACAACGAACGAAACACGGTGCAAATTCTCTAAAGAGATAAAACTGCGGCTGACTTGACGAAGTAGTTCACATTAATGAGTTGTAGCATATAACTAACTTGCGTCAAGCAATTGCAACAACGGTCATGAACAGCACTCAATGTGACGTAAAGCGAAGATCAACTCTAGCCAGTGGAAAGTCGCATTCACAACACTTGATTTGTTACTCGGCGCAGATTTGTTAAGTAGAACATCATTTTGACTTTAGCGCAGAAAAGTGCAATGGAGAGCCGAAATTAATCAGACCCCAAATGCACTTTCTGCAGCTATGGAGAGAACGTGAACTAGAGCCACCATCTTGGAAACAGAAGTCCATACACACATGAATGTGTCCTCTAATGACTGATGCAACTATTGTCACTATTGTCAATACATTTGAAATACATAAACATAGTAAAGCTAAAGAACTGGCACGTTCTCGTAGGTGGCATCTTGAAGTGAAAGTCTGGGGCATGGCAGACATTGCCGTTCCATTTAGAAACAGCTAATATTAACAGGACACAATGAGATAACATTTAATTTAAAGCAGACATTTTGAAATGATCACCTGTATATTGTTACTTTTGAAGGGATGAGCGAGATGAGAGAGATGAGCTACATGAGCGAGATGAGCGAGATGAGAGAGATGAGCTAGATGTGCGAGATGAGCGAGATGGGCGAGATGAGCTAGATGAGCGAGATGAGCGAGATGAGCGAAATGAGCGAGATGAGCTAGATGAGCGAGATGTACGAGATGAGCTAGATGAACGAGATGTGCGAGATGAGCTAGATGAGCGAGATGAGCTAGATGAGCGAGATGTGCGAGATGAGCTAGATGAGCGAGATGAGCTAGATGAGCGATATGTGCGAGATGAGCTAGATGAGCGAGATGAGCTAGATGAGCGAGATGAGCGAGATGAGTGAGATGAGCGAGATTAGTGAGATGAGCTAGATGAGCGAGATGAGCTAGATGAGCGAGATGAGCGAGATGAGCGAGATGAGCGAGATGAGCGAGATGAGCGAGATGAGTGAGATGAGTGAGATGAGCGAGATGAGAAAGATGAGCTAGATGTGCGAGATGAGCTAGATGAGCGAGATGAGCTAGATGAGCGAGATGAGCAAGATGAGCGAGATGAGTGAGATGAGCAAGATTAGTGAGATGAGCTAGATGAGCGAGATGAGCTAGATGATCGAGATGAGCAAGATGAGCGAGATGAGCTAGATGAGCGAGATGAGTGAGATGAGCGAGATGAGAGAGATGAGCTAGATGTGCGAGATGAGCTAGATGAGCGAGATGAGCTAGATGAGCGAGATGAGCAAGATGAGCGAGATGAGTGAGATTAGTGAGATGAGCTAGATGAACGAGATGAGCTAGATGAGCGAGATGAGCGAGATGAGCTAGATGAGCGAGATGAGTGAGATGAGCGAGATGAGTGAGATGAGCTAGATGAGCTAGATGAGCGAGATGAGCGAGATGAGCTAGATGAGCTAGATGAGCGAAATGAGCGAGATGAGCTAGATGAGCGAGATGTACGAGATGAGCTAGATGAACGAGATGTGCGAGATGAGCTAGATGAGCGAGATGAGCTAGATGAGCGAGATGTGCGAGATGAGCTAGATGAGCGAGATGTGCTAGATGAGCGAGATGAGCGAGATGAGCTAGATGAACGAGATGTGCGAGATGAGCTAGATGAACGAGATGTGCGAGATGAGCTAGATGAACGAGATGTGCGAGATGAGCTAGATGAGCGAGATGAGCTAGATGAGCGAGATGTACGAGATGAGCTAGATGAACGAGATGTGCGAGATGAGCTAGATGAGCGAGATGAGCGAGATGAGCGAGATGAGCGAGATGAGCGAGATGAGCTAGATGTGCGAGATGAGCTAGATGAGCGAGATGAGCTAGATGAGCGAGATGAGTGAGATGAGCGAGATGAGTGAGATGAGCGAGATTTCTGAGATGAGCTAGATGAGCGAGATGAGCGAGATGAGCGAGATGAGCTAGATGAGCTAGATGAGCGAGATGAGCGAGATGAGCGAGATGAGCGAGATGAGCGAGCTGAGCTAGATGAGCGAGATGAGCGAGATGAGCTAGATGAGCGAGATGAGCTAGATGAGCGAGATGAGCTAGATGAGCGAGATGAGCGAGATGAGCGAGATGAGCTAGATGAGCTAGATGAGCGAGATGAGCGAGATGAGCGAGATGAGCTAGATGAGCGAGATGAGCGAGATGAGCTAGATGAGCGAGATGAGCTAGATGAGCGAGATGAGCTAGATGAGCGAGATGAGCGAGATGAGCGAGATGAGCGAGATGAGTGAGATGAGCGAGATGAGTGAGATGAGCTAGATGAGCTAGATGAACGAGATGAGGTAGATGAACGAGATGAGCGAGATGAGCTAGATGAACGAGATGAGCTAGATGAACGAGATGAGCGAGATGAGCTAGATGAGCGAGATGAGCTAGATGAGCGAGATGAGCGAGATGAGCGAGATGAGTGAGATGAGCTAGATGAACGAGATGAGCTAGATGAGCGAGATGAGCGAGATGAGCTAGATAAGCTAGATGAGTGAAATGAGCGAGATTAGTGAGATGAGCTAGATGAACGAGATGAGCTAGATGAGCGAGATGAGCGAGATGAGCTAGATGAGCGAGATGAGTGAGATGAGCGAGATGAGTGAGATGAGCTAGATGAGCTAGATGAGCGAGATGAGCGAGATGAGCTAGATGAGCGAGATGAGCTAGATGAGCGAGATGAGCTAGATGAGCGAGATGAGCTAGATGAGCGAGGTGAGCGAGATCAGCGAGATGAGCTAGATGAACGAGATGAGAGAGATGAGAGAGAAGAGAGAGATGAGCGAGATGAGCTAGATGAGCTAGATGAACGAGATGAGAGAGATGAGAGAGATGAGAGAGATGAGAGAGATGAGCGAGATGAACGAGATGAGCGAGATCTGCTGAAACTTTGAGAAGTAGATTCTGAACCATTTTATTTATAGAAATGACCGCATTAGCAATGGTTCCTAAATACAGCAAGTTCATGAAGCAACAAGTAGAAAGTACACATACGGTGCTTCCTTTTTATGGAGAAGACAAGACTAATCGAATCAACAATTCGGCTCAATAGATCTGGAAAGTGGGACAAACACAAAAGTTTACTAATTCTAAAATTCCAAGCTCCACATTTGTCCATGGTCTATTTTAGTACACATTTGTCTATGTTAGAACCCATTTTCTATGTTAGTACACATTTGTCTATGTTAGAACCCATTTTCCATGTTAGTACACATTTGTCTATGTTAGTTCACATTTGCCTATGTTAGTACTCATTTTCTATATTTGTACACAGTTGTCTATGTTAGTGCACATTTGTCTCTGTTTTTGTGTGTGTCCTACCATTAACTAATTCTGTTGTCTATCTCTACTCTTCCCATTAACTAATTCTGTTGTCTATCTCTATCTCAGAATGTTGAGAATACCATGGACAGCTAAAAAGAGTAATGCAAATGTTCTGAAAGAGGTCAAAGCAAAAAAGAGCTAATTTCCAATATTAGGAAGAAACAATCATCATATTTTGGCCATGTAATGAGAAGAGAACAACTGGAATATATTGTAACAACTGGAAAAATTGAGGGACGAAGATATAGAGGGAAGCAAAGAGAAAAAAATACCAGATAGCTTAAGAGAATGGCTTGGCAGAAGGTCAACAACAGAAATGATAAAGAACTGTCGAGATCGAAAGTTGTGGAGAGACATGATCACCTACGCCAGTAGTCCCGGTACTTGATGATGATGATCTCTATTTTCTCTCATTAACTAATTATGTTGTCTATATCTGTTTTCTCCCATTAGCTAATTCTGTTGTCTATCTCTGTTTTCTCCCATTAGCTAATTCTGTTGTCTATCTCTGTTTTCTCCCATTAACTAATTCTGTTGTCTATATCTGTTTTCTCCCATTAACTAATTCTGTTGTCTATCTCTGTTTTCTCCCATTAGCTAATTCTGTTGTCTATCTCTGTTTTCTCCCAGAATGCTGCTTCATTAACTGGCAAGTCAGCGCCCAACTGGATTATTCTGAAACAGGTAAGTGCATGAAACAAGTATCTCAAACCTGGTATCTGTATCAGGAGCGTATACAAAGAGCGGTAATTAAGGATAGCGAGCATACTCCCTCGACTCTCCCATCGTCTCTGGTAAGACACACATTTCTGGCATGCAATTTTTGTTTACATAAATAGTTGTTCAACATAGTTATGTAGATAAGTTACCAACGGTCACGTGATTTTGTTGTCTGTTTAAAAATGCATGTATGTCTTTACGTTGGTGTTGCTATCTCAGGATTCAAGTCTCGTACTTTACCTTTACCTTTACTTCCAAAATTATTGTAACATTTGTGTGTCTCATATGGAAAGTTTCTTGCCGAAGTGTTGCACGTTAGTCTCATCCGACAGTCTCAAGCGGTAAGCGCGTATGGAAGTTTCTTGTAAGTCACAAGTGGAAGTGTGAACCTCTCAGCTTTACTTAACATAACCCCCCCCCCTCCAAGCACAAACACACACCTAATGAGAGGGACGTGTGTACTAACGATATACGTCATTGCTTCAGAACATTCACAGATAAAACTGAATAATGTACATAAAGCTGGTAGGGCTTGCATGGAATTTACCATGAACACTTTCGTCAGGTAAAATACAAAGTAAAGTACCCCCGTCACGCCAAGTGGCGTTTAGGGAATATGGTGTTAGTGACCATAAGTTTTACAGACATTCGGCACATGATTTTTTGGGCTAATGTGGTCGGTATTACGCACGCGCCGCTTTACTTTCCCAGATAAAAACTGGTACCCATTAAAGGCTGGGTGAACCGAAAGCCGTCGATTGGGATCGAACCCTACCTCTTGTCCTTTGTAGTCCAGTTCTCTAACCACTGGGCTATCGCGGTACCCACTTTCCTCAGGTACTGAGCTTTAATACCTGATATGATGTGTCAATTTCTTCAGGTAGAAAGCATTTCTGTACCATTGCCACGACTCGTTAGTTCCTCGCCATTACGTTGTGTTTACTGCAGGTTATTTGTTACAGTTCCAGTACACTAATTAATTACATATACGTGTCTTAATTACATATACGTGTCTTAATTACATATACGTGTCTTAATTATATATACGTGTCTTAATTACGTGCTAAACATGTGCCAAAAGTGATTTAATTACATAATACGTGCCCTAGGTCATCACGTTAGATCTTCTCAACTTTTTCCTTTCCAGATAATACGAGGTTTCTTCGGCTGTTATGTTTGATTGAAGATGAGGTTGTTGTGTTATATTTGAATTGGTAAATATAGCGAGTCCTGTTTAAAGAGCGTAAGTTGAGTAATGGGCTTAAGAATTGGGTGTTATTTTTTTATTTTAACGGCGAACTTTTTGTTCTGTTTAACTAGAAGATCATGTGTGTAAATTGTGAGTTGTTTTGAAAAAAAACAACAACTAATAAACCGTAAATAACTTCAGGTAGATCAGGTATACTCATGACTTTCTGATGTGTCTTTAAACAGGTAGATCAGGTATACTCATGACTTTCTGAGTGGTCTTTAAATCAAGCAGTCAATATTATGTTACGTTATGAGCTTACAATGGTTTTTTTTTTCTGGGAAAGTAAAGCGGCCCTGGCGTAAGACCGACAACATTACCCCAATAATCATGCGCCGAAGGTCTATCAAAATTATAGTCACTGACACAATGTTCCATATACAGCACCATTTGGCGTGACGGGGCACTAACACGATATTCCGTTTACGCCTCGAGGCGTGACGGGGCTCTTTACTTAATTTATGAGCTTACAATCCATGCTCCAGAGAGTCCAAAACTTGTGCTACAGTCATGAGTCCATGTCTTAGATTTCATTTTGTGGACCAAGAATTCATGACAGTCCATGCGGCTACTTCCAGATCAGCAGTAGCGGAAACGTTGACACTTAACGGGGTAGATAAATAAGGAGCTGTTTATGAGGGCATCAATGGGGAAACGTTGACACTTAACGGGGTAGATAAATAAGGGGCTGTTTATAAGATCATCAGTGGGGAAACGTTGACACTTAACGGGATAGATAAATAAGGGGCTGTTTATGAGGGCATCAGTAAAGAAACGTTGACACTTAACGGGATAGATAAATAAGGGGCTGTTTATGAGGGCATCAATGGGGAAACGTTGACACTTAACGGGGTAGATAAATAAGGGACTGTTTATAAGATCATCAGTGGGGAAACGTTGACACTTAACGGGATAGATAAATAAGGGGCTGTTTATGAGGGCATCAGTGGAGAAACGTTGACACTTAACGGGGTAGATAAATAAGGGGATGTTTATGAGAGCATCAGTGGGGAAACGTTGACACTTAACGGGGTATATAAATAAGGAGCTATTTATGAGGGCATCAGTGGGGAAACGTTGACACTTAACGGGTCGATAAATAAGGGGCTGTTTATGAAGGCATCAGTGGGGAAACGCTGACACTTAACGGGGTAATTAAAAAAGGGGCTGTTTATGAGGGCATCAGTGGGGAAACGACACTTAACGGGGTAGATAAATAAGGGGCTGTTTATGAGGGCATCAGTGGGGAAACGTTGACACTTAACGGGATAGATAAATAAGGGGCTGTTCATGAAGGCATCAGTAGGGAAACGTTGACACTTAACGGTGTAGAAAAATAAGGAGCTGTTTATGAGGGCATCAGTGGGGAAACGTTGACACTTAACGGGATAGATAAATAAGGGGCTTTTTATGAGGGCATCAGTGGAGAAACGTTAACACTTAACGGGATAGATAAATAAGGGGCTGTTTAATAGGGCATCAGTGGGGAAACGTTGACACTTAACGGGGTAGATAAATAAGGGCTGTTTATGAGGGCATCAGTGGAGAAACGTTGACACTTAACGGGGTAGATAAATAAGGGGATGTTTATGAGAGCATCAGTGGGGAAACGTTGACACTTAACGGGGTAGATAAATAAGGGATTGTTTATGAGGGCATCGGTGGGGAAACGTTGACACGTAACGGGGTAGATAAATAAGGGATTGTTTATGAGGGCATCGGTGGGGAAACGTTGACACTTAAACGGGGTATATAAATTAGGAGCTATTTATGAGGGCATCAGTGGGGAAACGGCGACACTTAACGGGGTAGATAAATAAAGGGCTGTTTATGAGGGCATCAGTGGGGAAACGTTGACACTTAACGGGGTAATTAAAAAAAAGGCTGTTTATGAGGGCATCAGTGGGGAAACGACACTTAACGGGGTAGATAAATAAGGGGCTGTTTATGAGGGCATGAGTGGGGAAACGACACTTAACGGGGTAGATAAATAAGGGTCTGTTAATGAGGGCATCAGTGGGGAAACGACACTTAACGGGGTAGATAAATAAGGTGCTGTTTATGAGGGCTTCAGTGGGGAAACGTTGACACTTAACGGTGTAATTAAATAGGGGGCTGTTATTGAGGGCATCAGTGGGGAAACGACACTTAACGGGGTAGATAAATAAGGTGCTGTTTATGAGGGCTTCAGTGGGGAAACGTTGACACTTAACGGTGTAATTAAATAAGTGGCTGTTTATGAGGGCATCAGTGGGGAAACGTTGTCACTTAACGGTATAGATAAATAAGGGGCTGATTATGAGGGCATCAGTGGAGAAACGTTGTCACTTAACGGTATAGATAAATAAGGGGCTTTTTATAAGGGCATCAGTGGAGAAACGTTGACACTTAACGGGGTAGATAAGTAGGGGCTGTTTATGAGGGCATCAGTGGGGAAACGTTGTCACTTAACGGTATAGATAAATAAGGGGCTGTTTATGAGGGCATCAGTGGAGAAACGTTGTCACTTAACGGTATAGATAAATAAGGGGCTGTTTATAAGGGCATCAGTGGGGAAACGTTGACACTTAACGGGGTAGATAAATAAGGGGCTGTTTATGAGGGCATCAGTGGGGAAACGGCACTTAACGGGGTAGATAAAAAAATGGCTGTTTATGAGGGCATCAGTGGGGAAATGTTGACACTTAAAGGGGTAATTAAAAAAAGGCTGTTTATGAGGGCATCAGTGGGGAAACGACACTTAACGGGGTAGATAAATAAGGGGCTGTTTATGAGGGCATCAGTGGGGAAACGACACTTAACGGGGTACATAAATAAGGGGCTGTTAATGAGGGCATCAGTGGGGAAACGACACTTAACGGGGTAGATAAATAAGGTGCTGTTTATGAGAGCTTCAGTGGGGAAACGTTGACACTAAACGGTGTAATTAAATAAGGGGCTGTTAATGAGGGCATCAGTGGGGAAATGACACTTAACGGGTTAGATAAATAAGGTGCTGTTTATGAGGGCTTCAGTGGGGAAACGTTGACACTTAACGGTGTAATTAAATAAGGGGCTGTTTATGAGGGCATCAGTGGGGAAACGTTGTCACTTAACGGTATAGATAAATAAGGGGCTGTTTATGAGGGCATCAGTGGAGAAACGTTGTCACTTAACGGTATAGATAAATAAGGGGCTGTTTATAAGGGCATCAGTGGAGAAACGTTGACACTTAACGGGGTAGATAAGTAGGGGCTGTTTATGAGGGCATCAGTGGGGAAACGTTGTCACTTAACGGTATAGATAAATAAGGGGCTGTTTATGAGGGCATCAGTGGAGAAACGTTGTCACTTAACGGTATAGATAAATAAGGGGCTGTTTATAAGGGCATCAGTGGGGAAACGTTGACACTTAACGGGGTAGATAAGTAAGGGGCTGTTTATGAGGGCATCAGTGGGGAAACGTTGACACTTAACGGGATAGATAAATAAGGGGATGTTTATGAGGGCATCAGTAGGGAAACGTTGACACTTAACGGGGTAGATAAATAAGGGGATGTTTATGAGGGCATCAGTGGGGAAACGTTGATACTTAAAGGGGTAGATAAAAAAGGGGATGTCTATGAGGGCATCGGTGGGGAAACGTTGACACTTAACGGGGTAGATAAATAAGGGGCTGTTTATGAGGGCATCAGTGGGGAAACGTTGACACTTAACGGGGTAGATAAATAAGGGGATGTCTATGAGGGCATCAATATTGAAACGTTGACACTTAATGGGGTAGATAAATAAGGGGCTGTTTATGAGGGCATCAGTGGGGAAACGTTGACACTTAACGGGGTAGATAAATAAGGGGCTGTTTATGAGGGCATCAGTGGGGAAACGTTGACACTTAACGGGGTAGATAAATAAGGGGCTGTTTATGAGGGCATCAATGGAGAAACGTTGTCACTTAACGGGATAGATAAATAAGGGGCTGTTTATAAGGGCATCAGTGGGGAAACGTTGACACTTAACGGGGTAGATAAATAAGGGGCTGTTTATGAGGGCATCAGTGGGGAAACGTTGACACGTAACGGTATAGATAAATAAGGGGCTGTTTATAAGGGCATCAGTGGGGAAACGTTGACACTTTACTGGCTAGATAAGTAAGGGGCTGTTTATGAGTGCATCAGTGGGGAAACGTTGACACTTAACGGGATAGATAAATAAGGGGATGTTTATGAGGGCATCAGTGGGGAAACGTTGACACTTAACGGGATAGATAAATAAGGGGCTGTTTATGAGGGCATCAGAGGGGAAACGTTGACACTTAACGGGGTAGAAAAATAAGGGGATGTCTATGAGGGCATCGGTGGGGAAACGTTGACACTTAACGGGGTAGATAAATAAGGGGCTGTTTATGAGAGCATCAGTGGGGAAACGTTGACACTTAACGGGATAGATAAATAAGGGGATGTCTATGAGGGCATCGGTGGGGAAACGTTGACACTTAACGGGGTAGATAAATAAGGGGATGTCTATGAGGGCATCGGTGGGGAAACGTTGACACATAATGGGGTAGATAAATAAGGGGATGTCTATGAGGGCATCAGTGGGGCAACGTTGACACTTTACGGGATAGATAAATAAGGGGATGTCTATCAGGGCATCAGTGGTGAAACGCTGACACTTAACGGGATAGATAAATAAAGGGATGTTTATGAGGGCATCAATAGGGAAATGTTGACACTTAACGGGGTAGATAATTAAGGGGATGTTTATGAGGGCATCAATAGGGAAACGTTGACACTTAACGTGGTAGATAATTAAGGGGCTGTTTATGAGGGCATCAGTGGAGAAACGTTGACACTTAACGGGGTAGATAAATAAGGGGCTGTTTATGAGGGCATCAGTGGGGAAACGTTGACACTTAACGGGGTAGATAATTAAGGGGCTGTTTATGAGGGCATCAGTGGGGAAACGGCACTTAACGGGGTAGATAAAAAAATGGCTGTTTATGAGGGCATCAGTGGGGAAATGTTGACACTTAAAGGGGTAATTAAAAAAAGGGCTGTTTATGAGGGCATCAGTGGGGAAACGACACTTAACGGGGTAGATAAATAAGGGGCTGTTTATGAGGGCATCAGTGGGGAAACGACACTTAACGGGGTACATAAATAAGGGGCTGTTAATGAGGGCATCAGTGGGGAAACGACACTTAACGGGGTAGATAAATAAGGTGCTGTTTATGAGAGCTTCAGTGGGGAAACGTTGACACTAAACGGTGTAATTAAATAAGGGGCTGTTAATGAGGGCATCAGTGGGGAAATGACACTTAACGGTTAGATAAATAAGGTGCTGTTTATGAGGGCTTCAGTGGGGAAACGTTGACACTTAACGGTGTAATTAAATAAGGGGCTGTTTATGAGGGCATCAGTGGGGAAACGTTGTCACTTAACGGTATAGATAAATAAGGGGCTGTTTATGAGGGCATCAGTGGAGAAACGTTGTCACTTAACGGTATAGATAAATAAGGGGCTGTTTATAAGGGCATCAGTGGAGAAACGTTGACACTTAACGGGGTAGATAAGTAGGGGCTGTTTATGAGGGCATCAGTGGGGAAACGTTGTCACTTAACGGTATAGATAAATAAGGGGCTGTTTATGAGGGCATCAGTGGAGAAACGTTGTCACTTAACGGTATAGATAAATAAGGGGCTGTTTATAAGGGCATCAGTGGGGAAACGTTGACACTTAACGGGGTAGATAAATAAGGGGCTGTTTATGAGAGCATCAGTGGGGAAACGTTGACACTTAACGGGATAGATAAATAAGGGGATGTCTATGAGGGCATCGGTGGGGAAACGTTGACACTTAACGGGGTAGATAAATAAGGGGATGTCTATGAGGGCATCGGTGGGGAAACGTTGACACATAATGGGGTAGATAAATAAGGGGATGTCTATGAGGGCATCAGTGGGGCAACGTTGACACTTTACGGGATAGATAAATAAGGGGATGTCTATCAGGGCATCAGTGGTGAAACGCTGACACTTAACGGGATAGATAAATAAAGGGATGTTTATGAGGGCATCAATAGGGAAATGTTGACACTTAACGGGGTAGATAATTAAGGGGATGTTTATGAGGGCATCAATAGGGAAACGTTGACACTTAACGTGGTAGATAATTAAGGGGCTGTTTATGAGGGCATCAGTGGAGAAACGTTGACACTTAACGGGGTAGATAAATAAGGGGCTGTTTATGAGGGCATCAGTGGGGAAACGTTGACACTTAACGGGGTAGATAATTAAGGGGCTGTTTATGAGGGCATCAGTGGGGAAACGGCACTTAACGGGGTAGATAAAAAAATGGCTGTTTATGAGGGCATCAGTGGGGAAATGTTGACACTTAAAGGGGTAATTAAAAAAAGGGCTGTTTATGAGGGCATCAGTGGGGAAACGACACTTAACGGGGTAGATAAATAAGGGGCTGTTTATGAGGGCATCAGTGGGGAAACGACACTTAACGGGGTACATAAATAAGGGGCTGTTAATGAGGGCATCAGTGGGGAAACGACACTTAACGGGGTAGATAAATAAGGTGCTGTTTATGAGAGCTTCAGTGGGGAAACGTTGACACTAAACGGTGTAATTAAATAAGGGGCTGTTAATGAGGGCATCAGTGGGGAAATGACACTTAACGGGTTAGATAAATAAGGTGCTGTTTATGAGGGCTTCAGTGGGGAAACGTTGACACTTAACGGTGTAATTAAATAAGGGGCTGTTTATGAGGGCATCAGTGGGGAAACGTTGTCACTTAACGGTATAGATAAATAAGGGGCTGTTTATGAGGGCATCAGTGGAGAAACGTTGTCACTTAACGGTATAGATAAATAAGGGGCTGTTTATAAGGGCATCAGTGGAGAAACGTTGACACTTAACGGGGTAGATAAGTAGGGGCTGTTTATGAGGGCATCAGTGGGGAAACGTTGTCACTTAACGGTATAGATAAATAAGGGGCTGTTTATGAGGGCATCAGTGGAGAAACGTTGTCACTTAACGGTATAGATAAATAAGGGGCTGTTTATAAGGGCATCAGTGGGGAAACGTTGACACTTAACGGGGTAGATAAGTAAGGGGCTGTTTATGAGGGCATCAGTGGGGAAACGTTGACACTTAAAGGGATAGATAAATAAGGGGATGTTTATGAGGGCATCAGTAGGGAAACGTTGACACTTAACGGGGTAGATAAATAAGGGGATGTTTATGAGGGCATCAGTGGGGAAACGTTGATACTTAAAGGGGTAGATAAAAAAGGGGATGTCTATGAGGGCATCGGTGGGGAAACGTTGACACTTAACGGGGTAGATAAATAAGGGGCTGTTTATGAGGGCATCAGTGGGGAAACGTTGACACTTAACGGGGTAGATAAATAAGGGGATGTCTATGAGGGCATCAATATTGAAACGTTGACACTTAATGGGGTAGATAAATAAGGGGCTGTTTATGAGGGCATCAGTGGGGAAACGTTGACACTTAACGGGGTAGATAAATAAGGGGCTGTTTATGAGGGCATCAGTGGGGAAACGTTGACACTTAACGGGGTAGATAAATAAGGGGCTGTTTATGAGGGCATCAATGGAGAAACGTTGTCACTTAACGGGATAGATAAATAAGGGGCTGTTTATAAGGGCATCAGTGGGGAAACGTTGACACTTAACGGGGTAGATAAATAAGGGGCTGTTTATGAGGGCATCAGTGGGGAAACGTTGACACGTAACGGTATAGATAAATAAGGGGCTGTTTATAAGGGCATCAGTGGGGAAACGTTGACACTTTACTGGGTAGATAAGTAAGGGGCTGTTTATGAGTGCATCAGTGGGGAAACGTTGACACTTAACGGGATAGATAAATAAGGGGATGTTTATGAGGGCATCAGTGGGGAAACGTTGACACTTAACGGGATAGATAAATAAGGGGCTGTTTATGAGGGCATCAGAGGGGAAACGTTGACACTTAACGGGGTAGAAAAATAAGGGGATGTCTATGAGGGCATCGGTGGGGAAACGTTGACACTTAACGGGGTAGATAAATAAGGGGCTGTTTATGAGAGCATCAGTGGGGAAACGTTGACACTTAACGGGATAGATAAATAAGGGGATGTCTATGAGGGCATCGGTGGGGAAACGTTGACACTTAACGGGGTAGATAAATAAGGGGATGTCTATGAGGGCATCGGTGGGGAAACGTTGACACATAACGGGGTAGATAAATAAGGGGATGTCTATGAGGGCATCAGTGGGGCAACGTTGACACTTTACGGGATAGATAAATAAGGGGATGTCTATCAGGGCATCAGTGGTGAAACGCTGACACTTAACGGGATAGATAAATAAAGGGATGTTTATGAGGGCATCAATAGGGAAATGTTGACACTTAACGGGGTAGATAATTAAGGGGATGTTTATGAGGGCATCAATAGGGAAACGTTGACACTTAACGTGGTAGATAATTAAGGGGCTGTTTATGAGGGCATCAGTGGAGAAACGTTGACACTTAACGGGGTAGATAAATAAGGGGCTGTTTATGAGGGCATCAGTGGGGAAACGTTGACACTTAACGGGGTAGATAAATAAGGGGCTGTTTATGAGGGCATCAATGGAGAAACGTTGTCACTTAACGGGATAGATAAATAAGGGGCTGTTTATAAGGGCATCAGTGGGGAAACGTTGACACTTAACGGGGTAGATAAATAAGGGGCTGTTTATGAGGGCATCAGTGGGGAAACGTTGACACGTAACGGTATAGATAAATAAGGGGCTGTTTATAAGGGCATCAGTGGGGAAACGTTGACACTTAACTGGGTAGATAAGTAGGGGCTGTTTATGAGTGCATCAGTGGGGAAACGTTGTCACTTAACGGTATAGATAAATAAGGGGCTGTTTATAAGGGCATCAGTGGGGAAACGTTGACACTTAACGGGTTAGATAAGTAAGGGGCTGTTTATGAGGGCATCAGTGGGGAAACGTTGACACTTAACGGGATAGATAAATAAGGGGATGTTTATGAGGGCATCAGTAGGGAAACGTTGACACTTAACGGGGTAGATAAATAAGGGGATGTTTATGAGGGCATCAGTGGGGAAACGTTGACACTTAAAGGGGTAGATAAAAAAGGGGATGTCTATGAGGACATCGGTGGGGAAACGTTGACACTTAACGGGGTAGATAAATAAGGGGCTGTTTATGAGGGCATCAGTGGGGAAACGTTGACACTTAACGGGGTAGATAAATAAGGGGATGTCTATGAGGGCATCAATAGTGAAACGTTGACACTTAATGGGGTAGATAAATAAGGGGCTGTTTATGAGGGCATCAGTGGGGAAACGTTGACACTTAACGGGGTAGATAAATAAGGGGCTGTTTATGAGGGCATCAGTGGGGAAACGTTGACACTTAACGGGGTAGATAAATAAGGGGCTGTTTATGAGGGCATCAATGGAGAAACGTTGTCACTTAACGGGATAGATAAATAAGGGCTGTTTATAAGGGCATCAGTGGGGAAACGTTGACACTTAACGGGGTAGATAAATAAGGGGCTGTTTATGAGGGCATCAGTGGGGAAACGTTGACACGTAACGGTATAGATAAATAAGGGGCTGTTTATAAGGGCATCAGTGGGGAAACGTTGACACTTAACTGGGTAGATAAGTAAGGGGCTGTTTATGAGTGCATCAGTGGGGAAACGTTGACACTTAACGGGATAGATAAATAAGGGGATGTCTATGAGGGCATCGGTGGGGAAACGTTGACACTTAACGGGGTAGATAAATAAGGGGATGTCTATGAGGGCATCGGTGGGGAAACGTTGACACTTAACGGGGTAGATAAATAAGGGGATGTCTATGAGGGCATCAGTGGGGCAACGTTGACACTTTACGGGATAGATAAATAAGGGGATGTCTATCAGGGCATCAGTGGTGAAACGTTGACACTTAACGGGATAGATAAATAAAGGGATGTTTATTAGGGCATCAATAGGGAAATGTTGACACTTAACGGGGTAGATAATTAAGGGGATGTTTATGAGGGCATCAATAGGGAAACGTTGACACTTAACGTGGTAGATAATTAAGGGGCTGTTTATGAGGGCATCAGTGGGGAAACGTTGACACTTAACGGGGTAGATAAATAAGGGGCTGTTTATGAGGGCATCAGTGGGGAAACGTTGACACTTAACGGGGTAGATAAATAAGGGGCTGTTTATGAGGGCATCAATGGAGAAACGTTGTCACTTAACGGGATAGATAAATAAGGGGCTGTTTATACGGGCATCAGTGGGGAAACGTTGACACTTAACGGGGTAGATAAATAAGGGGCTGTTTATGAGGGCATCAGTGGGGAAACGTTGACACGTAACGGTATAGATAAATAAGGGGCTGTTTATAAGGGCATCAGTGGGGAAACGTTGACACTTAACTGGGTAGATAAGTAAGGGGCTGTTTATGAGTGCATCAGTGGGGAAACGTTCACACTTAACGGGATAGATAAATAAGGGGATGTTTATGTGGGCATCAGTGGGGAAACGTTGACACTTAACGGGATAGATAAATAAGGGGCTGTTTATGAGGGCATCAGTGGGGAAACTTTGACACTTAACGGGGTAGATAAATAAGGGGATGTCTATGAGGGCATCGGTGGGGAAACGTTGACACTTAACGGGGTAGATAAATAAGGGGCTGTTTATGAGAGCATCAGTGGGGAAACGTTGACACTTAACGGGGTAGATAAATAAGGGGATGTCTATGAGGGCATCGGTGGGGAAACGTTGACACTTAACGGGGTAGATAAATAAGGGGATGTCTATGAGGGCATCAGTGGGGAAACGTTGACACTTTACGGGATAGATAAATAAGGGGATGTCTATCAGGGCATCAGTGGTGAAACGTTGACACTTAACGGGATAGATAAATAAAGGGATGTTTATGAGGGCATCAATAGGGAAACGTTGACACTTAACGGGGTAGATAATTAAGGGGATGTTTATGAGGGCATCAATTGGGAAACGTTGACACTTAACGGGGTAGATAATTAAGGGGATGTTTATGAGGGCATCAATAGGGAAACGTTGACACTTAACGGGGTAGATAAATAAGGGGATGTTTATGAGGGCATCAATAGGGAAATGTTGACACTTAACGGGGTAGATAACTAAGGGGATGTTTATGAGGGCATCAATAGGGAAATGTTGACACTTAACGGGGTAGATAATTAAGGGGATGTCTATGAGGGCATCAGTAGGGAAACGTTGACACTTAACGAGGTAGATAAATAAGGGGATGTTTATGAGGGCATCAATAGGGAAACGTTGACACTTAACGGGATAGATAAATAAGGGGATGTTTATGAGGGAACCAGTGGAGAAACCTTGTCGGTCAATAGGATAAACAAAAGGATAACTGTCTGTTATCACCCTTAAATGGATACCAAAGATTAGTTTTGATAAAGAAAGAAGTTACTGTCACAGAGCTGTCTATATCGCTGTCACAGAGCTGTCCTTATCGCTGTCACAGACCTGTCCATATCGCTGTCACAGAGCTGTCCTTATCGCTGTCACAGAGCTGTCTATATCGCTGTCACAGAGCTGTCCATATCGCTGTCACAGAGCTGTCCATATCGCTGTCACAGAGCTGTCTATATCGCTGTCACAGAGCTGTCCTTATCGCTGACACAGAGCTGTCCATATCGCTGTCACAGAGCTGTCTATATCGCTGTCACAGAGCTGTCCATATCGCTATCACAGAGCTGTCTATATCGCTGTCACAGAGCTGTCCATATCGCTATCACAGAGCTGTCTATATCGCTGTCACAGAGCTGTCCTTATCGCTGTCACAGAGCTGTCCATATCGCTGTCACAGAGCTGTCCTTATCGCTGTCACAGAGCTGTATATATCGCTGTCACAGAGCTGTCCATATCGCTGTCACAGAGCTGTCCATATCGCTGTCACAGAGCTGTCTATATCGCTGTCACAGAGCTGTCCATATCGCTGTCACAGAGCTGTCTATATCGCTGTCACAGAGCTGTCCATATCGCTATCACAGAGCTGTCCATATTGTAGCCTTTACCGAATAACTCAAAAGTTTCTTCTTGTTACCTTTCAACAGCTAAATGAGGGTTGTGTCGCTAGTTTGCGGCGAAGGCGTGACATCTGCGCCTTTATGCCCGAGACATCCGACTTCGGCATGGGTAGATGTGCTTCACAATTGTTGACCTGATGGCGGCTGTTTTGGCCTGCTGGCGGCTGATTTTGGTCTGCTCTTTTCGATGTTTAACAGCAAAGAGTTCTTTACCGTGCACAGAGCACACACATGACGTCCTGTTTTTCGCCGTCGTCCCGAGAAGTGGAGACATGGAATCCTACTACTGTGTGAGAAGGCGGGTAAAGCCACGAAGATATCACGGATTCAAAGCTACAAATTCCCACGACTTGTGGCGGGATTCTAACACGGAATCTTCCTGTCCCACGACTTGTGGCGGGATTCTAACACGGAATCTTCCTGTCCCACGACTTGTGGCGGGATTCTAACACGGAATCTTCCTGTCCCACGACTTGTGGCGGGATTCTAACACGGAATCTTCCTGTCCCACGTCTTATTACCACCCAGTTCCCTACCCAAATATATAGACACTAACATTATATTCCTGTACGGTACACTTGTCAGTCACACTGTGAGATCGAATCCAGCAAACATTCCAAAAGACCAATAGAAAGCTGCAATAAAGGAAAACCGAGATTAAAAAAAAACAAGCATTTATCACTAGAAGAACACCAGACGACCATCTTTACACCAACAGAACTAGAAGTAGCCCTCGAAGGATTGAACTCAAGAGTTCCCCTGGAAAAGATGGAATCACCAACGAAATGCTCATAAAACTGGGACAGAAAGCCAAGGGCCAGCTTCTAAGGATAATAAATGCTAGCTGGAAGAGAGGTCAAATGCCGGCAACCTGGAAAGAAGCTATTATGGTGTCCATCCTCAAACATGGAAAAGACCCACAGGACCCAAGTAGCTACAGACCAATTAGCCTACCGAGCTGCCTCAGTAAACTCATGGAAAGGTTGGTCAACAGGAGATTCATGTGGCATTTGGAGACAAAACAACAAATCATACCACAACAAAGCGGTTTCTGTCAGCACAGATCAACTGAAGACCTGATCACCTACATCGCACAGGAAATAGTAAAATGCTCTACAAGAAAAGAAACACACACTGACAGTTGGGTCGACATGGAGAAGGCTTTTGATAGGGTATGGAGAGAAGGATTAAAGAACAAGCTTCTCAGACTTGGCATCCAAGGCCGTTTATTAAATTGGATATCTCAATACCTACAAGACAGAACGTCCAGAGTACAAGTACATGGACAACTAAGTAAGAAAGCCAGAATAAAACAAGTTTTCCCACAAGGTGGAGTCTTATCCCTAACGCTCTTTTTAATTTACATAAATGACATCGTAATGGACATTCCACCCTGAATACACTCAGCAATGTACGCAGAAGACCTGACGATATGGGCACGTGAAGAATCTATGTCAGTGGCTAGCTCCAGAATGCAAGATACCCTTGGAAAACTTGAAAAATAGACGAACACCTGGTTACTACCAATTTACGAAAACAAAACTACATACACAATTTTCAGCCTATCAAGAAACGCACTCTCTGCAAAATTAAAGATAAAAGACGATACACTTCCTATTGACCAAAAACCCAACATATCTTGGCGTCACCATGGATCGCAGAATGAAATGTATAAATCAGATAGACAAAACAAGCAAATGAGCCAGAAAAAGAACAGATATTATGAAGAAATTGGCAGGAACGGACTGGGGGAGCAGACAGCAATATCTTGAAACGACTATACGTAGGAAGAGTAAGACCAGTCCTAGAGTATGGAGTCACAGCCTGGGCTACAGCTTCCAAATCACAGCTTAATATTAACAGAACACAAAACCAGGCTGCCCGTATCATCACTGGTGCTATGAAATCTACACCTATCGAGAGTCTAGAAACAGTAACAGATTTACAACCCTCAGAAGACAGACGGAAAACTAAAGTAATGCAACAAGTGGAGAAATATCAAAGGCTCCATAGCCACCCCATGCACCAAAGAATAACTGGTTTCGGAAAAGGAAGACTAAAGAGGAGCAACTTCGCTACAATCTCCAAAGAACTGGCAACTAGTGACCCAGTACTGTCCCAAACAATGCCGAAACCCATAAGCCCATCTGATATGACTCCTCATGGGAAACACAAAATACCAGAACTTAAGGAAGACATAATAGGAATCATGAAAAAAGGCAACCAAACCGACACAGAGAGAAAACAAATAGCAGAAAAACACAAAAACGAGAACTACCCACAGGACTCCTGGTCACACATATGCACATATGGCTTTGCTACAAATGCCACCAGAAATGGAGAGAAATGACATCACAAGTTTCGTATCGAACATCCATGAACACTTCGTGACCTCATCGTCGTCATCAATAATATTCCGTACCTAATGGCGATGACGACCATCTCCTAGGATTGACTAGCAAACACATAATAGATGGATTGACTAGCAAACATATAATAGATGGATTGACTAGCAAACATATAATAGATGGATTGACTAGCAAACATATACAGTAATAGATGGATTGACTAGCAAACATATAATAGATGGATTGACTAGCAAACACATAATAGATGGATTGACTAGCAAACACATAATAGATGGATTGACTAGCAAACATATAATAGATGGACTAACTAGCAAACACATAATAGATGGATTGATTAGCAAACATATAATAGATGGATTGACTAGCAAACATATAATAGATGGATTGACTAGCAACCATATAATAGATGGATTGACTAGCAAACATATAATAGATGGATTGACTAGCAAACACATAATAGATGGATTGACTAGCAAACATATAATAGATGGATTGACTAGCAAACACATAATAGATGGATTGACCAGCAAACATATAATAGATGGATTGACTAGCAACCATATAATAGATGGATTGACTAGCAAACATATAATACATGGATTGACTAGCAAACATATAATAAATGGATTGACTAGCAAACATATAATAAATGGATTGACTAGCAAACATATAATAGATGGATTGACTAGCAAACATATAATAGATGGATTGACTAGCAAACACATAATAGATGGATTGACTAGCAAACATATAATAGATGGATTGACTAGCAAACATATAATAGATGGATTGACTAGCAAACATAAAATAGATGGATTGACTAGCAAACATATAATAGATGGATTGACTAGCAAACATATAATAGATGGATTGACTAGCAAACATATAATAGATGGATTGACTAGCAAACACATAAAAGATGGATTGACTAGTAAACATATAATAGATGGATTGACTAGCAAACACATAATAGATGGATTGACTAGCAAACACATAATAGATGGATTGACTAGCAAACATATAATAGATGGATTGACTAGCAAACATATAATAGATGGACTGACTAGCAAACACATAATAGATGGACTAGCAAACACATAATAGATGGACTAGCAAACACGTAATAGATGGACTAGCAAACATATAATAGATGGACTAGCAAACACATAATAGATGGATTGACTAGCAAACACATAATAGAAGGACTAGCAAACATATAATAGATGGACTAGCAAACATATAATAGATGGAGTATCAAACATATAATAGATGGACTAGCAAACATATAATAGAAGGACTAGTAAACATATAATAGAAGGACTAGCAAACATACAATAGATGGACTAGCAAACACATAATAGATGGATTAGCAAACACATAATAAATGGACTAGCAAACATATAATAGATGGACTAGCAAACACATAATAGATGGATTGACTAGCAAACATATAATAGATGGATTGACTAGCAAACATATAATAGATGGATTGACTAGCAAACATTATAATAGATGGATTGACTAGCAAACATATAATAGATGGATTGACTAGCAAACACATAATAGATGGATTGACTAGCAAACATATAATAGATGGATTGACTAGCAAACACATAATAGATGGATTGACTAGCAAACATATAATAGATGGATTGACTAGCAAACACATAATAGATGGATTGACTAGCAAACATATAATGGATGGATTGACTAGCAAACACATAATAGATGGACTGACTAGCAAACATATAATAGATGAATTGACTAGCAAACATATAATAGATGAATTGACTAGCAAACATATAATAGATGGATTAACTAGCAAACACATAATAGGTGGATTGACTAGCAAATATATAATAGATGGACTAACTAGCAAACACATAATAGATGGACTGACTATCAAACACATAATAGATGGACTGACTAGCAAACACATAATAGATGGACTAGCAAACACATAATAGATGGACTAGCAAACACGTAATAGATGGACTAGCAAACATATAATAGATGGACTAGCAAACACATAATAGATGGATTGACTAGCAAACACATAATAGAAGGACTAGCAAACATATAATAGATGGACTAGCAAACATATAATAGATGGACTAGCAAACATATAATAGATGGACTAGCAAACATATAATAGAAGGACTAGCAAACATATAATAGATGGACTAGCAAACATATGAGGGGAGGTCAAAAAGTAATGCACACCAATTTTTTTCTCGGCTAATAATAAAGATAGGAATATGAAATTTTGCACACTTGGAATATGGCATGTTCTAATTATGTGTACCAAATTGCACAGCATTCTGATAAATATTACGCAATCTATGAACCGTTAAAATGGAGCTTGTCAACAATGTCCGTTACAAACAGCAAATTGTCATAGAATTTCTGGTTGCGGAAAAAGAAACTGTGGCAAACATTCATAAACGACTGTGTGCAGTGTACAAATGTTCTGCAGTCGATAGGAGCACAGTTAGTCGCTGGGTTCAGAGAATTAAAGCTGCAGAAAGTGTACGAGTGGAGCTGCATGATTTACCTCGTTCTGGACGTGCTGCCTCGGCTACCAGCACAGTCATGTTAAACCGGGCTGATGCCATTATTCGTAAGGATAGGCGTATTACTAGTCAGCAATTGGCATTGCAGCTTACAGTCAGCAAGGGAAGTGCAATCGCAATTTTTAAAACTCTCGGATATTCAAAGATTTGCGCTCGATGGGTTCCTCGGTGCCTAAAAAATGATCACAGAGTTCCAAGGAAAACATTCTGTTCTGAATTGTTGGAGCGTTTCGGTGTTGAAGGAGAAATGTTTTTGTCAAAAATTGTTACCGGTGACGAAACGTGGGCACATCATTATGAGCCTGAAACAAAAATGCAGTCAATAGAATGGCATCATCCGCAGTCACCAAAAAGAAAAAAATTCAAAACATCTCCATCAGCCGGAAAGGTGATGATCACTGTCTTCTGGGACATTGATGGTGTGATTCTTGTTGATGTAATGACAAGAGGTGAGACAATCAACTCGACAGCTTACATCAATACACTGACAAAACTCAAAAATCGGTTCCACAGAGTTCGGCCTAATAAGCCATCTGCAGATTTGTTGCTTCAACATGACAATGCACGCCCTCACACAAGTCTGGTAACACGGGAAGCAATCAACAAATTTGGTTGGACTGTACTGCCCCATCCTCCTTACAGCCCTGATCTGGCTCCCTCAGATTTCCATCTGTTTGGACCACTCAAAAAATTCCTGCGTGTGACACACTTTGACAATGATGAGGATGTGATCCGTGCAGTTAAAAAATGGCTACGCGAGCAGGACAAAACTTGGTACAAACGAGGCATTCATGACCTAGTTTCGCGTTGGCGAAAGGCAATACGCTTGGACGGAGATTATGTTGAAAAATAGGTAGTGTAAAGGGGATGTTCAGCTACAATCTGTGAAAATTTCACACATTTTGCCCGAATAGTTTCCGAGAAAAAAAATTGGTGTGCATTACTTTTTGACCTCCCTACGTATAATAGATGGACTAGCAAACACATAATAGATGGATTAGCAAACACATAATAGATGGACTAGCAAACATATAATAGATGAACTAGCAAACACATAATAGAAAGACCAGCAGACACATAAAATATGGACTAACAAACACATAATAGAAAGACTAGGAAACACATAATATATGGACTATCAAACACATAATAGATGGACTAGCAAACATATAATAGATGGACTAGCAAACGCATAATAGATGGACTAGCAAACACATAATAGAAAGACTAGCAAACACATAATAGTTGGACTAGCAAACACATAATAGATTGACTAGCAAACACATAATATATTGACTAGCAAACACAAAATATTTGGACTAGCAAACACATATAGAAAGACTAGCAAACACATAATATATTGACTAGCAAACACAAAATATTTGGACTAGCAAACACATATAGAAAGACTAGCAAACACATAATATATTGACTAGCAAACACAAAATATTTGGACTAGCAAACACATATAGAAAGACTAGCAGACACATAATATATGGACTAGCAAACACATAATAGATGGACTAGCAAACACATAATAGAAAGACTAACAAACACATAATATATTGACTAGCAAACACATAATAGATTGACTAGCAAACACGTAATAGATGGACTAGCAAACATATACTAGGCTAAAAAAAGGCAAATCATGGGTGGGCCGGGCAGAAGATGTCATCAAACAGGTCTGTGGGCTTACCAATATCAGCGTTGGTGAGGAGTGGATACCGGTGCCTACGTCATTCAAGGGAACTTTCTCATGTATTGTCACACTCGACAGGAAAAGTAGGGAACAGAACCCGGTCGTGGTTAATGCTGAGGTCAACGGTCTCATCTGCGATAATACCGATGAGAAAGATGCAGTCATCTATACAGACGGATCTGTAAGACGACACGAAAGAAGTGCATGGGCATTTACAGCACGCTCAGCAGGCAGAATAGCCAAGGAAGACAGTGGTGCATACGTCATGACCACGAGTAGCATGACAATGGAGGTGATGGCAGTGACCAAGGCATTCAAATGGTTAGAGTCACAAGACTACATCCACGCATGTATACTGAGTGATTCGATGAGCATGATAAAAAAAGTGGAGGCGGGCTCTGTACGCATGCAATGGGTAGAGTCGTTGCAGAAATCCAATATACGTAAGGTCACCTTTGTCTATGTCCCTGGACATGCGGGAGTACGGGGAAATGAGAGAGCGGACAGGTTGGCTAGCTGCGCTGTCGTTGAGGACGGGCAACCGATGGATCGGGCGGACATCATCAATGCCCTTCGAGATGTTGGAAGAGCACAGGACTTCGACAAACACAGATCAACGTCACTTCTTCGGATGATGGAAATGGGAGTTAAGATGGGCACAGCCAGAAATGAGAAACTTGGTGGCCGTGTAAGAAGACTTATCAAACAACATAGAACTGGAGTCGTCATTCGCTGGACACTGGGGGAATTGCTGAGGAGGGGATCTGAGCACCTATGGACATGTTCGGAGTGCAATGATGATGACCCGCAAATAACTCAATAACTCAATAACATATAATAGATGGACTAGCAAACGCATAATAGATGGATTGACTAGTAAACACATGATAGATGGGTTGGATATGTGGCTATTATCAACAATTACGAAAGAAAAGAAAATTTGTGATTGCAAAAATAAGGGTGCATTAAAAAGATCACATGATCAACAAAAGGAAGACAAAAACAATTAGAAATTCACAGAAATACTGTAGCCATCAATTCTTGACCAGACGAGAACACACTGCTGCTTATTTCTCAGCACAGCGAAGAGAGATTGCTGAGACCAAGACAAAAATATGCATCAACAAGAATCACATGTCAAACGTCAAACTAACATGTCACTCCTAGACTTGTAAAACCTATCGTATCTCACTGCAGCAAGCATTTTAAGGCGTCTATTGGTTTCAGTAGCCATCACAGAGCCCACATGAAAGATGCATATTCTAAACGACACCGATAGATGACCTGCAGCCCTGGATGTTTGCAACTATCACAACATTTTGTAAGCATTTCTATTCAAATACAAACGTTCAGTTAATTATGTTTGTTTATTTCCGTTATTGATGCACACGATTGCTTGTATATTGTCCCTCAAACACATCCATAAAATAATATTGGTTGTGTCGTCCTTTCTCTTCTTTTGCTTGAGTTATTGAGTTATTAGCGGGTCATCACTGCTGCACTCCGAACATGTCCATAGGTGCTCAGATCACCTTCTCAGCATATCCCGCGACTGGACAGAACGGCTAGTCAACCTGTCCGCTCTTTAATTTCTACGTACATCCGCATGTCCAGGGACGTAGACAAAGGTGATCCTAGATATTTTATTACTTCTGTAATGACTCTACCCATTGTTTGCGTACAGTGTTAATAAAGTGACTCCGCTTATTTTTTTATCGTGCTCATCGAATCACTTATTATGCAGGCGTGGGTGTAGTTTTATGAATGTAACCAGATTAATGCCCTTGTCACTACCATCACCCCCATCGCCATGTTTCTTGTGGTCATTACGTATGCGGCACTGTCTTCTTTGACTATTCTGCCTGCCGAGCGTGCTGTAAAAGCCCATGCACTTTATTGGTGTCTTATTACAGACCCGCCTGTATAGATGTCTGCATCTTCCTAATCAGTGTTACACCCGATGAGACCGTTGACCTCAGCATTGACCACGACTGAGTTCTGCTCCCTACATTTCCGGTCGAGTGTCACATTACACGAGAATGTGCCCCTGAATGACGTAGGCACCGGCATCCACTCCTCACTAGTGTTAATATTGATAAGCCCACAGACCTGCTTGATGACATTTTCTGCTGGGCCCACCCATGATTTGCCTCTTTTTAGCCTGACACCCTTCCCTGTGTTGAGTTCATGATACAATGGATGCTTTTTATCTGCACTTATCTTCAGGTATGCGCGTACCTTCCAGATCTTGATCCTGTCATTCATGGTTGGAAAGTTAAGAAGATATCTCATTGCTACACAGGGCGTGTCCCTCGTACACCGCAATATAAGGCGCATAGCTTAATTCTGCATTTTCTCCAGCTTGTAAATTTGCGTCTTACTGACAGTAAGAATTGGAATCCGTGATAGCTCAGTGGTTAGTGAACTGGACTACAAAGGACAAGGGGTAGGATTCGATCCGAACCGACGGCTTCCGGGTTCACCCAGCCTTAAATGGGTACCGGATTTTTTTATGGGAAAGTAAAGCAGCACGGGCGTAATACCGACCACATTACCCCAAAAATTATGTGCCGAAGGTCTGTAAAATATAGGGTCACTAACACCATATTTCCCTATACACCACTTGGCGTGACGGGGGTACTTTACTTTTTTTTACTGTATATTTTGGATTTCCGGTCAATATGGTGGATAGGTGGCAGGAACCGTTGAGGCACTGTCTGAAAAGTGTTCCTTGTTACAGTTTCCTCATATTCCAAGTCCAGCTTGCTGCCGGAGCTATTGAGTTTAGTGCTCTGTGCACACCGTGAACTGTGCTTTTCATCCGGATGATGTTTCTATATTCAGATTGCTTACGATGAATGATATCGTATGGCGAAGGACAGTTCAGCTGCGTTCACTTTCGGTGCTAATTCGCCTTATGCCTTTCACGTGTGCTACGTTTGTCATGATGGGTACAGTAGCTGCCTTTCTTTGTTTGTATATTCGATGAGATGTTAATTTGGAAGATTCCACTGGCACTCGCGGTTGAGCAATTATGGATTTTCTTTCGTTGTCAGTGATCACTGCAATAACTATCACTATTTTACCGACTCCATCCTAATCGATCAGGTGGTACAGAGCGGTCCTATTTGTTAACTTATCTTACTACACACACTTATGTACACACCTATATATACACACACTTATGTACACAAACGTATATAGACAGACGTATGTACACACACTCATGTACACACACTTATATACATTAATGCTACAGATAAATAACATAGGTTATGTAACAGAGTTGATCTGAAGCAATTTACGATGCAATTCCCCGTCTTAAATTTCACAATCTGCGCATTTACTTGTAAAATGTAACACTCGTCAATCTATCTTTTACCTTAAGAGCATTAATCGCTTCTTAAGATCTCCGTTTCATGCTGCAAAAATGACATTCTGCCTTTGGTCTCCAGGATATTGAATCAGGAAACGTTAAAAACTGTTTAGGTTTATTTCAGTGTTTTAATATACTTAATTTTCATGCGGGAAATCTGATTATTGGAGCCGTGTTTGGAAAGGATAGTTCATCAACATTTGACTCTTTAGATGACTTTTTACTTAGTTATGAGTAAATTTAAGGCACGCTAATGTCAATCATTAGTGGTAATTGTCAGGCGCCATCTTAAAGAACACCATTTCGTATAGCTGCCAATGTTGGAATGAACTGCTAGTCAGTGGAATGAAGAGCGTGTCAGTGGAATTGAGAAAACATAAGTGGAATGATCAGCATGTCAGTGAAACGGTCAGCACGTCAGTTGTATGAACAGCGTGTCAGTGAAGTAAACAGCACATCAGTGGAACAAACAGCACGTCAGTGGAATGAAGAGTACGTCAGTGGAATAAAGAGTACGTCAGAGGAATGAAGAGCACGTCAGTGAAATGAGCAGCACGTCAGTGAAATGAACAGCACGTCAGTGGAATGAAGAGCACGTCAGTGAAATGAGCAGCACGTCAGTGAAATGAACAGCACGTCAGTGGAATGAAGAGCACGTCAGTGAAATGATCAGCACGTCAGTGAAATGAATATCATGACAGTGGAATGAAGAGCACGTCAGTGAAATGAGCAGCACGTCAGTGAAATGAGCAGCAAGTCAGTGAAATGAACAGCACGTCAGTGGAATGAAGAGCACATCAGTGAAATGAACAGGACGTCAGTGAAATTAACAGCACGTCAGTGGAATGAACAGCACGTTAGTGGAGTGAAGAGCACGTCAGTGGAATGAAGAGCACGTCAGTGGAATGAACAGCACTCAGTGGAATGAACAGCACCTTAGTGAAACTGACTGAACAAGACAGTTTAACTTTGTCATGGTTTCCAATCATTTCTCATATGTTTTTTATCATCTAACTTTAACTTCTTTTCATTTTCAAATATTATTGTATCATAACTTATGTTAGTTTTAATTTACTTTCCACCTTTTCCAGATTTCCCCAGTCCTTTTCACAGATGGAGAATTGGTTTAGAGAGGTCAAACAGACATTTTTGTTTTCATGCAGAATTGTTCTATCGCATCTATACTGGGTTACAAGAAGAATTGTTCTATCACATCTATACATGTTTACAATGTAGAATTGTTCTATCACATCTGTACTGGGTTACAAGGAGAATTGTTCTATCACATCTATACATGTTTACAATGTAGAATTGTTCTATCACATCTATACATGTTTACAATGTAGAATTGTTCTATCGCATCTATACTGGGTTACAAGGAGAATTGTTCTATCACATCTATACATGTTTACAATGTAGAATTGTTCTATCACATCTGTACTGGGTTACAAGGAGAATTGTTCTATCACATCTATACATGTTTACAATGTAGAATTGTTCTATCACATCTATACGTGTTTACAATGTAGAATTGTTCTATCGCATCTATACAGGGTTACAATGTAGAATTGTTCAATTACATCTATACAGGGCTACAATGTTGAATTGTTCTATTACATCTATACAGGGCTACAATGTAGAATTGTTCTATTACAACTATACAGGGTTACAATGTAGAATTGTTCTATTACATCTATACAGGGTTACAATGTAGAATTGTTCTGTCACATTTATTTTCCGTTATTATCAAAATAAAATAAAACATGGTTTAGCTGGTGGCTGTTGATATGTATGGCCGTATAAAGAGTGAATCCTGTGTGTTACCGGGGCCTCATTATGAGGGAGGTAAAGAATAGTGACACTGTGACCTTCCAGGCATGTCGTAAGAGGTGACTAAGGAGGTTGATCGATGGCTTGACAAGCTGTCATTGTAAAAAGTATTGTTATGGAAACAGCGCCATATATTTTAGAGCAGTGATCTCTGCAATATGTGCCATTTTGGCACGCAGGGTTTCTGTTTTTGAAATTGCGGTTCTGCCCTATGTCGGCACACCTTCGGCACGTCTTCGTACGGCACGTCTTCGGCTCGAAAGGACGATAGATAGATAAAGAGTGAGAATGTGTACTAAGGAAAGGCATGGACTCAATCGCTACCACAGTTGAAAAACTCATCACTCTTGATAGCTCGATGACACATAACATATACACACACACACACATATATATATATTAGTTTTGGTCGCGGTATTGTCCTCATCGCACATTAAACAACTGTCTATAAGCGTTCAGATCGCCTCCCTAGCAAGACCTGCATTCTGAAACAGTAAACTGGTTCACAAGTCTACCCCTGATCTCCTCATAGCTCTCCTGAATCTAGACAACATCCCTCTTTACTAACACTTAAATCCTGGAGTTGCACCAGGGCTGTAAATTCACGAACACAACTTAATCATTCTGTCCTTCAATACGAGCATACGGTCGATTTAGGGATACACGATCGTCCATCATGATGACGTTGCACACACAACATTGGATGCACCCACAACGCCCGATTCACTCCATAGAATGCAGTCAAAACACACAAACTACTGTAGTGATGACGCAGAATCTCCACAAGGGAACCTTCGGTTAACTTTGCAGAAAAATCCATTTCAAGGATCTGTGAGTCATTGGCGCCGGACAAATCCAACGATGGTTATTGAACAGCTCTCAGTGTCATGACGTAAAATGCATGTCGATTCGTCGGCGAATGAAGGTCGTGTTCACAACACTTGGCATATCGAAGAGGATCTCTGCCAGGTGCACCAACTCAATAGCACCGACGTAAATCCGTTAAGTGGAACACCTAATGGACTGTAATCAGCCGAAATCCGAGATCAATCAGTCGCTAAACACAAATTCTACATCGGTCGATTGAAAATAATCTTTATATGACCATCTTGGAACCAGGTCTGCAGGTAATGTAATTTTACAGACATTCAGCACATGATTTATGGGGTAATGGGGGTCGGTATTACGCCCGTGCCGCTTTACTTTCCCCCCAAAATCAGGGTACCCATTTAAGGCTGGGTGAACCTGGAAGCCGTCAGTTGGTATCGAACCCGACCTCCTGTATTTTGTAGACCAGTTTACTAACCACTGAGCTATCGTGGCTCCCATAATATAATACAATACAATACAATACAATACAATACAATACAATACAATACAATACAATACAATACAATACAATACAATACAATACAATACAATACAATACAATACAATACAATACAATACAATACAATACAATACAATACAATAAAATACGATACGATACAATACGATACCATACGATACGATACGATTCAATACAATACAATACAATACAATACAAGACAATATAATACAATACAATACAATACAATACAATACAATAAAATACAATACAATACACTACAATACAATACAATACAATACAATACAATACAATACAATACAATACAATACAATACAATACAATACAGTACAACAGAACACAATATGCAAGTGAACGTAGTGTAAGTCTGTAAATGTAATGGCTAATTCCCCTCCTTTCTCGATATTTATATTTCTCCATCTGGCCACTGGTCCCACTTTATAAAGAATGAAAATCCTGATGAGTGTACATGGGGTTGAGTTTGTGAGTGTGGAATATATTTTTGAACAGGTAACACTAAACTGATGTCTTTCATGTGGTCCTTATTAACACGGATCTAATTCCAGTGTGTCTTTCTTGTTGTAATCAACAACAATTATGTGTATTGGGGCAGCTACTCAAGTGGGCATGTGGACCTAGGGAAAGACGAGTCTAGCATTTAGACCCCACAAAGGAGGTGGAGTTGGCCTGGCTCGAGAAGAGACGCGCGCTGATGTTTTGGCAATTTTGCCGAAAATTGAACCGTTGCGACCTGCGTCGAGTGACGGATCTTTAGCGGAACAGGAAAAAAACCACCAGTAATTTCCAACAGCTAGCAATAAATGCTAGGAAAGAGACATGGGTTCAGTTGGCAATAGATGATAGGAGAGAGCCATGGATTCAGTTGGCAATAGATGATAGGAGAGAGCCATGGATTCAGTTGGTAATAGATGCTAGGAGAGAGCCACGGATTCAATTTGCAATAGATGATAGGAGAGAGACATGGATTCAGCTGACAATAGATGCTAGGAGAGAGCCATGGATTCAGTTGGCAATAGATGATAGGAGAGAGCCATGGATTCAGCTGAAAATAGATGCTAGGAGAGAACCATGGATTCAGTTGGCAATAGACGCTAGGAGAGAGCCATGGATTCAGCTGACAATAGATGCTAGGAGAGAGACATGGATTCAGCTGACAATAGATGCTAGAAGAGAGCCATGGATTCAGTTGACAATAGATGCTAGGAGAGAACATTGGATTCAGCTGATAATAGATGCTAGGAGAGTGCCATGGATTCAGTTGACAATAGATGCTAGGAAAGAGCCTTGGATTCAGCTGACAATAGATGCTAGGAGAGAGCCACGGATTCAGCTGACAATAGATGCTAGGAGAGAGCCATGGATTCAGTTGACAATAGATGCTAGGAGAGAGCCATGGATTCAATTGGCAATAGATGATAGGAGAGAGCCATGGATTCAGTTGGAAATAGATGCTAAGAGAGAGCCAGGGATTCAGCTGATAAAAGATGCTAGGAGAGAGCTATGGATTCAGTTGGCTATAGATGCTAGGAGAGAGCCATGGATTCAGCTGACAATAGATGCTAGAAGAGAGCCATGGATTCAGTTGACAATAGATAATAGGAGAGAGCCACGGATTCAGTTGGCAATAGATGCTAGGAGGGAGCCATGGATTCAGTTGACAATAGATGCTAGGAGAGAGCCATGGATTAAGTTGGCAATAGATGCTAGGAGAGAGCCATGGATTCAGTTGGCAATAGATACTAGGAGAGAGCCATGGATTCAGTTGGCAATAGATACTAGGAGAGAGCCACGGATTCAGTTGACAATATATACTAGGAGAGAGCCACGAATTCAGTTGACAATAGATACAAGGAGAGAGCCACGGATTCAGTTGGCAATAGATGCTAGGAGAGAGCCACGGATTCAGTTGACAATAGATGCTAGGAGAGAGCCATGGATTCAGTTGGCAATAGAAGCTAGGAGAGAGCCATGGATTCAGTTGGCAATAGATACTAGGAGAGAGCCACGGATTCAGTTGGCAATAGATACTAGGAGAGAGCCATGGATTCAGTTGGCAATAGATACTAGGAGAGAGCCACGGATTCAGTTGGCAATAGATGCTAGGAGAGAGCCATGGATTCAGTTGGCAATAGATGCTAGGAGAGAGCCATGGATTCAGTTAACAATAGATGCTAGGAGAGAGCCACGGATTCAGTTGGCAAAAGATGCTAGGAGAGAACCATGCATTCAGTTGGCAATAGATGCTAGGAGAGAGCCATGGATTCAGTTGGCAATAGATGCTAGAAGAGAGCCATAGATTCAGTTGGCAATAGATGCTAGGAGAGAGCCATGGATTCAGCTGGCAATAGATGCTAGAAGAGAGCCATAGATTCAGTTGACAATAGATGCTAGGAGAGAACCATGGATTCAGTTGGCAATAGATGCTAGAAGAGAGCCATAGATTCAGTTGGAAATAGATGCTAGGAGAGAACCATGGATTCAGTTGGCAATAGATGCTAGAAGAGAGCCATAGATTCAGTTGGCAATAGATGCTAGTAGAGAGCCATGTATCCAGTTGACGCTGGAGTTACTAGCGAATAAACTACAAATTGTGGTCCCTCTATGCTGGCATGAAGATAACATATTAAAAATAACATTCGCTGGAGCTAGCACTAGCACAGAAGACGGTGAGGGAAGAATGCTGATCACAGATGCGCCAGTAGGGACGGCCTTTGGGGTGGTACATTAAATAAACAGTTCATGGAGACATGGATATGCGCCAGACCATTAGAAACACAATTTTCAAGTGTCCTTAGGACAAGCACTCCACCACGAGCGAGATCAGTTTTGAAGATGTAGCTCAGACGATCAAAGGTACCACAGACACTGCTCCACGGCCAGATGGTATCAGATACAGCCTTTAAAGAGAGGCAGAACCAGACGTAGTTATGAATATTACTACATACATCAATCAGAACCGGGGTCGTGACGGAAGAATGGTTACATAGCTATCTCATTCTGCTTCCTAAACAGGGCAACGATAAGTCCACACTGAGCGGATATAGCATTATTACTATGTGAAATGTCTATGGAAAAGTTCTAAAAAAAGTCATCCCCAAAAAGCTAGCGGAGCATCTTGAGATCAAAGGATTGTTGTTAAACACACTAGGTAGCCACAGGCCGGACAGGGATACTGCTGATAATGTCTCCATCCTTGCGTATGACGTCAACGAATCCTTTAAAAAAAACAGGAGTCGGCACTGTCTGCCCTCGAACAATCGAGTGGACTATAGCACTCTCGTATACCGACTTTGAACACACTGTTTAGCACCGTTGAAAGTAATCTTGGAAGAGAAAACGCAAGATGGACAAGTCAGAATATGGCAACCTGCACTATCAAAGCAAGAAACAGAGCGGAAAATGAGCTCCATGGTAGTCAAACTTCGATGCGGAGACGGCACATGATGATGGTGACGTGACGCAACAGCAGTTGCTGACGTAACAACGAAGTGAATTTCTTCAACTTTCATCCTCAACTTCGTTACTCACCGTCTGGGGTCTCTCAAACAATGTCGTTTTTATATATGGTTTCAGCTGTCTATTTCTTTTGTAGCAGCGCTGTGTACCCATACACACATACGGTGACTATTTCTTTTGTAGCAGCGCTGTGTACCCATACACACATACAGTGTCTATTTCTTTTGTAGCAGCGCTGTGTACCCATACATACATACAGTGTCTATTATTTTTGTAGCAGCAATGTGTACCCATACATACATACAGTGTCTATTATTTTTGTAGCAGCAATGTGTACCCATACATACAGTGTCTATTTCTGTCTGAAGCGGAATTATTACCGAGTTTACATTTCTTGCCTGAAAACCCTAGCGGGTTAAATAAAAAAAAAACTCATGTAGCGCTAAAGAATAGCAAGCCTGTCCCTAACGTCACACCTCGGGTAACGACCTCACCTGGTCAGCAGTTGGAGTCTGGATGCTGATATCATTTAGAGAATGCGTTTCAAGAAAAACAACCGACAGGCAAAAGAGACCACGATAGAGACCGATCACTGATCACCTGATGGAGACTGTTGTAATCTCGCAATGAATGGGGACCATTCTAGAGTTGCATTATCTATCGTGCTTTTAATGTTGGGGGGTTGGGGGGTGGGGAGGGTTCGACAAAAGCTCAAAGAAATATAGGAAAGTGGAATGGGACAGAATTCATGGTAGATGACCGGACTATGTGGTAGGATGGGACAGATCTCATGGTAAATGATCGGGTTATGTGATGGAATGGGATGGATCTCATGGTAAATGACCGGACTATGTGACCCTTCCAAGACACAGACCATCGACTCAACATTACACCATCAGTCATGTTTATATTGCCTTCAGTGAAAGAATTTTTAAAAGTGCAGAAGAAATGAAGAAAAGCAAAATCAAGTTAGAAGGAAATGCAGTTATCAAGATTATCAGATAAACGGATACATAAGTTTTATTCGTTCATGCACTCAGAGAGTGATAGAAAAGTAAAGCACTGGATACGACCTTAAACCTTCCTGATACAGCAAGAAAAAGTAAATCTCAGAAGTAAACTCTAAATCAGAGAAAAATACTTTTCACATCAGAGATCAAACGGAAAATACAACATACAATAATCATTCAAATTGCTCATGCAATGCTAATAATAATGAAGAAGAATGAAGCATTTTATTTTTCCTAATGACGCAAAAATATTCGTAAAATCATAACAAATGATGGAGAAACATTGCAAGAAAATTATAGAAAATCAGCTTGGGAACTTGTACAAATAGATCAAAGCAATGAGAAGTAGAAAATAATATTATGACCACAGATTCATAAATTATGAAAGCTGGGGAGTGAGAGAAAGGAAGGGAGAGGGTGAGGGGAAGATAGAGAATGAGGGAGGGGAAGAGAGAGAAAGAGGGAGGGGAAGTGAGATGAACCGAGACTAGTATTGCACAAACAGAGGGGACTTTAATCAGCTTATTGAATACTCTGTCAGAAAGCAAAGATCAAGATTAGATTGTAACTGACCCTGCAGAACTGGCCATTCACAAGTCTGAAATCATGAAGTACAGATTGAAGAACACGGCCGAGGAAACATTTACCTATTCAAAGAATCAAGTCTGCAGCATCGGTTTGATTACGCCGATCATAGCGTGATGACCAGACGCAGGACTGGAAGAGTGCAGTTATTATTCCTACCTGGAAGGGGAAAAGCAGCACACACAAAAAACTGTACAAAATGCGATGTGTCTCACTCGTTAAGAAACCGTGCATTTTTTCCCAGCATAAATTATATTTGACGTCATCACTTTACTCGCAAAATAAAGCAGGTCCGCTTCAAATTTCTTGCCAATATCCTAATTAGTGGTGAAACCATTACAGAAATTCCCAGCTCCCTAGCAACTGAGACTCAACATATCAAGGAACTAAGCTCACAATAGAAAATCTTTTATAAAATTCTCATGAAAAAATCATTAACTGGGACTCGACCTTATGAATCGCAAATGGGATTAAGAAACTCAGAAGTTCCATTGATGCTGTATTTGAAGAGAGTTCAGATAAATAAATCAAGTGTAATGTATAAATGCTTCTACAATTTCTATACCCCCGGCAAAAAATATTCGATAAAGTACGGACTAGTCTGAAGAGGTTGGCAACTTTCGACCCACGGGCCGGAACCGGCCCGTCAATTAATTTTGACCGGCCTTGTGCTTGATTTGAAAATTATTATCAGATATAGAGTACATTGATGTAACATCAAATATATAGAGTACATTGATGCTATATCAAATATAAAGATCACATTAAATAACATCAATATAAAGAGTACATTGATGTAACATCAAATATAAAGATCACATTAAATAACATCAAATATAAAGATCACATTAAATAACATCAAATATAAAGATCACATTAAATAACATCAATATAAAGATCACATTAAATAACATCAAATTTAAAGATCACATTAAATAACATCAAATTTAAAGATCACATTAAATAACATCAAATTTAAAGATCACATTAAATATAAAGATCACATTAAATAACATCAAATATAAAGATCACATTAAATAACATCAAATATAAAGAGCACATTGATGTAACATCAAATATAAAGATCATATTAAATAACATCAAATATAAAGAATACATTGAATCACATCAAATATAAAGATCACATTAAGTAACATCAAATATAAAGTGCACATTGATGTAACATCAAATATAAAGATCACATTAAATAACATCAAATATAAAGAGTGCATTGATGTAACATCAAATATAAAGATCACATTAAATAACATCAAATATAAAGAGTGCATTGATGTAACATCAAATATAAAGATCACATTAAATAACATCAAATATAAAGAGCACATTAAATGACATCAAACATAAAGAGCACATAGATGTAACATCAAATATAAAGAGCACATTAAATAACATCAAATATAAAGAGCACATTATGTACCGCTATACACCTCCTAACACTCTGACAGCAATGTCTAACTTGGATATTAATGTACTACCAAAAAAATAGTCAAAGTGTAAATGAAGTCTCTCAGAATAAAGCTGAATGTGACATAAAAAGACTAAAACAAATTCATCATCATCGTGTACCATACCGGTTGGCGTAGGCGATCATGACCTTCCACAATCTTCTATCTACAGTGCATCGTATCAGTTCTGTTGTTGACAGTTTTCCATGCCATAACATCAACTATCCAGTATTTTCTCTCTTTGTAGTCTGCGATCTCTCTTTCCCTGTATTTTGCCAGTTGTAACCAAGTATTCCAACTTTCCTCTTCTCATGATGTGCCTGAAAAATGTTGATTGTTTCTGTCTGATGTATTTTTTAGGAGCTCCCTTTTTGTGTTGGCCTCTTTGGGAATTTCCACATTGGTCGTTTTAGCTGCCCATGGAACTTTCAACATTCTTCTGAGAAATCCCATCTCTGTGGCCTCTAATCGTCTTTTCATTTGTTTGTCTACTGAAACGCTTCCATAGCTAAGAAGAGTTTCTATACAGCATCGATGAACTCTCTTTCTCATTTCTATCGACATAGATTTGTTGCATAAGATATATATTTTTTAAATTACGATATAAGAATAGATTTGAGGGTACAAACATTGCTGGCTTTCAAAATATCAAACACTACCACCAAATGGACATCTCTCAGAGATCATTCATGTTTAGAAGCAACGGTAAAAGCCATTGTATCGATGGGTAGGCTAAAATTTGATGAGTCATGGACACAAAGGTCATAATGTTATGTCACTGATGGGTTGGCAGTCACAATGTTTACTTGGTCCCCACAAGATTAGTAGAACTTCCGGTTTAAAGATGGCGCAGTCATGTTTTCGTCAACGTTCACTGTTACGTTTTTTGCTGGAAAGATGGTTAATTCTATCTTTCCAATGCGGTAAGTGTATAGATCGGAAGTTCCACTGTTGGGATCTTTATCGGTGAAGCGGATTACGTGCATGTGATCTGAAATCCTCTAGTGTGCGCAATAGTGTGTTCTGTGTTGATTGCAATATACGTCATCTTTGGAATACCGGTTAATATGGCGGATAGGCAGCAATAAACATTGAGGCACCGTCTGAAAAGTGTTCCTTGTTGCAGTTTCCTCACATTCCAAGTCCGGCTTGTTGCATGAGCTACTGAGTTAGTGCTCTGTGCACACCGTGAGCTCTGTTCTTCATCCGGATTGTGTTTTGATATTCCGATTGCTTACGATGAATGGTGATATTGTTTGACGAAGGACAGTTCATTTCAGCTGCGTTCACTCTCGGTGCCCTTTGGCCTTATGTCTTTTGGCGTGTGCTGTAGCTGCTATGATATTGACTGCAGCTACCTTTCTTTGTTTGGATCCTTTAATGAGATGAGTTTTAATTCGGATGATTCCACTGGCACGGGCGGTTGAGCAATTATGGATTTTAATTCTTTTGCAGTGATACCAGGACCTTCGACTAACCCTAAACCAGGACCTTCGACTAACCCTAAACCAGGACCTTCGACTAACCCTAAACCAGGACCTTCGACTAACCCTAAACCAGGACCTTCGACTAACCCTAAACCAGGACCTTCGACTAACCCTAAACCAGGACCTTCGACTAACCCTAAACCAGGACCTTCGACTAACCCTAAACCAGGACCTTCGACTAACCCTAAACCAGGACCTTCGACTAACCCTAAACCAGGACCTTCGACTAACCCTAAACCAGGACCTTCGACTAACCCTAAACCAGGACCTTCGACTAACCCTAACCATAAGATTAGTGGGACTACTGAGGACAAGAGTTCGAGTTCGATTCTGATCGACGGCTTCCGGGTTCACACAACTTGAGATGGATACCGGGGGGACTGGTTGGTCTCGAGGCAGGACGTCGTCCCAGAGACAGAGAGGTTGTGGGTTCAAATCCCGACAGCACTAGTTGGGATTTTTATGTATGGTTTCTCTCTGTGGCAACCATCCCTGGCCTCAGGAGAGAGGCCGGGCTTGAAACGTCAATTACTCATGGACGGAAAAAATATGAGTACAACCGAAGACGGAGCTATATGTCTATGCGGCGAGGGTCCCTTGTGCAAACGACTGCCAGGGAAAAATTGATTAACACACAGAATTCAGTTCCTAGTGTCTAGGGACTTCGTCAGAGGTAAAAGGCTGGCAAACGACAAAGATAATAAAAAAAAAAGATACCGAACTTTTTTATTGTCCTTGCTTTAGTTTGTGTATCTTCAGACCTTACCTTAATGAGACTATTGTCCTTGCTTTAGTTTGTGTATCTTCAGACCTTACCTTAATGAGACTATTGTCCTTGCTTTAGTTTGTGTATTTTCAAACCTTACCTTAATGAGACTATTGTCCTTGCTTTAGTTTGTGTATTTTCAAACCTTATCTTAATGAGACTATTGTCCTTGCTTTAGTTTGTGTATTTTCAAATCTTACCTTAATGAGACTATTGTCCTTGCTTTAGTTTGTGTATTTTCAAACCTTATCTTAATGAGACTATTGTCCTTGCTTTAGTTTGTGTATTTTCAAACCTTATCTTAATTAGACTATTGTCCTTGCTTTAGTTTGTGTATTTTCAAACCTTATCTTAATGAGACTATTGTCCTTGCTTTAGTTTGTGTATTTTCAAACCTTATCTTAATGAGACTATTGTCATGCTTTAGTTTGTGTATTTTCAAACCTTATCTTAATGAGACTATGGTCCTTGCTTTAGTTTGTGTATTTTCAGACCTTATCTTAATGAGACTATTGTCCTTGCTTTAGTTTATGTATTTTCAAACCTTATCTTAATGAGACTATTGTCATGCTTTAGTTTGTGTATTTTCAAACCTTATCTTAATGAGACTATGGTCCTTGCTTTAGTTTGTGTATTTTCAGACCTTACCTTAATGAGACTATTGTCTTTGCTTTAGTATTGTGTATCTTCAGACCTTATCTTAATTAGACTATTGTCCTTGCTTTAGTTTTGTGTATCTTCAGACCTTACCTTAATGAGACTATTGTCCTTGCTTTAGTTTTGTGTATCTTCAGACCTTACCTTAATGAGACTATTGTCCTTGCTTTAGTTTTGTGTATCTTCATACTTTACCTTAATGAGACTATTGTCCTTGCTTTAGTTTTGTGTATCTTCAGACCTTACCTTAATGAGACTATTGTCCTTGCTTTAGTTTTGTGTATCTTCATACTTTACCTTAATGAGACTATTGTCCTTGCTTTAGTTTTGTGTATCTTCAGACTTTACCTTAAGGAGACTATTGTCCGTGTTTTAGTGTGTGTATACTCAGACTTTACCTTAATGAGACTATTGTTCTTGCTTTAGTTATGAGTATCACACTTTTACTAAATTGTTTACCTTAATGGCCAGTGTACCGTTAGTTTCAATGCCTAAAATGACCGGAGTCCTATATTTTTAACTGCCTGTGTTGACGTGTTGTTCAAACATTTTTGCTTATTTATGGCAGATACAGGCACTAGAAGATTTTGGCATTGAAGTGATCACAGACATATGCAATGACACATACTATACAGGATACATACCAAATGAACTAAAAACATCAACTTTCATTGCATTGCCTAAAAAGAATGGTGCAGTAGAATGCAGTGATTTTAGAACAATAAGCCTAATGAGCCAGGTAACCAAAATTTTTACTAAAAGTTATACAAGGAAGGATTCAGAATAAAATTAATACTGAATTAGATTAGCAGCAATTCGGATTCAGGAAAAAACAGTGGGACAAAAGAAGCCATATTCAGCATGAGGACATTGATTGAAAAGTACATAGAAGTAAATAAACCAATATATGCCTGCTTCATAGACTACACCAAAGCATTTGTTAGAATACACCATAATCAACTTATAGATAGCCTAAAAGATATAAATCTGGATGACACAGACATACGACTGATATGTAATTTGTACTGGGAGCAAACAGCAATAATAAAATATAACAAGGAGAACTCTACACCCATTGATATAAAAAGAGGAGTAAGACAATGATGCATCCTATCACCAAGCTTGTTCAATTTATACACTGAGCAAATCTTTAAAAACATCAATGAGATGCCAGGCCTAAATATTAATGAAAGATAATCAATAACCTAAGATATGCTGATGATTTTGTACTACTAGCAGAAAATCCTAAAGATCTACAACAATTACTTAATCTAATAGACATGACAAGCAAATAATATGGACTAGATATGAATATCAAAAAGACTAAAACTATGATCATAAACAAAGGCAATTCTCAAGACCTACAATTAAATATCAAAGTTGAAGGAATACATCTGGAGACAGTTCAGAACTACAACTACCTGGGACATACTATAACCAGTGATGGAAAATGTACATCTGAAATAAATAAAAGAATAGGTATGGAAAAAGTAATTTTAATGCCAAGAAAAATATCCTAATATCAAAACAAAAAACACCAGGGCTAAAACTAAGAATAGCAAAATGTTACATCTTCTCAATATTCCTGTATGTTGCAGAAACATGGACCAGAAAACAGAATAGAAAATTGAAGCCTTTGAAATGTGGATTTATAGAAGAATAGGTAGAATTGGATGGAAAGAAAAGAAAACAACTGAGGAGGTTTTAAAAGAACTAAAATGAAAAGAGAACTACTAAACACAATTAGAACAAGACAAAATGAAATGTTTGGGGCATGTTAAAAGACACAACAGCCTAATAAAAGTAATATTGGAAGGGAAAATACAAGGTAAAAGAGGCAGAGGCAGACCAAGACTAACATGGACGAGTAAATTCAAAAGATGGACAAGTCAGCCTATGATAATCTGCATCATCAAAGCAAGAGACAGAGTGGAATGGCGCTCCATGGTAGCCAACTTTCGATGCGGAGACGGCACTCAATGATGATGATGGTATGTCTGCCACGACTACCTGCGGTGTCTTCAAAATAAAAGGTTATCTACAAGGCGGAATGTTATGCTCTCATACTCCACATCGATCATTCTGGAAACAATCAACAAGAATGTGGGCCAGACTTAGCTAAGAGCCCATCGACAGACTCAGATTGTGATCTCTGTGGGGAGTGAAAGCTTGAGTACATGTTCCCACTCGTGTAGCAGCACGCTACGCTTTAGTTAGCAACATTGATGTGTTCGTCAGGGTCCGCAGGTTTAACGGAACATTCATATGGCGTGGTAATCATGGCAAGATTGTCACGTGTCACTTGCTCACGACAAAACGCGCGCCCTATAGGCGGACGTGACGTAACGATTATTGTTCGATTTAAAAAAAAAAAAACACTGGAGCTATTGAGTTAGCTGTAACTTGCAGCTAGTAATGACGTCATCTTATTAATGACTGCAGCTCAAACGCTTGTTTTAACATTTATGTCCTCCAGTTTGTGACTACCTTTATGTTCTCCAGTTTGTGACTACCTTTATGTCCTCCAGTTTGTGACTACCTTTATGTTCTCCAGTTTGTGACTACCTTTATGTCCTCCAGTTTGTGACTACCTTTATGTTCTCCCGTTTGTGACTACCTTTATGTCCTCCAGTTTGTGACTACCTTTATGTTCTCTAGTTTGTGACTACCTTTATGTCCTCCAGTTTGTGACTACCTTTATGTCCTATCATTTAATAATTATTATTTTCATCGTCAGCATTACTTTCTTCATTCCAAACGATTTACTGCTGAATTGTTTGAACTGAGCAATGTAACTTTACTGTTGCAACCATTTTTATGTAGATTTAACAATAACAATTTACCACAGAAACCATTCAATTTTGTGTGAACATAACAATTTACTGCTGATACCTTTATAGAGTTATTTGCGGGTCATCATCATTGCACACCGAACATGTCCATAGGTGCTCAGACCCCCTCCTCAGCAAGTCCCGCAGTGTCCAGCGACTGACGACTCCAGTTCTGTGTTGGTTGATTAGTCTTCTTACACGGCCACTAAGTTTCTCGTTTCTGGCTGTGCCCATCTTAACTCCCATATCTTTCATCCGAAGGAGTGACGTGGACACATGGTAGTCGAAGACCTGTGCCCTTCCCAGATCTCGCATGGCATTGATGACGTCCGTCCTTTCCATTAGTTTGACCGTCTTCAACAATAGCGCAGCTAGCCAACCTGTCTATTCTTTTATTCCCTTTGCATGTCCAGGGACGTAGGCAAGTGTGACCTTACGTATTTTTGACTTCTGTAATGACTCTACCATTGCATACGTACAGAACCTGCCTCCACATGTTTTATCATGATCATCGAATCATGCAGTATGCAGGCGTGGGTGTAGTATTGTGACTCTAATCAGATGATGTCCTGGTCATTTGAATTAATAACTAGCAATATGATTTGTTTGGTATAATTCCAAACTAACACTCGATATTTGGATTCTAATTCACCATAGTTGTGTGTTTAGTACACTTTTATACGAATCAGAAAATATGGCTACCTATGCAGGGAGGAGGAAAAAGTTAAACAGTTGTAAGTGTGTTGCCTTCGCAAGATAATGAACATCAAATGGCTGGACAAAGTAACCAACTCTATTGTCTTACAATGAGCCAAACTCCCATCCATCATGGCAACACTTAGGAGTCGTAGATTAAGGTGGATGGGTCATGTAAGAAGAATGGACATTTTCCCAATAAAATATTATATTGTGAACTTAGGGACGGCAAGAGACTAATGGGCGATCAGTGCTGATGTATAAGGATGTTTGTTGGGCTTCCTTGAGTTAATTCTCTTTCAGTGAATGAAACGAGGAAAGGCTGACATCAGATCGTAGCATATGGAGAACAAAAATATTTTAAAAAATACAATTTCAAGGAAGAGATGGTGTGATACATTCAGAAGACAAACGGAACAGGAGAAAAGAGGATGAGGTCTGGTACCACGAATAAATGTTGTTCATTCAGCGGTCGAATCTGTCTGTCCAATATTGGGCAGATTCAGTCACTAGAGAAGCTGTTCAGTAAAACAGCATCCATGATAAGACACTAGTATATTAGATAACTAATGAATAATCATGGCTGCTTGCTACCAACTGTCTGTCAAGTTGTCAAACGCCATATATATATATATATATATATATATATATATATATATATATATATATATATATATATATAAAGGCAGTAACTTAAACACAGAAGGAGGAATACAGAACTATACCAAAATAAGGATATACGATGGCGAGAAAGTCTTGTTGTGTTATGATGCATATAGAAGAAATGAGCTTGAATACGATACAAATGTTAGAAATATACTAGTCGGATGTAACGACTTATGTCTGTTCGTAGAATGAATAGAGAGAACACAATGAATGCAATATACATGGCCATGAATGTGGTACGTCGTGCAATACAACTTGATAGAATGGTGCTCTTGTGCTGTCATTATCAGGTGCAAGTAGGTGTCACGACAGGTAACATCAACTACAGCCATCGTTCACTCCACCCCTGATTTCTCACCTGTCCATAGAAATAGACACACCTTTCGTTACCTGTCTCAACCTGTCCAGGTATAGTAGTTACTCACGCTAAGTGTGAGGTGCGTAAAGTGTACAAGTGCAGGGCAAGACAACCAAAGACCGCACACGCTGTATGGTAGAGAAGAAAGGATAGAAACAGGAAGATGAAACGTTTGTTTAATCACTTCAGTTTTGATTTCTTGGCACATGTGGGCTTGAGACACTCCCCTGCTGCTGGGGGGCGCCGGCAACAATCAGTTGTTTCACGTGCTCAAAGTTGCAATGTTGAACCTGGCTCAGACAAATAAGCGAAAGAAAACATGCGTCATCAAATGACTTGCTTTCTTCATATTACAGCCGCGTTAATGGTTCCAGCACACATTCCACTTATTATCAACAAAAATGTATGGATAAAGTCACGACTTAATAAACATCCTATTTTGATGTTAATGTACTGTGTTCTGACGGATTAGCTAAGTCATAAGGAGTTCGGTATTCATGTCGAACTCAAGAGCCGCAACAAATTGTCCCTCACTCCACACTCTATATATCTAAAAATGGGGTATACGACCCCATGGGGGAGGGAGGGCAGAACAGAATCGCGCCCTCCAAAAGGTGCTCAAGATCTCCCAGAGGTGCTCAAGATCTCCCAAAGGTGCTCAAGATCTCCCAAAGGTGCTCAAGATCTCCCAAAGGTGATCAAGATCTCCCAAAGGTGCTCACGATCTCCCAAAGGTGATCAAGATCTTCCAAAGGTGATCAAGATCGTCCAAAGGTGCTCAAGATCTCCCAAAGGTGCTCAAGATCTCCCAGAGGTGCTCAAGATCTCCCAAAGGTGCTCAAGATCTCCCAAAGGTGCTCAAGATCTCCCAAAGGTGCTCACGATCTCCCAGAGGTGGTCAGATTCTCACAAAGGTGCTCAAGATCTCACAGAGGTGCTCAAGACAAATGAAGGTCCCTTCAAGGGAAATGATGTTAAAGTATACTTTTACTTTTCTGTCCATCCCGTTTATTAGACTTGTGGATCCATTATCAGCAAAAACCAAAAGTGCTTCTTGTGTTCGATGATATCCTCCCAGTTTGTCTTGTGGTTGAACGCTTCGCATGCACGGTTCGCATCACAACATTTGAGTGCTGCCATTAACGATATCCAGACATTTCCTTACGCTGAGCATTATTTGTTCACAGGATAGCAAGCGTTCAACCTTCGGCTCTAATACTCGTTGCATAGACTTGAAATAGTCTACGTGTTACTTCTATCCATATAGCTCGATGGTTGCCTAAAAGCGTTGTCTGGTGAACAAAGAGCGAGGTAGTTCAGTGGCTGGTGAACTACAGCTCGTTTCAAATCACTTGCCCAACTTCAAAACCATATTACTCAGAAACCGTTTGTTAAATACTGTTGAAATTTTCCAAATGTTATTAGAATGCAAAAGACCCTTTAAATGTATATTTAAAAAATATCTTGCAGCTGCAGTTTTCTTAAAGCGGCGAATTTCTTTGATGTTTGTCAAAATTGTAAATTGTGAACCCTAAATAATAAAAATTACCGTAGTTGCTGGTCTATGATTAATTTTCACTAGGTAAAGGCGTGGCCGTAATGGGGAAACAACTGAATAAGGAAAAACACCAGGAGAATTATTGTCTTCTCAGTTCGAGGACGGACGATAATATCAAGGTATACCTCAATGTCGAATTTTCAAAGTTGTGTGGTCCTGAAAAGGACCGTTTGTTGAACTAATTTAAGGTAATATAGGGGCCAACATTGTGGGGGCTATATACTTTCATTCTGAATCAGACGAGTCTAAAAGATTAATAACTGTTTGGGGTTGAATATTCCACAAACCATCATTTTTCCAATATTCCTCTTCTGTTTTAAGACGTGGTCTTCACATTTAGCTCAATAATCTTTGCCTACATTTAATAAAGCGAGATTAGCAAGAGTCTTTACATCGCATATTTTGAATGTTGTATTTTCATCTGCCACTTGTCCTTTTAATTTTGCCCAGATTAGTTCTATTGGATTTAAATGAGCATGGTAAGGTGGCAGCCTCAAACTTATATGACCGTGCTCTTGGATAATCTTATCTATTTGAAAAATCTTTGTCCTTTGTTTTTGCTTTACTTGAGATAGTAATTCAGGTTTTAAGTACATGTTATTAAATTGTATGTGCTCCTTTGTGAGCCATATTTTAATAGCATCTTTTGTACTGGATGACGTCGGACTTTATCTTCAAGTGCAACAATGTTGTGGTACGCTGCATTGTCCATTATTAGGCAAGATGGTCGATCTAGTGATGGGAGAACAGAATTTTCAATCCAATGTCTAAATATGTGACCATTCATCTCAGAGTGATAATCTCGATTGTCTAAGGATTTTGAAAGAAAAATGAGCTCTGCATTCTGTATTAGTCCATGTTGTCGACTACCTGCATGAGCAATTATCAAGCGCTGTCCTTTGCTGCTAGGTATTAATCTCTTAATCTTTCCATCTGATGACTGCCATTCCCTTTGGTTAGTGTGGTGAGCATTGATCCATGTTTCATCCAAGTACACAATATCATAACCTTGCTTGCGCACCTCTTTTACTTCACGTAAGTACTTGCTTCTCATGACTACTATATGTGGCTTCTCACAGATGATGTTTCGTCCATTGGAATACTTTCTGAATGTAAAGCCTGCAGCTCTCACATTCCTCCATAATGTAGACTTTGATATTTCAATACTGTTGTTCTTTTTCAGCGAAATTTTTAATTTTCTTATTGTAACAGTTTCATTCATACCCAACATTTTGCGAATTTCACTTCTAATAAGTTCACTGTCGAAATTATCCAACATTTTTGCTCTTCCTTGTGATTTTATATATTTTGAACATTGACGGTCACGTGCTTGAATCCAACGATTAAATGACCGTTTAGATAAATCCAAAATGTGTCTTGTCCTATTCTCAGGGTTTTCTAAAGAATGAAATAATCTTCCTTGTTTAGCCTCTTTGCAAAAATAGTCATACATTTTTATTGCGATGTTTTGTAAACTGCAGAATTTCATTTTAAGACTCATGATAAATGTTATTGTTCCACGTCTACACCTATGAATGAACGGAAATGGAACACACAATTTCTCAAGTGTCTAATTGTGTCAAAAAAAACCATGGGGAAAGCGTGCAAATACGTCAATTCTACCGTGTATGGATTTGTACTCGCTATTTTTAGTTTAAAATACTGTAAACATTAAGTTTTGACTACATCAATGGGTCGTTATAAATTTATATAAATCAAATAAGCAACAATAATAACCAAATGTTTTTTTTAAATGAAATTAATTCCCTGTTGGGTTCTAATCATTATAACTTTACATGCAAATTTTGAATATCTTACAACAAGCGGTTAAAAAGCTATCGATTTTTAAAGTTGGGCACGAGTTATGAAACAAGCTATAGTCAGGAACATGATAGGTCAGTTGGTAGTGAAATAGTCAAAAGCGTTGAAGTTTAGTGGGTAGTGCAATCATGAGGAACGTAGTAGATATGTGGTTAGCGAGCTAGTCCAGAACGTGATAGTTCAATGGTTACTGAACTAGTAAAGAGCGTTGTAGTTCAGGGATAAATGAACTAGTCACTGAGGACAAGTGGTCCCTGTCGATCGCGATCGACGGTGTCTTAAGTTCAGCCTGAAATGGATACTGGAAGTTTCTCGGAAACACAGCGGCCCTGGCGTAACACTGGCCACATTAACCACAATTTGCCGGCGGTTTTAAAAAAAAACAATGAACAGTAAAACCAAATTCTCTATACGCCATAGGGCGTGACATTTTGTGTGAGTGTTTTTTTTTTACGTGATGATCGCAATATTTTCATTGGATCAGGACTCTGTGTGTGTGTGTGTGTGCGTGCGTGCGTGCGTCCGTTCGTCCGTCCGTCCGTCCGTCCGTGTCCGGCCCTTTTCGTCTTGTCAGACGGTCTAGTGGAGGCTATTGTGTATTTTTTGTGGTATTGTTTTTGCCGAACAGCTTCTCTCGTGGCTAATTCTATCAATGTTTGACAAACACACGCGGTCACATAATGAACAGGCCAGGCTCGCTGGACTACAGGGTTTACCATCCTTTTTCATGAGTCTTTTCTCTTCTAAGTTTTGTCTTAGCACAGTCTCAAACGTTGTTATACCTTTCCTTATACATGCTCTCCATGATGTGCGATCACTTGCCAGATGTTGCCAGTCGTTTTCACAGATGGTGAAGTCTTTCAGAGATGATTTGCAGATATCTCAATATCAGGATCAGGACTGAAGCTTTATCAAATACATTCATGATTGATTTCTGATTAAGAAGTTATTTCATGACAATCCTTCAGCATTCGTGTGGACCCAATGAAAGGACGAACTGCACTGAGAAGAGTTAGTCTGGCGCCCATTTCCTAGCCGCTTGGTTCATGGATATCTTGGATCTGTAGATCTGTAGTAACTTAACAACGGAGACTGCAAGAGGGAAATTACCGATAGCAACACACATTAAACGCCATGAAGAACACGTGGCACTTGTGTCAATCATTCTTGGTGTGTTCCGTGAAGCCATGGCTCACATCTTAATCTGTTTCTGTGCTAGCCATGGCTCATATCTTAGTATGTTTCTGTGCTAGCCATGGCTCATATTTTAGCTTGTGTGTATGCTAGCCATGGCTCATAACTTGGTGTGTCATGTTAGTCATATTTCATATATTGGTGTGTGTCTGTGTTAATCATGTCTCATATCTTTGTGTTTGTCTGTGTTTAGTCATATCTCATATCTCAGTGTGTATCTGTGTCAGTCATATGTTATGTTTTTGTGCGTGCATGTCTATGTTAGTCACATCTCATATCCTTGTGTGCATGTCTATGTTAATCACATCTCATATCTTTGTGTGTGCATGTCTATGTTAGTCATGTCTCATATATTTGTGTGTATGTTCATGCTAGTCACATCTCATATCTTAATGTGTGTCTGTCTATATTAGTCATGTCTCATATCTGTGTGTTTGTATTTAGTCATATCTCATATCTTTGTGTGTACATGTCTATGTTAGTCACATCTCCTATCTTTGTGAGTGCATGTTTATGTTAGTCATGTCTCATATGTTTGTGTGTGCATGACTGTGTTAGTCATATATCATATTTTATAATGTGTCTGTGTTAGTCACATCTCATATCTTAGTGTGTCTGTGTGTCTGTGTTAGTCATATCTCATATCATGGCGTGTGTCAGTGTTAGTCACCTCTAGTGACTCGGGCAGATGGTGCTCGTTAACCTGGTAGGGCCGACCATTTATGGGCAGAATCCCCCTACAGAAAATACAATCTGCTGCCTTGCAGGAAGATTGGGGACAATCAAAGGCTGAGGAAAGTAAACCTGAAAAAAATGATGGCTGGAAATTGGATGCACTGGGCCACTGGCACAGAACACAGTGCAATGTTTTAACAGGTATTCAATCAGAGTGGAACAGACTCTAATTATGATGTTCTGTCTGTGGGGTCGATCAATTCACATAAACAGACAGCTGTCTTCATGTGAGAGTCTGGAATCCTACTCTGATTGAGTCTTAATCGCAGAGAGAGAGAGAGAGAAAGAGAGAGAGAGAGAGAGAGAGAAACAGCAAGAAAGAAAATTGATTCACTCGAAACTAAAACTACAGAAAAATACGTTAGATACTTTGTGTAATGAAAAAGAGCAACGGAGACATTACAAAACTGAAACATGAACAAGAACTGGCCTATAAACACCATTCTACATACAAAATACTATGGCCGTCAAAAACACAGAGGGCTGGGAAGAAAAATAATGGAAACATGGTTCCTGGACGACACTTCAGGGGCAGACCAAGAAGAATGTGGTTTCAAGAAATGAAATGGACCTTTCAGCATGACAACAGAAGAAGTAGGAGATCTGGCTAGAGGCAGAGACTCTTTCAGACGGGCTGTGGTGAATGCAACTTTCTGCAAAGGACATGCAACCTGTTGACGATGATGCTATTTCATGAAAGAGATTTCTTGGAGATAAAATATGTTCAACCAGAAAGTCATTGAGTACAAACACGATTTTTATTTCTATTTATTTATTATTAATGGCTTAACATTTCCTTACAACACGAAAAGACGACTCCCGTAAGGACCAGAGAGATGCAGGTAAAGATACATTTAATCAAAAGATAAAATTGATATCACTGTGATAAAAAGTGTTATATTAAAAAATGCGTCTTTTTCTGTACTTTCATTGAACTACGCACTACATACATTTTTGAGGACCTCTGTGCTTGGCGATAAAGTGAACTTCGGTCACTCACCCAAGAAAGAAAATGGTCCCTAACTTTCTTCAGTCAAGCATGTTTAAAGAAAGGAAATGGTCCCTGACTTTCTTCAGTCAAACATGTTTAAAGAAAGGAAATGGTCCCTGACTTTCTTCAGTCAAACATGTTTAAAGAAAGGAAATGGTCCCTAACTTTCTTCAGTCAAACATGATTAAAGAAAGGAAATGGTCCCTAACTTTCTTCAGTCAAACATGTTTAAAGAAAGGAAATGGTCCCTAACTTTCTTCAGTCAAGCATGTTTAAAGAAAGGAAATGGTCCCTAACTTTCTTCAGTCAAACATGTTTAAAGAAACGAAATGGTCCCTAACTTTCTTCAGTCAAGCATGTTTAAAGAAAGGAAATGGTCACTAACTTTCTTCAGTCAAACATGTTTAAAGAAAGAAAATGGTTCCTAACTTTCTTCAGTCAAACATGTTTAAAGAAAGGAAATGGTCCCTAACTTTCTTCAGTCAAACATGTTTAAAGAAAGAAAATGGTACCTAACTTTCTTCAGTCAAGCATGTTTAAAGAAAGGAAATGGTCCCTAACTTTCTTCAGTCAAACATGTTTAAAGAAAGGAAATGGCCCCTAACTTTCCTCAGTCAAACATGTTTAAAGAAAGGAAATGGTCCCTAACTTTCTTCAGTCAAACATGTTTAAAGAAAGGAAATAGTGCCTGACTTTCTTCAGTCAAACATGTTTAAAGAAAGGAAATGGTCCCTGACTTTCTTCAGTCAAACATGTTTAAAGAAAGGAAATGGTCCCTAAATTTCTTCAGTCAAACATGTTTGAAGAAAGGAAATAGTGCCTGACTTTCTTCAGTCAAACATGTTTAAAGAAAGGAAATGGTCCCTGACTTTCTTCAGTCAAACATGTTTAAAGAAAGGAAATGGTCCCTAAATTTCTTCAGTCAAACATGTTTAAAGAAAGGAAATGGTCCCTAACTTTCTTCAGTCAAACATGTTTAAAGAAAGGAAATGGTCCCTGACTTTCTTCAGTCAAGCATGTTTAAAGAAAGGAAATGGTCCCTAACTTTCTTCAGTCAAACATGTTTAAAGAAAGGAAATGGTCCCTAACTTTCTTCAGTCAAACATGTTTAAAGAAAGGAAATGGTCCCTGACTTTCTTCAGTCAATCATGTTTAAAGAAAGGAAATGGTCCCTAACTTTCTTCAGTCAAACATGTTTAAAGAAAGGAAATGGTCCCTAACTTTCTTCAGTCAAACATGTTTAAAGAAAGGAAATGGTCCCTAACTTTCTTCAGTCAAACATGTTTAAAGAAAGGAAATGGTACCTAACTTTCTTCAGTCAAACATGTTTAAAGAAAGGAAATGGTCCCTAACTTTCTTCAGTCAAACTTGTTTAAAGAAAGGAAATGGTCCCTAACTTTCTTCAGTCAAACATGTTTAAATAAAGAAAATGGTCCCTGACTTTCTTCAGTCAAACATGTTTAAATAAAGAAAATGGTCCCTAACTTTCTTCAGTCAAGCATGTTTAAATAAAGAAAATGGTCCCTGACTTTCTTCAGTCAAACATGTTTAAATAAAGGAAATGGTCCCTAACTTTCTTCAGTCAAACATGTTTAAATAAAGAAAATGGTCCCTAACTTTCTTCAGTCAAACATGTTTAAATAAAGAAAATGGTCCCTAACTTTCTTCAGTCAAACATGTTTAAATAAAGAAAATGGTCCCTAACTTTCTTCAGTCAAGCATGTTTAAAGAAAGGAAATGGTCCCTGGCTTTCTTCAGTCAAACATGTTTAAATAAAGGAAATGGTCCCTGACTTTCATCAGTCAAACATGTTTAAATAAAGAAAATGGTCCTTGACTTTCTTCAGTCAAACATGTTTAAATAAAGGAAATGGTCCCTAACTTCCTTCAGTCAAGCATGTTTAAAGAAAGGAAATGGTCCCTAACTTTCTTCAGTCAAGCATGTTTAAAGAAAGAAAATGGTCCCTAACTTTCTTCAGTCAAACATGTTTAAAGAAAGGAAATGGTCCCTAACTTTCTTCAGTCAAACATGTTTAAAGAAACGAAATGGTCCCTAACTTTCTTCAGTCAAACATGTTTAAAGAAAGGAAATGGTCCCTGACTTTCTTCAGTCAAACATGTTTAAAGAAAGGAAATGGTCCCTAAATTTCTTCAGTCAAACATGTTTGAAGAAAGGAAATAGTGCCTGACTTTCTTCAGTCAAACATGTTTAAAGAAAGGAAATGGTCCCTGACTTTCTTCAGTCAAACATGTTTAAAGAAAGGAAATGGTCCCTAAATTTCTTCAGTCAAACATGTTTAAAGAAAGGAAATGGTCCCTAACTTTCTTCAGTCAAACATGTTTAAAGAAAGGAAATGGTCCCTGACTTTCTTCAGTCAAGCATGTTTAAAGAAAGGAAATGGTCCCTAACTTTCTTCAGTCAAACATGTTTAAAGAAAGGAAATGGTCCCTAACTTTCTTCAGTCAAACATGTTTAAAGAAAGGAAATGGTCCCTGACTTTCTTCAGTCAATCATGTTTAAAGAAAGGAAATGGTCCCTAACTTTCTTCAGTCAAACATGTTTAAAGAAAGGAAATGGTCCCTAACTTTCTTCAGTCAAACATGTTTAAAGAAAGGAAATGGTCCCTAACTTTCTTCAGTCAAACATGTTTAAAGAAAGGAAATGGTACCTAACTTTCTTCAGTCAAACATGTTTAAAGAAAGGAAATGGTCCCTAACTTTCTTCAGTCAAACTTGTTTAAAGAAAGGAAATGGTCCCTAACTTTCTTCAGTCAAACATGTTTAAATAAAGAAAATGGTCCCTGACTTTCTTCAGTCAAACATGTTTAAATAAAGAAAATGGTCCCTAACTTTCTTCAGTCAAGCATGTTTAAATAAAGAAAATGGTCCCTGACTTTCTTCAGTCAAACATGTTTAAATAAAGGAAATGGTCCCTAACTTTCTTCAGTCAAACATGTTTAAATAAAGAAAATGGTCCCTAACTTTCTTCAGTCAAACATGTTTAAATAAAGAAAATGGTCCCTAACTTTCTTCAGTCAAACATGTTTAAATAAAGAAAATGGTCCCTAACTTTCTTCAGTCAAGCATGTTTAAAGAAAGGAAATGGTCCCTGGCTTTCTTCAGTCAAACATGTTTAAATAAAGGAAATGGTCCCTGACTTTCATCAGTCAAACATGTTTAAATAAAGAAATGGTCCTTGACTTTCTTCAGTCAAACATGTTTAAATAAAGGAAATGGTCCCTAACTTCCTTCAGTCAAGCATGTTTAAAGAAAGGAAATGGTCCCTAACTTTCTTCAGTCAAGCATGTTTAAAGAAAGAAAATGGTCCCTAACTTTCTTCAGTCAAACATGTTTAAAGAAAGGAAATGGTCCCTAACTTTCTTCAGTCAAACATGTTTAAAGAAACGAAATGGTCCCTAACTTTCTTCAGTCAAACATGTTTAAAGAAAGGAAATGGTACCTAACTTTCTTCAGTCAAGCATGTTTAAAGAAAGGAAATGGTCCCTAACTTTCTTCAGTCAAACATGTTTAAAGAAAGGAAATGGTCCCTAACTTTCTTCAGTCAAACATGTTTAAAGAAAGGAAATGGTCTCTGACTTTCTTCAGTCAAACATGTTTAAAGAAAGGAAATGGTCCCTAACTTTCTTCAGTCAAACATGTTTAAAGAAAGGAAATGGTGCCTGACTTTCTTCAGTCAAACATGTTTAAATAAAGGAAATGGTCCCTGACTTTCTTCAGTCAAACATGTTTAAAGAAAGGAAATGGTCCCTAACTTTCTTCAGTCAAACATGTTTAAAGAAAGGAAATGGTCCCTAACTTTCTTCAGTCAAACATGTTTAAATAAAGAAAATGGTCCCTGACTTTCTTCAGTCAAACATGTTTAAAGAAAGGAAATGGTCCCTGACTTTCTTCAGTCAAACATGTTTAAAGAAAGAAAATGGTCCCTAACTTTCTTCAGTCAAACATGTTTAAAGAAAGGAAATGGTCCCTAACTTTCTTCAGTCAAACATGTTTATAGAAAGGAAATGGTCCCTGACGTTCTTCAGTCAAACATGTTTAAAGAAAGGAAATGGTCCCTAACATTCTTCAGTTAAACATGTTTAAAGAAAGGAAATGGTCCCTGACTTTCTTCAGTCAAACATGTTTAAAGTAAGGAAATGGTCCCTAACTTTCTTCAGTCAAACATGTTTAACGAAAGGAAATGGTCCCTAACTTTCTTCAGTCAAACTTCCGTTTCCAAGATGGCGGATCTAGTCCACGTCCTCTCGATCGCTGCAGAAAATGCACCCAAGGTCTGATTAATTTCGGATCTTCATTGCACTTTTCTGCGTAAAAGTCAAAATGATGATATGCTTGATACATCTGTGTCGCTAAGGCGAGGTCGTAGGTCGACAACAGTCCGTTTTGTGACGAATCAAGTGTTGTGAGTGAGACATTCCTCCGCCTAGACTAGATCTGTGCTTTACGTCACATTAGTGCTGTTCAAGACCGTTATTGGGATTCTTTGACGCAAGTTATTTCCACGTTACACATTAATGTAAACTACTTCGTCAGTCGCAGTTTTGTCTCTTTGGGGAAGTTGCTTCGTGTTTTGTTCGTCGTAGACTGTTTACACTTGAGTAATCAGACATAAGTCTAAAGGTATCGAGATTATGAGTTTGGCGACATTGTGTCCTACGTCATCGTATTGGTTCCCTAAACCGGCCGTGCGCAAATCTTACGGTCTGCTGTTTGATGTGCAACAAGAATAATTTGACGACTGACTGTGTGTCTATATGTTCGGAATTGGAGTCATCAACGATGGCCTAACATCATCAAGTGCTACGATGATCATCATTTTCAAGAGGACGTGACTTACCGGTATATGGGGATAGGCGGCGGGAACAAATGAAGGCTATGCATGAAATGTGTTCCTTGTTGCAGTTTCCTCATATTACAAGTCGCATGTCTGTGTTAGTCACCTCTAGTGACTCGGGCAGATGGTGCTCGTAAACCTGGGAAGGCCGACCATCTAAGGGCAGAATCCCCCGACAGAAAAGATCAACTGCTGCCTTGCAGGAAGATTGGGGACAATCAAAGGCTAAGGAAAGCAAACCTGAAAAAATGCTGGCTGAAATCGGATGCACTGGGCCACTGGCGCAGAACACAGTGCAACGTATTAACGGGTGTTCAGTCAGAGTGGATCTGACAGACTCTAATTGTGATGTTCTGTCTGTGGGGGCGATCAACACACTTAGCCTGACAGCTGACTTCATATGAGAGTCTGGAATCCTTACTCTGATTGAGTCCTGAACGCAGAGAGAGAGAGAGAAACATGTTTAAATAAAGAAAATGGTCCCTAACTTTCTTCAGTCAAGCATGTTTAAAGAAAGGAAATGGTCCTTGACTTTCTTCAGTCAAACATGTTTAAATAAAGAAAATGGTCCCTAACTTTCTTCAGTCAAACATGTTTAAATAAAGAAAATGGTCCCTAACTTTCTTCAGTCAAACATGTTTAAAGAAAGGAAATGGTCCCTGACTTTCTTCAGTCAAACATGTTTAAATAAAGAAAATGGTCCCTGACTTTCTTCAGTCAAACATGTTTAAATAAAGAAAATGGTCCCTAACTTTCTTCAGTCAAACATGTTTAAATAAAGAAAATGGTCCCTGACTTTCTTCAGTCAAACATGTTTAAATAAAGAAAATGGTCCCTAACTTTCTTCAGTCAAGCATGTTTAAATAAAGAAAATGGTCCTTGACTTTCTTCAGTCAAACATGTTTAAATAAAGGAAATGGTCCCTAACTTTCTTCAGTCAAACATGTTTAAATAAAGAAAATGGTCCCTAACTTTCTTCAGTCAAACATGTTTAAATAAAGAAATGGGTACCTAACTTTCTTCAGTCAAACATGTTTAAAGAAAGGAAATGGTCCCTAACTTTCTTCAGTCAAGCATGTTTAAAGAAAGGAAATGGTCCCTGACTTTCTTCAGTCAAACATGTTTAAATAAAGGAAATGGTCCCTGACTTTCTTCAGTCAAACATGTTTAATAAAGGAAATGGTCCCTAACTTTCTTCAGTCAAACATGTTTAAAGAAAGGAAATGGTCCCTAACTTTCTTCAGTCAAACATGTTTAAAGAAAGGAAATGGTCCCTAACTTTCTTCAGTCAAACATGTTTAAATAAAGAAAATGGTCCCTAACTTTCTTCAGTCAAACATGTTTAAATAAAGGAAATGGTCCCTAACTTTCTTCAGTCAAACATGTTTAAATAAAGAAAATGGTCCCTAACTTTCTTCAGTCAAACATGTTTAAATAAAGGAAATGGTCCTTGACTTTCTTCAGTCAAGCATGTTTAAATAAAGAAAATGGTCCCTAACTTTCTTCAGTCAAACATGTTTAAAGAAAGAAAATGGTCCCTAACTTTCTTCAGTCAAACATGATTAAATAAAGAAAATGGTCCCTGACTTTCTTCAGTCAAACATGTTTAAATAAAGAAAATGATCCCTAACTTTCTTCAGTCAAACATGTTTAAATAAAGAAAATGGTCCCTAACATTCTTCAGTCAAACATGTTTAAAGAAAGAAAATGGTCCCTAACTTTCTTCAGTCAAACATGTTTAAAGAAAGAAAATGGTCCCTAACTTTCTTCAGTCAAACATGTTTAAAGAAAGAAAATGGTCCCTGACTTTCTTCAGTCAAACATGTTTAAATAAAGAAAATGGTCCCTAACTTTCTTATATGAGGAAACCAATACTAGGGAGAAAGGATCGCTTGCCCGCTTAGTTGCAATTATTGGGCTCTATACCGATAATAACTATGCTTCATAGATTACACCAAGGCATTTGACAAAGTAAAGCACCAAGAAATAATCATAATTTTATAAAACATAAACGTAGACAGCAAAGATCTAAGAATAATAAATAATATGTTCTGGCAACAAACAGCGGCCATAAGAACTGGAAACCAATTGGGAGTGCTTCAACAAATAAACAGGGTGTTAAACAAGGTTGTCTGCTGTCACCATATTTGTTTAATATTTATAGTGAGATTATTTTAAGAACGTGCCTGGAACAACAATTGGAGGTCATAATGTAAATAATCTAAGGTATGCTGATGATACAGTCTTAATCGCTAAGAGCGAAAATGAGTTACAAGAAATGTTGGACATTATAGTGAAGGAAAGCAAAAATAAAGGACTCAGCCTTAATAGCAAAAAGACAGAGGTAATGGTAACAACAAAGACAAAGACATCACCTCAGTGCAAAATAAAGACAAGTGGAACAATATTAAAACAGGTAAATGAATTTAAATATTTGGGAACTTTGTTAACCTCAGACGGAAGATGTACAAAAGAGGTGAGATGCAGAATGGCTCAGGCAAAAGCAGCTTTCCAAAAAATGAGGAAAATACTATACAATCCATTTTTGACAATAGAAACAAGAAAAATAGCTCTTAAATGTTATATAGAGCCAGTCTTAACATATGGATGCGAATCATGGACAATAGGACATCAAACAAAAAAAATCACTAGAGTCTGTAGAAATGTGGTTTTACAGAAGAATGTTGAGAGTACCATGAACAGCTAAGAAGAGTAATGAAAAAGTTCTGAAAGAGGTCAAAGCAAAAAGAGAACTAATGTCCAATATTAGGAAGAAACAATCATCATTTTTTGGCCATGTAATGAGAAGAGAACAACTGGAATATATTGTAATAACTGCAAAAATTGAGGGACGAAGAGATAGAGGGAAGCAAAGAGAAAAAATAATACACAGCTTAAGAGAATGGCTTGGCAGGAACAACAGAAATGATAAATAGCTGCCGAGATCGAAAATTGTGGAGAGACATGATCACCTACGCCAGTAGGCACGGTACTTGGTGATGATGATGACTTCCTCAAAGATCTGCAAAATGGAACACCTTATACAGATGGTTATGATTAGTCGAAGGCCCTGGCATCACTGCAAACAAATTAAAATCCATAATTTCTCAACCGCTCGTGCTAGTGGAATCATCCGAATTAAAACTTATCTCACTGAAGGATCCAAACAAAGAAAAGCAGCTGCAGTCCCCATCATAGCAGCTACAGCACATGCCAAAAATATCTAAGGCCAAGCGGCACCAAAAGTGAACGTAACTGCACTGTCCTTCGTCATACGATATCATCATTCAACTTAAGCAATCGGAATATCGAAACACGACCCGGATGAAAAACACAGCTCACAGTGTGCACAGAGCACTAAACTCAGTAGCTCAGACATCAACCTTCTACGGAACTACATGGGAACTCAGAAATACCATCAGGTATTACATGGCATTGGGCCGAAGTGCGTCAGCTCACAGGCTTCTGGACAACACAGAGGACAACTTGAAAGATCGTCAAAGATCGTTAAAGATCGTCAAAGATCGTCAAAGATCGTCAAAGATCGTCAAAGATCGTTAAAGACCGTCAATGATCGTTAAAGATCGTCAAAGATCGTCAAAGATCGTTAAAGATCGTTAAAGATCGTCAAAGATCGTTAAAGATCGTCAAAGATCGTCAAAGATCGTTAAAGATCGTCAAAGATCGTCAAAGATCGTTAAAGATCGTCAAAGATCGTCAAAGATCGTCAAAGATCGTCAAAGATCGTTAAAGATCGTCAAAGATCGTCAAAGATCGTCAAAGATCGTCAAAGATCGTTAAAGATCGTCAAAGATCGTCAAAGATCGTTACAGATCGTCAAAGATCGTCAAAGATCGTTAAAGATCGTCAAAGATCGTCAAAGATCGTTAAAGATCGTCAAAGATCGACAAAGATCGTCAAAGATCGTCAAAGATCGTCAAAGATCGTTAAAGATCGTCAAAGATCGTCAAAGATCGTCAAAGATCGTCAAAGATCGTTAAAGATCGTTAAAGATCGTCAAAGATCGTCAAAGATCGTCAAAGATCGTCAAAGATCGTTAAAGATCGTCAAAGATCGTCAAAGATCGTCAAAGATCGTTAAAGATCGTCAAAGATCGTCAAAGATCGTCAAAGATCGTCAAAGATCGTTAAAGATCGTCAAAGATCGTCAAAGATCGTCAAAGATCGTCAAAGATCGTCAAAGATCGTCAAAGATCGTTAAAGATCGTCAAAGATCGTTAAAGATCGTCAAAGATCGTCAAAGATCGTTAAAGATCGTCAAAAATCGTCAAAGATCGTCAAAGATCGTCAAAGATCGTCAAAGATCGTCAAAGATCGTCAAAGATCGTCAAAGATCGTTAAAGATCGTCAAAAATCGTCAAAGATCGTCAAAGATCGTCAAAGATCGTTAAAGATCGTCAAAGATCGTCAAAGATCGTTAAAGATCGTTAAAGATCGTCAAAGATCGTCAAAGATCGTCAAAGATCGTCAAAGATCGTTAAAGATCGTCAAAGATCGTCAAAGATCGTTAAAGATCGTTAAAGATCGTTAAAGATCGTCAAAGATCGTCAAAGATCGTTAAAGATCGTCAAAGATCGTCAAAGATCGTCAAAGATCGTTAAAGATCGTCAAAGATCGTCAAAGATAGTTAAAGATCGTCAAAGATCGTTAAAGATCGTCAAAGATCGTCAAAGATCGTTAAAGATCGTTAAAGATCGTGAAAGATCGTTAAAGATCGTTAAAGATCGTCAAAGATCGTCAAAGATCGTCAAAGATCGTCAAAGATCGTTAAAGATCGTCAAAGATCGTTAAAGATCGTTAAAGATCGTCAAAGATCGTCAAAGATCGTCAAAAATCGTCAAAGATCGTCAAAGATCGTTAAAGATCGTCAAAGATCGTCAAAGATCGTCAAAGATCGTTAAAGATCGTCAAAGATCGTTAAAGATCGTCAAAGATCGTCAAAGATCGTTAAAGATCGTCAAAGATCGTTAAAGATCGTCAAAGATCGTCAAAGATCGTCAAAGATCGTCAAAGATCGTTAAAGATCGTCAAAGATCGTCAAAGATCGTCAAAGATCGTCAAAAATCGTCAAAGATCGTCAAAGATCGTCAAAAATCGTCAAAGATCGTCAAAGATCGTCAAAGATCGTCAAAGATCGTCAAAAATCGTCAAAGATCGTCAAAGATCGTTAAAGATCGTCAAAGATCGTCAAAGATCGTCAAAGATCGTTAAAGATCGTCAAAGATCGTCAAAGATCGTTAAAGATCGTCAAAGATCGTTAAAGATCGTCAAAGATCGTTAAAGATCGTCAAAGATCGTCAAAGATCGTCAAAGATCGTCAAAGATCGTCAAAGATCGTTAAAGATCGTCAAAGATCGTCAAAGATCGTTAAAGATCGTCAAAGATCGTTAAAGATCGTCAAAGATCGTCAAAGATCGTCAAAGATCGTCAAAGATCGTCAAAGATCGTTAAAGATCGTTAAAGATCGTGAAAGATCGTCAAAGATCGTCAAAGATCGTGAAAGATCGTCAAAGATCGTTAAAGATCGTCAAAGATCGTGAAAGATCGTCAAAGATCGTCAAAGATCGTCAAAGATCGTCAAAGATCGTGAAAGATCGTCAAAGATCGTTAAAGATCGTCAAAGATCGTTAAAGATCGTTAAAGATCGTCAAAGATCGTTAAAGATCGTCAAAGATCGTCAAAGATCGTGAAAGATCGTCAAAGATCGTTAAAGATCGTCAAAGATCGTTAAAGATCGTTAAAGATCGTGAAAGATCGTTAAAGATCGTCAAAGATCGTCAAAGATCGTCAAAGATCGTTAAAGATCGTCAAAGATCGTTAAAGATCGTCAAAGATCGTTAAAGATCGTCAAAGATCGTCAAAGATCGTCAAAGATCGTTAAAGATCGTCAAAGATCGTCAAAGATCGTTAAAGATCGTCAAAGATCGTCAAAGATCGTCAAAGATCGTTAAAGATCGTTAAAGAATGCCAACCGTTTGTGTGGAAGCAAACATTTGATATAAATGACTGTCAATCTCACAACGATTACCCGTTCGATTGAATTCACTTGTAGGTATCTCTCTGTGCCTGGACTCGCCTGCAGCACCTGTAAACCTTACACCTATACCTGATCGTGAATCCAGGTGAGTGCCACAGATAACAGAAGTAAACGCCCCATGAAATGTTGCCAGGAATGTTGATTTGATCCAGGTCAAGATTTAAAAAGTCGGCTGATTCTTAGTAATGATGCTACTTCAGTCTAAATATAGATTTATGGAAATATTTTCCCGTAGCATCATCAAGTACCGTGCCGATAATGACAATACAAAATATATTATCATCAAGTACCGTGCCGATAACGACAATACTATATGTATCATCATCAAGTGCCGTGCAGATAACAATACTAAATCTATCATCAAGTACCGTGTCCACAACGACAATACTAAATGCATCATTAAGTACCGTACCCATAACGACAATACTAAATGTATCATTAAGTACCGTACCCATAACGACAATACTAAATGTACCATTAAGTACCGTACCCATAACGACAATACTAAATGTATCATTAAGTACCGTACCCATAACGACAATACTATATGTATCATCATCAAGTGCCGTGCAGATAACAATACTAAATCTATCATCAAGTACCGTACCCATAACGACAATACTAATGTATCATTAAGTACCGTGTCCACAACGACAATACTAAATGTATCATCAAGTACCGTGTCCACAACGACAATATTAAATGTATCATCAAGTATTAAGTGTGTTGGCGTAAGTGACCATAACTCTGAACAACTTTCAATCTGTAGTTTATTTTGTTTTATTTTGTTGTTAACTTTCTACCACACCATTCACTTAACAACTGTGTTATCTTTTAACTCTTATTTCTCTGTCTCTTCTTCTCTCAATTTTACGAGTTGTTGTTATTGTATATTCTAGTCGTCATTACATGACACATGAGAAATGGTTTCTTCCTGATATTAGCAACAAGTTTTCGTTTGGTTTCTTTTAGAATTTTCCCGTTATCCTTTAACAGTCCATGGCATCTCTATGTTTTTCTGTGATACCTCATTTATGTTGCCTGCAGCGATTTTCTTGTCTGTTGTCGGTTGTCTGTTGGCTGTTGTCTGTTGTCGGTTGTCTGTTGTCGGTTGTCTGTTGTCTGTTGTCGGTTGTCTGTTGTCTGTTTCCCGGGATGTACTCTTATTTATCACACCTGGATCTAAAGAAAAGAACTCTTTCATCATCGATGCATGTCTAGTTACCTACACTGTTGGATCATCCTACTTTTTGTGATTGCAACTTTGTGTTTATGACAATTGTTATCATTTATTGTCAAATTTTAGTGTCCTTTGTTAACGTTTTGTTTAAAAAAGTTAAATACATTGCCTTCTTTGTTGCGACAGGCTGACACAATGGCTAGTGACTTGTCTTGACCCTTTAGGGGTCTTGATTCTTATAAAGCGACCGCATTTTGACTCGTTAGGACAGAGTAGGTCACTTTCTGGCACGTAGAGTGAGGGTAGCAGGAAACAATTTCCTGGCAATGGTGAGTACGTTTATGAAAGTAGCGTAGAAGGTAACTTGTGATAATGGTTCGTTCTGTGATGTGGGACGGGTATTCTTCAAGGAAAATCATTCAGCTGATCTACCCAGCGAATGCAACGTAACTACAGCATAGGTCCTGTGTACGGCTGGGGGGATAACAGCAGTATTCACTGTTTGATTTCGCTGGAAGTTTGGCCGCTATACTTTGTACTCGCTAGGAACGTAGTTCGAAGGAAATCCCGAGGAAAATAAACAGAGAAGACTGATTGGCTACTAACATGTTTGGAGATACGCGTTAGGATTGATGGGTGTGGCTATATAAAGTTGTCGATAAATTCGGACGAATAACAACTGAACGTGACGAAGTAATTCGCAGAATTCTAAATCGGAGTGGGTTATAGTTGGCCAGCAAGACAGAGATGCAAGTCAGTTGAAGCAACGCCGTTCTAAGAGTTCTTCCAGTTTTAGCAGAGAGTTGAGATAAGACTTCAGGTTCGAACAGTGAGAGTTGCAGCTTTAGTCTGGAGAGAGAATTCAAATGTAAGTGGAACAACAGTCAGAGTTGAAGGTTACAAAGAGAAGTTCAACCAACTAGTTACAAGTCAGAGTTACAAGTCAGAGTTACCAAGCAGCTGTTTCAGTAGTTTCAAGTTAGTTTGGATTCAAGTGAACGATTTTTCAGTAATAGTTATAGAGTGTGGATTACGAGAGTCCAGTTACAAGAAAAGTGTAGAAGAGAAAGGACATTGGAAATATTTGCGTCCTCTAAGATAAGGGAATAACACAAGAAGGTCTACTTATGATCAACGACATAGACCAGATTAGAGACTTGAAACGGCTGCATTGATTTGTTCTACTTACAGCCATGTTGTCAGCTGGGAAATGTAACGGACAATGACATCAGTTCATAGACTGCGTCCGTCCTTGTGTGATTGTCTCCTCGTGATGCCAGTTCTGCCTTATATTATTATCCTTGATGATAAGATCCTATTATCGTCGTCCTTGATATCACCGTCCTTGATGTGATTATCTTGTGGTCTTTTCTGCTATTATGGTTGAGATTGTGTCAGTCTGAAGCACCAGATCGTACCATCTTGCGTGGTCAGATTGAGGAACAACATAAAATTCCACTTTGGCGTGTTGATTCACAACCAATTAACTGCCTGGTTCTGCCCGTCTTCTCCCTGTTTATATTCACGGGGAACTTACAAACTTGTCCAACGTTAATGTTCTGCCCTCCAGAATTTTCCATGTCCCTTCGATCTTGACACCTTTTCTGATCAAGTCAGTCACGTATTGCTACTTAGTGTCTGTCAAGGGCAGATAGTATAATCTTACATCGCGTACTAGTTACCCTTAGCATAGACGCACTCTGATACAGGATCAGCCCAGCTCTGTTATCGTTGAGATCAGCCCAGCTCTGTTATCGTTGAGATCAACCCAGCTCTGTTATTGCTGTTCGATGTTGTATGTTGTTTTGTCATGTACCAATTGTCTACGTTGTTTTATATAAATAAGCAGAACACTACATTATTGGTTATTATTGGTCTTTTAAAACTCCATTTCTCAGTTATTTGTATTTCTGATAGTATCATATATATATATATATATATATATATATATATATATATATATATATATATATATATATAATAAGGGAGCCGCGATAGCTCAGTGGTTAGTGAACTGGACTACAAAGGACAAGGGGTAGGGTTCGATCCCAACCGACGGCTTCCGGGTTCACCCAGCCTTTAATGGGTACCGGATTTTTTTCTGGGAAAGTGAAGCGGCACGGGCGTAATACCTACCACATTACCCCAAAAATCATCTGCCGAAGGTCTGTAAAATTTATGGTCACTAACACCATATTCCCTATACGCCACTTGGCGTGACGTGTGTACTTTACTTTTTTTTAAATAATAATAATAAATGACATTATTTTCCGCACAACTGTTTATCTTATTGTGTGCCTTTCATTGTTTATTGTTTTCCCAATTTATGTGACATGTAAATAGAATGTTTTTTATGAAGAAGCGGTTGTTGAAAAGAAACAATAATATTGTCACTGTTATCATTACTCTCTCTCTCTCTATCTCTCTCTCTCTCTCTCTCTCTCTCTCGCGCGCTTTCTTTCTTTTCTCTCCCAATTATCTAGACTTATCTTGTAGTTAACACTTACAGATAATAACAAACTTCACTAATCTAATGTAATAATCTTCACTACCGTTAACTGTAAATTAACAAATTTTATTAGCGTTCAGTTTCAAATTAACGTTAATTATTAACTCTTGAAATGATGATATTGTATGATGGGGAACAGATGGCTGTGTTCACTTTCTGTGCGATTTCCCCTTATGACTTTTGGCGTGTGCTGAGAGTGCTATGATAGAGACTGTAGCTACCTTTCTTTGTTTGGGAGTTGAGGTAGTAATTCGGATGATTTCACTAGCACGGGCGGTTGAGCAGTTATGGATTTTAATTCGTTTGCAGTGACACCGGGGCCTTCCATAAACATAACGTGATTAAATGTTTCTAATTACAACTTGTCAAATTATCAAGCAAGTTCAAGAGAGGGTGTTACATAACAGGAAAGGAAACAGAGAATGTGACAGAATGGAGTTGTGAACAGTGTGAAGCGTCACTGCGCCATATCGTAGCATCTTGTGTGATCTGATAGAAAGACAAGACCAAATTGCAAGTTGGCGTGCTGATGTGGCGACTCACAACCAAGTCTCTCTATATCATTAGTGGTAATAACTTCGTCGTTCCCTTCTTCTCTAGCCGACTTTCATTTACCTGCTGTGATCGCTTTATACGTAGACTGAACAAATAGAAAAAGCAGCGATCTTGACCCCTCTTCAAATCAAGTCATTCACGTATTGTTGCTTAACATATGTCTGGGTCAGACAGCACAGACTCCGTGGACCCTTAACATATGTCTAGGTCAGACAGCACAGACCTCGTGGACCCTTAACATATGTCTAGGTCAGACAGCACAGACCTTTTGGACCCTTAACATATGTCTAGGTTAGACAGCACAGACCTCGTGGACCCTTAACATATGTCTAGGTTAGACAGGACAAACTGACCTCGCGCACCCTTAGCATACCCTCACTCTGATACACTGAGATATAACGTTATAGTTGGACATACAACTTTCCAATCGTTAAGGCGTTCTAGAGCTCAAGAGTTAAAATCAACAGCTGCTCTCTTGATATTTAAAACATAATTCAACAACTTTCAATCATTTTAAATCCTACATTACCAGCCTTTTATTACCGCATCATTCCTATATTACAAAATCTGTAGCAACGTTTAGCTGTCAACGTTCTTATTGCAACTTCTACAATCTACAATCACGTAACCCGTTGTTTCCTAGTTCAGTCTGCTTATGTGGTATGTCATCTTTACTTCTGTTACGCAATCCTGTACATACAGATATGTGAACATATACAGGAATGTTATCTATTTTTGTGTTATCTGAGATCTCAGATCTGCACCTTCCAGTTTTCTCACCTCTATGTTTACGTCTATGGGGGTGTTTCTTGACTGTCTTTCTCACTTGAACATTTGATTCTGAAGAATTTCGCTTGTAAAATAATTTCTTCGGCTTAAGTCTATTTCAGAGTGAGCATTTCGGAATTTATAGCCACAGCTTAGATGCACTTTTTGTGGCGAAATAAAAGTGTGCAGGTTCATAACAAGAGAATGACTTTTGTTAAATTATGCTTAAACGATAAAAATCAAAAAGAGCTCTCACTTTTCTTTATATTCGTCCCAAGAAGTAATATTTTCCTCATTTAAAAGAATGCATGTTAACTTTACAACAGTTTATGTTTTTGTCGTCTTTTTAGCTCACTGATTTATAAAAAAAAAGTTATTATAAAGTACGCGTCTTAACATATGGTATTCTATTATGTTCATGGAAACTTTTCATTGCAATCCTATACCCGCTCCACCGCCCGTGCCAGGATTTGTTGAAGCGTATGCAGATTGATCGTTCCTGTACCGCAGAGGTGAGCAACCTTCGGTCTTCGGACCAAAATCGGCCCGCCAAGCTATTTTCACCGACTCTTGTGCTTGATTTCAAAATGACTATACACTCCATTGCCTGAGCTCAACAATGAAACATATAAATAACAAGTAACACATACATGCACACACATTTAGAAACAGTTTCAGAAAATAATAGTAATTTGATTAACGAATACGCCATAACGAAATATTTGTTATTTTGTCTGTGATCTTTTAGTTGCTAGGTCAAGCCGAGACCTCTAAGTTGATTGTCTTTGATGATGGACGCCGCCTGGCAGTCTTTTTAATGTCGCTGATTAGTCGACATAACAAGAATGGCATATGGCTACAAGATCGTGGTTTGGGTAGAAGATGACGTGTTGTTGTCATAGGCCGGCGTTGAAAGTTAGAGGGACTATTCTTCGATGACAATCCTGCGTCAGACCAAAGTGTGTCTTTGTCTTTAGTATCGGTCTTGGTAGGGGTTACGACTTGCAGTGGCGGTTATGTCATTGTTAATTAGATAGCAATGTATTTAAAGTTGAGAACCGATCAGCTACACAATGGCCCTATCAGGCCAAATGAGGAAAGTGGATACATAATTTCGTACTTTTTAATTATTTCCTTATTTGTTATCGCGCTAAACCAGACCAGTGTGTTTATTATTTCCTTATTTGTTATCGATCTAAACCAGACCAGTGTGTTTTTTATTTCCTTATTTGTTATCGGCTAAACCAGACCAGTGTATTTATTATGTCATGAAAAATGTCTGTTCTGAAAGAAAACCGCATGAGACTTCACTTTCAATTCAAACATAAAAATTAGAATTCGCTAAAGGACAAGTTAGGCAGGACAAAATAGCACACTTAAAGAAGTCATTGGATGTCAGCAGATTGTGTTTTACACTGTAAATAAATGTTCAGAGAATGATGTTTGTGTGAGCTATATTGATAGTGAAATGGTTGCAAAGAGTTTGAAACAATTTTCCGAGGGAGGATTTGTGAGAGAGTGTGTCGAAGCAGCTGCTAAAGTGGAGACAAATAATAATAAATGAATATTATTATAGAGGGGAAACTTCCCAGGCGATAATCAGCGAATCAATTCAGAGGACGAGCTGTAAACATACCTCTCCCTTTGAATTGATTAGCTGCTAAAGTGCTTTGTCCTGACAAGAGTTATCTATTTCACCAAGTAAGTTTGTCACGTCTACCTGTCGGATGACGCTAAGGTGACATCGTGAATGTTAATTAAAGCTTCAAAGAGGGAATTCGTAGCATTCTCTGTCGCCTTGGATGAGTCAGTTGGTATGACAGACACAGCGCAGTTAGTTTCTTTAACATTTTTTTCTTCTTCTTCTATCCTTCCTCTGCTGCCGTTGGAGTCGAGGGGAGAAACAATCTGCGATTCTTTGCTCTTCTGTTGGCCTCTTCTGATGTTATCCCTCCTAGTGACTCTAGTATTCCCTTTATCCATCTCTTTCTCGGTCTTCCTCTTAATCTGGCGTTTTCGTAGCGTTTATTTAAGGCTCTTTGAGTCATTGTTAGTTCTTTTTGTCTTGTTATGTGGCCGAACCAATTTATCTGTTGTTTCTTTATGTAATCGATGGCTGGTTCAATTTCGAGTTTCTTCCTCAGGTCAGTGTTTCTTACTCTGTCCCTTAAGCTGTTTCCTGTCATTCTTCTGACACATTTCATTTCGGCAGTCGTTATCTTTCTTATTGTTCTAGAGTCCAGCGTCCAATTCTGACACTGATAGCACAGAGTTGGTAGAAAAATTGATTTGTATATTGCCCTTTTTGCTTCCGTAGTTATTGCTTTGTTTTTCAATAGTGTTGATACTTGGCCTATAACTTGGCATGCTGTGTTACACCTTACATCTATATCTGTCTCTTGGTTATTGTCTTGTGTTAACGTGCTACCCAGATATTTAAAATTGTCTACTTGCTTCAAAGTCGAATGTTCTTTAACATTACGAAGGACATTTAGCGTTACGACCACTCAAATGAACCACAACGGGAGAGGACATTTTCAAAGTGCTGGAGCTGGCTCTTCAAGATTGTGGGTGGCATTTGGACAGGTTTTGTGGAGTGACAATAGGCAAGCGCATCTGCTATGTCTGGTCAATAGTCAGGCCTGGTGGAGAAAATGAAATCCCACTTATTATTTTCAGATGTCCCGAATTATTTCAGTTGTCTTTCTTTTATGTGTGTTAAGTACTTGTAATTTTTCATTTTCAGCTGATTGAGAACTTATTTGTTTGTCTTCCTTTCCTTCTACCCAGTTCTACAATTTCAAAGGTTTCATTTTTCTACTCTGGTTTCTTCTTTAATGTCAATGTTTCTGCACCATAAAGGAATATTGAGTACAGATAACACTTTACAATTCGTAGTTTTAGTTCTGATCTTATACTCTGAGATGTTGTTATATTTTTAATGTTTTTAAAATTGTTTTTTTTTTGTTTTTTCCATTACTATTCTTTTGTTGATTTCTGTCTCACTTTTCCATAACTTGTTACAGCGTGTTTAAGATAGGAATATCATTTAACTCTTTCTACGCTCTTTCCATCTACTTTATATTCTTTTTTTTCTTTTCTTTCTTCACTTCCTCCTATACCCACTCAGGTGTCGAGAGAGATACAAAGTTCTGGTTTTCACCCTTTTGGTGACTTCAAATGTTGTCAATTGATGCGCTTCTTTGAAGTTGACTGTCTATCTTACTCTGGATCTGCCTCTTAGTCTTCTGTCTTCGCCTCTTTTAATATGTGCTTTTTGTGGCACTTTGAAACAAGAAAAAGAGTTCTTAAATGTTATGTAGAGCCAGTCTTAACATATGGATGCGAATCATGGACAATAGGACAACAGACAAGAAAATCAATGGAGTCTGTAGAAATGTGGTTTTATAGAAGAATGTTGAGAGTACCATGAACAGCTAAAAAGAGTAGTGAAGATGTTCTGAGAGAAGTCAAAGCAAAAAGAGAGCTAATTTCCAATATTAGGAAGAAACAATCATCATTTGTTGGCCATGTAATGAGAAGAGAACAACTGGAACATATTGTAATAACTGGAAAAATTGAGGGACGAAGAGATAGAGGGAAACAAAGAGAAAAAAATAACAGACAGCTTAAGAGAATGGCTTGGCAGAAGGTCAACAACAGAAATGATAAATAGCTGCCGAGATCGAAAGTTGTGGAGAGACATGATTACCTACGCCAGCAGGCCCGGTACTTGATGATGATGGCACTTTGATATGCACTTGTATATTTTGTATGTTTTCTCTGCTTATGATTATAGTTTTAGTCTTTTTTCTATTTATTTCCAAACCATATTCTTTGCTTGTCTTATTTGTTTTGTTCACTAGTTGTGTGTTTTCTCATTTTCTGCCACCAGTCCGGCATCATCAGCACATCTTAGATTATTGATTATTCGTTAAGGTTTAGGCCTGGCAATTGCCATGATGTCTTTGAAGATCTGCTCGTTATGTCAGTTAAATAAACATGGTGAAAGAATGCAGCACTGTTTTACTCCTCTTTTTATATCAATAGCTGCATAGTTCTCATCGTTGTATTTTATCAAAGCTGTTTATTCCCAGTATAAATTACATATCAATCCTATATCAGCATCATCTAGATACATATCTCTCAGACATTGTATTAGTTGTTTATGGTGTATTCTGCTTAAAGCTTTGGTGTAGTCTATGAAGCATATAACAGATCACATCTCATGGCAGATGTCGTTTAATAAGAAGGCTCCTGTTCTGAGAACGGTTTGATAGAACACCGTACTCCACTTCCAAGAAATATCCACACACGAGAGATTAAAGTAAAACAAGAATGTATCGTAGTATCTCAAATAGGCAGGATTACGTTTAATTCCTGACCACATTACCCCCAAAATCATGTGCCGAAGGTCTGTCAAATTTATGTTCACTAACACCCTATTCCCTCCTATACGCCACTTGGCGTGACGGGAGTACTTTACTTTTTTTATTTATTTTTTTTTTACTTTTAATTCCTTACACATTTTAATATTCTCTATACTGAGATTAGGGAGACGCGATAGCTCAGTGGTTAGTGAACTGGACTACAAAGGACAAGGGGTATTGTTCGATCCCAACCGACGTGTTCCGGGTTCACCCAGCCTTAAATGGGTACCGAATTTTTCTTGGTAAAGGAAAGCGGCGCAGGCGTAATACCAACCACATTACCCCGAAAATCGTGTGCAGAATTATGTAAAATGTATGGTCTTTCTTCTTCTTTCTTCTCTTCTTTTCTCTTTTCACTGATACCTAAAAGGTGTCGTGGTTATATCATTTGTCGTTCTTGAGCTGCTCGAATTGTCTGAATTAGGGATTTTCATTTGTTGTTACATGTCTCTGTCACTGCATCTAAAGATCTTCTTCTTCATACTGTAATACAGTAATAATTTCTCTCCTCTTGGTCTTTTTCCATGCATTCTCGAGAAGAACGCCCTTGATGGTGATTGGTGAGGATTCATTCTGACCAGGTGGCCAAACCATTTAAGTTGTTGTTCTATATATTATTGGCAGGGTTTTGTTCCTACCATTTTTCTTATGGTTTCATTTGGTATTCTATCTCTTCTTGTGTTGTTTGTTACTTTTCTCAAGCATCGCATCTCACATGTATTTCTTAATTGTGATTTAGAAAGGGTCCATGTTTGACTTTCATAGCACAAAGTTGGTATGAAAATGCTATTTATCATTTGTTGTTTAGCTGGCATAGAAATGTTTGGATGTCTTAGCAATAGTGAAAGCTGGTATGTGACAGCATTTGCTTTTTGTATTCTCATGTCAATTTCTCTGTCTAGTTTTCCATCTTCTGTGAACATTGTGCCCAAATACTTGAATTCTTCTACTTGTTTTATTTTTTTATTTTTTATCTTAATGCTTAATGGGTGTCTTAATTTGCTTATTCTCATAGCCTCTGTTTTTGCTGTGTTAATTTTCATATTGTAGTTTGTGCAACTTTTATCTAGAGATATTATATGCTGTTGTAGCAGGTTTTCGTCCTCGAGGATATATTAGGCATTGGCCATCTGCTCGTTGATGTTGGAATTTTCTACCTCTATATTATTATTTGATTTTTCCTTGTTGGTTGTTTCCTGATTTATTTTGTCCATATATATGATGAAGAGGAGTGGTGAGAGGACGCATCCTTGTCTTACACCTGTTGTAACCTGAAACCATTCTGACAGACCTTCCGATGTTCTAACGGCACTTTAACTGTTTTTATATAATGCCATTATATTATCTAGCAGTTGTCCTGCTACCCCGTAGGTATCTAAAGTTTGCCAAAGTTTGTTCCTGTCCACACGATCAAACGCTTTTTCCTGATCTATAAACACTATATTTAGGTTTCTGTCATATTCTATTGTTTTCTTCTCATAGTTGTCTCAATGTAAATATAGCATCAGTACAGCTTTTGCCTTTTCTGAATCCGAATTGATTATTACTTAATTGAGGTTCTATTATGTATCTTACTCTCCTCTCTAATATTTTAGCAAACATTTTACCAACTTGACTCAATAGGGATATTCCTCTGTACATTTCACACTCCCTTTTGCTTCCTTTATTCTTCCAAAATGGGACAATGATAGCTTTTTGCCAACCGTCTGGGACTTTTCTTTCTTCCCACGCCATATTGAATATTATCGTAAGCCAATCTGTAGAGGTATTTCTCCTAGTTTTATTTGGTTATTGCCAACTATATTAATTCTCATAATGTTGGTCTTTTCTCTATTAATCTTCATTCCTAGCTGTTGTGATCTCTCATCAAGTATGCTCATTTTATCCTGCATCTGTTGATGGCTGTGTGATAGGAGAGCTATGTCATCAGCAAAGTCTAAATCATCAAGTTGTTTGGTCAGTGACCACTGGATTCCATTGCTGTTGTTTTGAGTCATTTAAACAACCAAAAACAAAATAAAATTACACATTATCCAATGCTATGCACCAACCAATGCTAAAGATGTTTTAGTTAAAGATGATTTCTATAAACAGCTATAATGTCAGATGGATGCAAGACGAGCCAAGGATATTATAATCTTGATGGGAGACCTAAATGCTAAAGTAGGATCAGACAACAGAGGCTTCGAAGAGGTTATGGGAAAACAAGGACTTGGAGATATAAACGAGAATGGAGAGACATTTGTGAATTTCTGCGCCCTTAATCAAATGAGCCTAGGAGGAACAATATTCCAACATAAAAGAATACACAAAGCTACATGGGTGTCACCAGATCATAGAACGGAATATCAAACTGATCACATATGTATTAATAATAAGTTTAAGTCATCCTTACAGGATGTAAAAGTATATAGAGGGGCAGATGTAGCTTCAGATCATCATCTTCTGATAGCCAAACTTAAATTTAAACTAAAAAGATATACTACAACGAATAAGGGTAGAAAGTATTTCAATGTAGGGTTTCTTAAAGAACAAGGAATTAAAGATAAATTCGCAGTCACAATATCAAACAAATACCAAGTCCTCCAACAACTAGAAAATACAATAAATATAGAAGATCTTTGGAAACAGGTAAAAGATATATGGAAAGAGACATGCGAAGAAACACTAGGGAAAAGAGAACGCTAGAATAAGGCATGGATGACAGCAGAGACCCTGGACAAAATTAAAGAAAGAAAGAACAAGAAAACAGACATAAATAAATAAAAGCAAAACGAGGAGTGTCTATATCTACTCATAAACAGTTATTATTGTTATTGGTTATTGGTTATGGAAGGCCTCGGTATCACAGCAAACGAATTAAAATCCATAATTGCTCAACCGCCCGTGCCAGTGGAATCATCCGAATTACTAATTCATCTCCCAAACAAAGAAAGGTAACTGTAGTCCCCATCGTAGCAGTCTCAGCACACGCCAAAAGACATAAGGCGAAACCGCGCAGAAAGTGAACACAGTCAACTGTTCCCTGTCATACGATATCATCATTCATCGTAAACAAGCGGGATATCGAAGTAGGATCAAAACGGATGAGACACACAGCTCACGGTGTGCACAGAGCACTTAACTCAGTAGCTCCTGCAACAAGTATTCATAAACAGTATTTATCTACACCCCACAGATACAGTGTTTAATTACGCACTTTAAATAGAAATAGGAGAAACCAAATTCTATCTATTGACATTTAGAGCCGTAGCCGGCCCATAGGGCAGAGACTCAGATTTCCTTCTCTTATCTAAATTTTTATTCTAGCAGTTTTCAATCCTTCTAAAGATCTTTTATCAAATCTTGCCATTTGTCTGTTCTGTGCAAGCAACTATATCTCACTGAGGGAGTCGATTCCTGCTGCCCTTGCCTCTCTGATCAATGTTCTTCCCAGTGTCTCTCTGAGTCTTCCTCTTTTCCTCTTACCTGTTGTTTCCCACATGAGGGCTTGCTTTGCTATTCGGTTATTATCTCTTCTCATCACTTATCCAAAACATATGACCATCGTCTTTTCTTTATTACTGAAGATATTAGTGGTTAATTGGCGATCTCCCTAATTTCTTCGTTTGTTTTGAATTCGTTCCACGCTATACCAAGTATTTTCCTTAGACATTTATTTTCGAATACGTTCAACTTTGTTTCTATGTCTCTTGTTGTTTTCCAACTCTCACATGCATACGTAAGGGTAGATAATATGTTTTATTTGAATAGTCTTTAGTTTAGTGTTTGTGCTGATGAGTTTTGATTTCCACAACCTTTAAAGGCTTCTGAAAGACAATGCTGCTTTAGCTATTCTGATTATTTATAATTTCTTTACTTGTATCCCCTTCTCGATCAATGTGACTTCCAAGATAGATAAAGTGATCGATCTCTTCCACTGGTTTGTTTTCCATGTCATTGTCATCTGTTGGAATGAAGCTTTTCATGACTTTAGTCTTTTTCATGATTGATCTCAAGCAAAATCATATATATAGGTAAAGGTAAAGTACGAGACTTGAACTGGCGTCCTAGCATGCGAGTTTCCACCCATATGTACTCGGCCGCCTATCCAGAACTGTTCGGTGATTTCTGTATAGTGTCGCTTTAAGCATCGAAACTCACGATACGAGGCGACATTCCTGACCTTCCCAGGGTAATACTCTGGTACCCATTTCTGCCAACGGCTGGGTCGACCGTGGGGGTATTTTAAAATCATATATATATGATTAGGTATCGGAAATTATTCTGACATATATTAAGTGGATGACGTCATAGTAGGTATTTCTGATACCTTTCACGTTTTCCCTGCAGCACACTTTCATGTTCAAAAGGGACACAATTTGGAACGGGATGCAAATGGATATAAGAATTCTAGTGATACTAATCTGATTATATATATATATAAAGTTGTGGTTTGTCTGAGGAAAATACTTGGTATAGCGTGGGGCGAATTCAAAACAAACGAAGAAATTAGAGAAATCGCCAATGAAAAGACGATTAGAGGCCACAGAGATGGGATTTCTCAGAAGAATGTTGAAAGCTCCCTGGAGAGCTAAAAAGACCAATGAGAAAGTTCTCAAAGAGGCCAACACAAAAAGGGAGCTCTTAAAAAACATCAGAAAGAAACAATCAGCATTTGTTGGGCACATCATTAGAAGAGGAAAGTTGGAATACTTGGTTACAACTGGCAAAATAAAAGGAAAGAGAGATCGCGGACGACAAAGAGAGAAAATACTGGATAGCTTGATGTCATGGCATGGAAAACAGTCAACAACAGAACTGATACGATGCACTGTGGATAGAAGATTGTGGAAGGACATGATCGCCAACGCCAACCTGTACGGATGATGATGATATATATACATTAATTAATTGGCAACAACTATTTATTAAATTGAACTCAATTCACGTCAATGATATTCCTGCTCTGTAGATCATAACCATTACTAACATTGCTAATGTTTATATTCATCATTTTAACAAATCAAACGCTTCAGACATAATTTGCAAACATATATGTTTATAATATCAGAATATCAAATATTCTTGACTTCACTGAAGTCGAAACGGTCTGATTATTTATATAGAGATGATTCAAGACCTTACATTTACGATACAAGTTCGTCACACCGTCCTTCTATTTTACAACCTAGCAGTATTGTTACTAATCGCGAAATATATGTCTTTCAAGTGATAACACAAGCAGAAAAACAACACAGTAAATGTGTCAAGTTGACGCCCCATCTATGACATGTACCACAGAGGAGCAACGTTCCATCGGTCGTCCTTTGAGTAAGTGCAGGCTTTAAATGTGTTGCAACTGATCGTGCAAGTTTCAACTGAAGTAACATTTATCACTTGGAAGCGATAACCGTGTACTTGAAAGCTAGGCAATAGTTACACAAACATCTGTATTCAGCTGCCAACGTTGCAGACACTTTGCTAAATGGAGCGACTCATGAGCGATGTGGTAGCACGAGCCATCACTAATCTTTATTAACTATGGCTATTTGATACTACGTCGCTAGGTGATCGACATCGCTTCGACTGTCGCAATGGATTCTAAACGGCACATCCGGTGTTTCGGAGTCGGTAAATTGGATCCTGTCAACAAAGATACCATTTCATTTAACAACCCTACTACTCCATTCGAGCAGTACGGCCGTGGTGGAATATTTTAACTTCATCTGCAGTCAGTTGACAGGACAAAATGGTGGCAATTTGTGTAAGTTTCCACGAAACTATGATAGAATTTTACTTGACTATGTGTCATTTTAATATGATTTCAATTTTTACGCGACCGTTGAATTTTTACTTGCCTATGTTAGAGTTTCCCTTATGTTCGATCTATGTTCGATTTTTACTTGCCTATGTTCGATTTTTACTTGCCTATGTTCGATTTTTACTTGCCTATGTTCGATTTTTACTTGCCTATGTTAGATTTTTACTTGCCTATGTTAGATTTTTACTTGCCTATGTTAGATTTTTACTTGCCTATGTTAGATTTTTACTTGCCTATGTTAGATGTTTACTTGCCTATGTTAGATTTTTACTTGCCTATGTTAGACTTTTACTTGCCTATGTTAGATTTTTACTTGCCTATGTTAGACTTTTACTTGCCTATGTTAGATTTTTACTTGCCTGTGTTAGATTTTTACTTGCCTGTGTTAGTATTTGCCTATGTTAGATTTTTACTTGCCTATGTTAGAGTTTGCCTATGTTAGATTTTTACTTGCCTATGTTAGAGTTTGCCTATGTTAGATTTTTACTTTCCTATGTTAGACTTTTACTTGCCTATGTTAGATTTTTACTTGCCTGTGTTAGATTTTTACTTGCCTATGTTAGACTTTTACTTGCCTATGTTAGATTTTTACTTGCCTGTGTTAGATTTTTACTTGCCTATGTTAGAGTTTGCCTATGTTAGATTTTTACTTGCCTATGTTAGACTTTTACTTGCCTATGTTAGATTTTTACTTGCCTGTGTTAGATTTTTACTTGCCTATGTTAGAGTTTGCCTATGTTAGATTTTTACTTGCCTATGTTAGAGTTTGCCTATGTTAGATTTTTACTTGCCTATGTTAGAGTTTGCCTATGTTAGATTTTTACTTGCCTATTTTGGGAGCCGCGATAGCTCAGTGGTTAGTGAACTGGACTACAAAGGACAAGAGGTAGGTTCAATCCCAACCGACGGCTTCCGGGTTCACCCAGCCTTAAATGGGTACCGGATTTGTTTCTGGGAAAGTAAAGCGGCACGGGCATAATACCGACCACATTACCCCAAAAATCATGTGCCGAAGGTCTGTTAAAATTATGGTCACTAACACCATATTCCCTATACGCCACTTGGCGTGACGAGGTACTTTACTTTTTTTATATTAGATTTTGACAAAAGAAACAAGAAAAAGAGTTCTTAAATGTTACGTAGAGCCAGTCTTAACATATGGATGCAAATCATGGACAATAGGACAACAGACAAGAAAATTAATGGAGTCTGTAGAAATGTGGTTTTACAGAAGAATGTTGAGAATACCATGGACAGCTAAAACGAGTAATGACGATGTTCTGAGAGAGGTCAAAGCAAAAAGAGAGCTAATTTCCAATATTAGGAAGAAACAATCTTCATTTTTTGGCCATGTAATGAGAAGAGAACAACTGGAATATATTGTAACAACTGGAAAAATTGAGGGACGAAGAGATAGAAGGAAGCAAAGAGAAAAAATAACAGACAGTTTAAGAGAATGGCTTGGCAGAAGGTCAATAACAGAAATGATAAATAGCTGCCGAGATCGAAAGTTGTGGAGAGACATGATCACCTACGCTAGAAGGCCCGGTACTTGATGATGATGGTGTTAGGTTTTTACGTGCCTATGTTCAATTTTTACTTGCCTATGTTAGAGTTTGCCTATGTTGGATTTTTTACTTGCCAAGAGTTTGCCTATGTTAGATTTTTACTCGCCTATGTTACATTTTTACTTCCCTATGTTAGATTTTTAATTGCCTATGTTACATTTTTACTTCCCTATGTTAGATTTTTACTTGCCCATGTTAGAGTTTGCCTATGTTAGATGTTACTTGCCTATGTTAGATTTTTACTTCCCTTTGTTAGATTTTTACTTGCCCATGTTAGAGTTTGCCTGTTAGATTTTTATTTGCCTCTGTTAGATTTTTACTTGCCTATGTTAGAGTTTGCCTATGTTAGATTTTTACTTGCCAAGAGTTTGCCTATGTTAGATTTTTACTTCCCTATGTTTGAGTTTGCCTATGTTAGATTTTTACTTGCCAAGAGTTTGCCTATGTTAGATTTTTACTTCCCTATGTTTGAGTTTGCCTATGTTAGATTTTTACTTGCCAAGAGTTTGCCTATGTTAGATTTTTACTTCCTTATGTTAGCGTTTGCCTATGTTAGATTTTTACTTGCCAAGAGTTTGCTTATGTTAGATTTTTACTTCCCTATGTTAGAGTTTGCCTATGTTAGATTTTTACTTGCCAAGAGTTTGCCTATGTTAGATTTTTACTTCCCTATGTTAGAGTTTGCCTATGTTAGATTTTTACTTGCCAAGAGTTTGCCTATGTTAGATTTTTACTTCCCTATGTTAGAGTTTGCCTATGTTAGATTTTTACTTGCCAAGAGTTTGCCTATGTTAGATTTTTACTTCCCTATGTTAGAGTTTGCCTATGTTAGATTTTTACTTGCCAATGTTAGAGTTTGCCTATGTTAGATTTTTTGGGAGTCGCGATAGCTCAGTGGTTAGTGAACTGGACTACAAAGGACAATAGGTAGGGTTCGATCTTAACCGACGGCTTCCGGGTTCACCCAGCCTTTAATGGGTACCGGATTTTTTATGGGAAAGTAAAGCAGCATGGGCGTAATACCGACCACATTACCCCAAAAATGATGTCTGTAAAATTTATGGTCACTAACACCATATTCCCTATACGTCACTTGGCGTGACGTGTTATATTTTTATTTTCCTATGTTAGATTGTTACCTGCCATTGTTAGTGTTTGTCTATTTTAGATTTTTACTTGCCAATGTTAGAGTTTGCCTATGTTAGATTTTTACTTGCCTAGAGTTTGCATATGTTAGATTTTTACTTGCCTAGAGTTTGCCTATATCAGATTTTTACTTGTCTCTGTTAGAGTTTGCCTATGTTTGATTTTTACTTGCCTAGAGTTTGCAGATGTTAGACGTTTACTTGTCTATTTTAGAGTTTGCCTGTGTTTGAGTTTGTCTATGGTAGATTTTTACTTGCCTATAATACAGTTTACTACGGAAGCCAACTGAGAGTACATGCCCTTTTTTTTTTTAATCCCCATGGGAAAAGACAAAGAGGGAGACCAAGGAATTCTTGGAGAAGACAGATAGAAGCAGAGATGAAGATGATGGGGAAGACATGGAATGATCTTAAAAGAATGGCAAGAAAACAGAACGACTTGGAAAGTGTTTGTTGAAGACCGATTCTTCATAGGGAGCTGAAAGGTAGAAGAAAAGAAGATATTACAGTTTGCATATGTTAGATTTTTACTTGCCTATGTTAGAGTTTGCTTGTATTAGATTTTTACTTGCCTATGTTAGAGTTTGCTTGTATTAGATTTTTACTTGCCTATGTTAGAGTTTTCTTGTATTAGATTTTTACTTGCCTATGTTAGAGTTTGCTTGTATTAGATTTTTACTTGCCTATGTTAGATGTTTACTTGCCTATGTTGGATGTTTACTTGCCTATGTTAGATGTTTACTTGCCTATGTTAGATGTTTACTTGCCTATGTTAGATGTTTACTTGCCTATGTTAGATGTTTACTTGCCTATGTTAGATGTTTACTTGCCTATGTTAGATGTTTACTTGCCTATGTTAGGTTTTTACTTGCCTATGTTAGATGTTTACTTGCCTATGTTAGATGTTTACTTGCCTATGTTAGGTTTTTACTTGCCTATGTTAGATGTTTACTTGCCTATGTTAGATGTTTACTTGCCTATGTTAGATGTTTACTTGCCCATGTTAGATGTTTATTTGCCTATGTTAGATGTTTATTTGCCTATGTTAGATGTTTATTTGCCTATGTTAGATGTTTACTTGCCTATGTTAGATGTTTACTTGCCCATGTTAGATGTTTATTTGCCTATGTTAGATGTTTATTTGCCTATGTTAGATGTTTACTTGCCTATGTTAGATGTTTACTTGCCTATGTTAGATGTTTACTTGCCTATGTTAGATGTTTACTTGCCTATGTTAGATGTTTACTTGCCTATGTTAGATGTTTACTTGCCTATGTTAGATGTTTACTTGCCCATGTTAGATGTTTATTTGCCTATGTTAGATGTTTACTTGCCTATGTTAGATGTTTACTTGCCTATGTTAGATGTTTACTTGCCTATGTTAGATGTTTACTTGCCTATGTTAGATGTTTACTTGCCTATGTTAGATGTTTATTTGCCTATGTTAGATTGTTACTGAACCTTCCTGCAAAACGATTTATGCCGGTGGAGATACCTCAAGATTGAAAACACGTGTCGGACGTGCTTTCATGAACGCCACTATTATTTCATGATTTAAAAGGCAGAATTAATTAATATTTTAGCAGCTACATACAATCAGCATAGACGATTCGGCTGGTCGGGTCAGGAAAAAAAATATTTCCAGGAATTGATCGAGTCCAGGCAAAAAGGCAGGACTGTAGCGTGCTGCTCTTTGAAGCACATATTCTTTTATTCTTTTATTCTGTTCTATTTCATCAAACACTTTTTTAAAGCTCAAATTCAATGTGTTTGAGTTTGTCTATGGTAGATTTTTACTTGCCTATAATACAGTTTACTACGGAAGCCAACTGAGAGTACATGCCCTTTTTTTTTTAATCCCCATGGGAAAAGACAAAGAGGGAGACCAAGGAATTCTTGGAGAAGACAGATAGAAGCAGAGATGAAGATGATGGGGAAGACATGGAATGATCTTAAAAGAATGGCAAGAAAACAGAACGACTTGGAAAGTGTTTGTTGAAGACCGATTCTTCATAGGGAGCTGAAAGGTAGAAGAAAAGAAGATATTACAGTTTGCATATGTTAGATTTTTACTTGCCTATGTTAGAGTTTGCTTGTATTAGATTTTTACTTGCCTATGTTAGAGTTTGCTTGTATTAGATTTTTACTTGCCTATGTTAGAGTTTGCTTGTATTAGATTTTTACTTGCCTATGTTAGATGTTTACTTGCCTATGTTGGATGTTTACTTGCCTATGTTAGATGTTTACTTGCCTATGTTAGATGTTTACTTGCCTATGTTAGATGTTTACTTGCCTATGTTAGATGTTTACTTGCCTATGTTAGATGTTTATTTGCCTATGTTAGATTGTTACTGAACCTTCCTGCAAAACGATTTATGCCGGTGGAGATACCTCAAGATTGAAAACACGTGTCGGACGTGCTTTCATGAACGCCACTATTATTTCATGATTTAAAAGGCAGAATTAATTAATATTTTAGCAGCTACATACAATCAGCATAGACTATTCGGCTGGTCGGGTCAGGAAAAAAAATATTTCCAGGAATTGATCGAGTCCAGGCAAAAAGGCAGGACTGTAGCGTGCTGCTCTTTGAAGCACATATTCTTTTATTCTTTTATTCTGTTCTATTTCAGCAAACACTTTTTTAAAGCTCAAATTCAATGCAGAACTGCTATTTTGCCCCTCGGGATGGAACCTTAACAGCTGAAACTGCATTTCATTTTTTGGGGGAAGTGCTTCAATTTGCTACATTCCCTCGCATATTTAATATTTTTTGGGAAAGTGCTTCAATTTGCTACATTCCCTCGCATATTTAATATTTTTTGGGAAAGTGCTTCAATTTGCTACATTCCCTCGCATATTTAATATTTTTGGGGAAAGTGCTTCAGTTTGCTACATTCCCTCGCATATTTAATATTTTTTGGGAAAGTGCTTCAGTTTGCTACATTCCCTCGCATATTTAATATTTTTTGGAAAGTGCTTCAGTTTGCTACATTCCCTCGCATCTTTAATATTTTTTGGGAAAGTGCTTCAGTTTGCTACATTCCCTCGCATATTTAATATTTTTTGGGAAAGTGCTTCAGTTTGCTACATTCCCTCGCATATTTAATATTTTTTGGGAAAGTGCTTCAGTTTGCTACATTCCCTCGCATATTTAATATTTTTTGGGAAAGTGCTTCAGTTTGCTACATTCCCTCGCATATTTAATATTTTTTGGGAAAGTGCTTCAATTTGCTACATTCCCTCGCATATTTAATATTTTTTGGGAAAGTGCTTCAGTTTGCTACATTCCCTCGCATATTTAATATTTTTTGGGAAAGTGCTTCAGTTTGCTACATTCCCTCGCATATTTAATATTTTTTGGGAAAGTGCTTCAGTTTGCTACATTCCCTCGCATATTTAATATTTTTTGGGAAAGTGCTTCAGTTTGCTACATTCCCTCGCATATTTAATATTTTTTGGGAAAGTGCTTCAGTTTGCTACATTCCCTCGCATATTTAATATTTTTGGGGAAAGTGCTTCAGTTTGCTACATTCCCTCGCATATTTAATATTTTTTGGGAAAGTGCTTCAGTTTGCTACATTCCCTCGCATATTTAATATTTTTTGGGAAAGTGCTTCAGTTTGCTACATTCCCTCGCATATTTAATATTTTTTGGGGAAAGTGCTTCAGTTTGCTACATTCCATCACATATTTAATATTTTTTGGGGAAGTGCTTCAGTTTGCTACATTCCCTCGCATATTTAATATTTTTTGGGAAAGTGCTTCAGTTTGCTACATTCCCTCGCATATTTTTGGGATACGTGCTTCTGTAACGTTGTATTACACTGCACCATTTGTAACGGGCTATTCTTCACGTCAACACCTTGAACACCTTCACAGCTGATCTGTGTAGCAGAACGCTCTCTTCTATCTGAGCCTTCACTAACTTGAAGCTGGAATATGTCAGACAGAAAGCTCGTTCAGATCTGTCTTTATTATACTTGAAGCTGGAATATGTCAGACAGAAAGCTCGTTCAGATCTGTCTTTATTATACTTGAAGCTGGAATATGTCAGGCAGAAAGCACGTTCAGATCTGTCTTTATTATACTTGAAGCTGGAATATGTCAGGCAGAAAGCACGTTCAGATCTGTCTTTATTATACTTGAAGCTGGAATATGTCAGACAGAAAGCACGTTCAGATCTACCTTCACTATACTTGAAGCTGGAATATGTCAGACAGAAAGCTCGTTCAGATCTGTCTTTATTATACTTGAAGCTGGAATATGTCAGACAGAAAGCACGTTCAGATCTACCTTCACTATACTTGAAGCTGGAATATGTCAGACAGAAAGCTCGTTCAGATCTGTCTTTATTATACTTGAAGCTGGAATATGTCAGACAGAAAGCTCGTTCAGATCTGTCTTTATTATACTTGAAGCTGGAATATGTCAGACAGAAAGCTCGTTCAGATCTGTCTTTATTATACTTGAAGCTGGAATATGTCAGGCAGAAAGCACGTTCAGATCTGTCTTTATTATACTTGAAGCTGGAATATGTCAGACAGAAAGCACGTTCAGATCTACCTTCACTATACTTGAAGCTGGAATATGTCAGACAGAAAGCTCGTTCAGATCTGTCTTTATTATACTTGAAGCTGGAATATGTCAGACAGAAAGCACGTTCAGATCTGTCTTTATTATACTTGAAGCTGGAATATGTCAGACAGAAAGCACGTTCAGATCTACCTTCACTAACTTGAAGCTGGAATATGTCAGACAGAAAGCTCGTTCAGATCTGTCTTTATTATACTTGAAGCTGGAATATGTCAGACAGAAAGCTCGTTCAGATCTGTCTTTATTATACTTGAAGCTGGAATATGTCAGACAGAAAGCTCGTTCAGATCTGTCTTTATTATACTTGAAGCTGGAATATGTCAGACAGAAAGCTCGTTCAGATCTGTCTTTATTATACTTGAAGCTGGAATATGTCAGACAGAAAGCACGTTCAGATCTGTCTTTATTATACTTGAAGCTGGAATATGTCAGACAGAAAGCACGTTCAGATCTGTCTTTATTATACTTGAAGCTGGAATATGTCAGACAGAAAGCACGTTCAGATCTGTCTTTATTATACTTGAAGCTGGAATATGTCAGACAGAAAGCACGTTCAGATCTGTCTTTATTATACTTCAAGCTGGAATATGTCAGACAGAAAGCACGTTCAGATCTGTCTTTATTATACTTGAAGCTGGAATATGTCAGACAGAAAGCACGTTCAGATCTGTCTTTATTATACTTGAAGCTGGAATATGTCAGACAGAAAGCACGTTCAGATCTGTCTTTATTATACTTGAAGCTGGAATATGTCAGACAGAAAGCACGTTCAGATCTGTCTTTATTATACTTGAAGCTGGAATATGTCAGACAGAAAGCTCGTTCAGATCTGTCTTTATTATACTTGAAGCTGGAATATGTCAGACAGAAAGCACGTTCAGATCTGTCTTTATTATACTTGAAGCTGGAATATGTCAGACAGAAAGCACGTTCAGATCTGTCTTTATTATACTTGAAGCTGGAATATGTCAGACAGAAAGCACGTTCAGATCTGTCTTTATTATACTTGAAGCTGGAATATGTCAGGCAGAAAGCTCGTTCAGATCTGTCTTTATTATACTTGAAGCTGGAATATGTCAGGCAGAAAGCTCGTTCAGATCTGTCTTTATTATACTTGAAGCTGGAATATGTCAGACAGAAAGCTCGTTCAGATCTGTCTTTATTATACTTGAAGCTGGAATATGTCAGGCAGAAAGCTCGTTCAGATCTGTCTTTATTATACTTGAAGCTGGAATATGTCAGACAGAAAGCTCGTTCAGATCTGTCTTTATTATACTTGAAGCTGGAATATGTCAGACAGAAAGCTCGTTCAGATCTGTCTTTATTATACTTGAAGCTGGAATATGTCAGACAGAAAGCTCGTTCAGATCTGTCTTTATTATACTTGAAGCTGGAATATGTCAGACAGAAAGCACGTTCAGATCTGTCTTTATTATACTTGAAGCTGGAATATGTCAGACAGAAAGCACGTTCAGATCTGTCTTTATTATACTTGAAGCTGGAATATGTCAGACAGAAAGCTCGTTCAGATCTGTCTTTATTATACTTGAAGCTGGAATATGTCAGGCAGAAAGCTCGTTCAGATCTGTCTTTATTACTTGAAGCTGGAATATGTCAGACAGAAAGCACGTTCAGATCTACCTTCACTATACTTGAAGCTGGAATATGTCAGGCAGAAAGCACGTTCAGATCTACCTTCACTATACTTGAAGCTGGAATATGTCAGACAGAAAGCACGTTCAGATCTGCCTTCACTATACTTGAAGCTGGAATATGTCAGACAGAAAGCTCGTTCAGATCTGTCTTTATTATACTTGAAGCTGGAATATGTCAGACAGAAAGCACGTTCAGATCTACCTTCACTATACTTGAAGCTGGAATATGTCAGACAGAAAGCACGTTCAGATCTGCCTTCACTATACTTGAAGCTGGAATATGTCAGACAGAAAGCTCGTTCAGATCTGTCTTTATTATACTTGAAGCTGGAATATGTCAGACAGAAAGCACGTTCAGATCTACCTTCACTATACTTGAAGCTGGAATATGTCAGACAGAAAGCACGTTCAGATCTGTCTTTATTATACTTGAAGCTGGAATATGTCAGACAGAAAGCTCGTTCAGATCTGTCTTTATTATACTTGAAGCTGGAATATGTCAGACAGAAAGCACGTTCAGATCTACCTTCACTATACTTGAAGCTGGAATATGTCAGACAGAAAGCACGTTCAGATCTGCCTTCACTATACTTGAAGCTGGAATATGTCAGGCAGAAAGCACGTTCAGATCTACCTTCACTATACTTGAAGCTGGAATATGTCAGACAGAAAGCACGTTCAGATCTACCTTCACTATACTTGAAGCTGGAATATGTCAGACAGAAAGCACGTTCAGATCTACCTTCACTATACTTGAAGCTGGAATATGTCAGACAGAAAGCACGTTCAGATCTACCTTCACTATACTTGAAGCTGGAATATGTCAGACAGAAAGCACGTTCAGATCTGCCTTCACTATACTTGAAGCTGGAATATGTCAGACAGAAAGCACGTTCAGATCTGTCTTTATTATACTTGAAGCTGGAATATGTCAGGCAGAAAGCACGTTCAGATCTGCCTTTATTATACTTGAAGCTGGAATATGGCAGACATAAAGCACGTTCAAATCTGCCTTCACGATACTTGAATATCAGCCTACCTGCCGGTTGTATCAGATTACTGTCCGGACAGTGGCCGCACTGGGTTCTCTGCTCTCTGATTCCACCCTTGGTCTATGCTCGATTCCTGGTATACTTCGCGTTGTTACTTCCGTTGATCTTGTCACCCCAGCGTCCGTTCATCGCTAGGGACAGACAACACAGCTTACAATTGATAAAGAGTGCACTAACACCAGTGAAAAGTTCATGCTACTGAGTTTATTTACACAGTGACCATTTTCCACAGCAAGGTTACGATCATAATCGACACAGTCTATTACTACATCACTAATATCTCTACATGCTTCACACTACACACATGATGGTGAGAACACTCGTATTCTACCAAATTCTCTTTCAATTGTTTTGTAGCTACCACTACAATGTTAATGTCTCTTATGGCTTACACACAGCCTATAATGATGCGAACACTCATGTTCTACCAAAGTCTCTTTCAATTGTAGTGACTGCTAATTACAGCCATAATATATATTTGTGACTTCCATGAAGCCTAATGAAAATGAGGACACTTCCATTCTATCTACTGCTAGCTATAGCAACTGTGTGTGCTAACTTATACTCTCTAATTCCTACAAGGCACTACCATGGCCCTCTATTCTAGTGCTACATTCCACTATCTATCCTATCCTTCTCCTGACATATATCTGACTATCTCGACGGCCACAACTATAGCTTGTTTCATAACTCGTGACCAACTTTTAAAATCGATAGCTTTTAAGTTGTTTAGCTTATTTTAAGTTGTTCAAAATTTGCATGTAAAGTTATAATGATTAGAACCCAACAGGGAATTAATTTCATTAAAAAAAAAACATTTGGTTATTATTGTTGCTTATTTGATTTATATAAATTTATAACGACCCATTGATGTAGTCAAAACTTAATGTTTGCAGTATTTTAAGTTAAAAATAGCGAGTACAAATCCATACACGGTAAAATTGACGTGTTTGCACGCTTTTACCGTGGTTTTTTGACACAATTAAACACTTGTAAAAAACACGAGAAATTGTGTGTTCCATTTCCGTTCATTCATAGGTGGAGACGTGGAACGATAACATTTACCATGAGTCTTAAAATGAAATTCTGCAGTTTACAAAACATCGCAATAAAAATGAATGACTATTTTTGCAAAGAGGCTAAACGATGAAGATTATTTCATTCTTTAGAAAAACCTGAGCATAGGACAAGACACATTTTGGATTTATCTAAACGGTCATTTAATCGTTGGATTCAAGCACGTGACCGTCAATGTTCAAAATATACAAAATCACAAGGAAGAGCAAAAATGTTGGATAATTTCGACAGTGAACTTATTAGAAGTGAAATTCGCAAAATGTTGGGTATGAATGAAACTGTTACAATAAGAAAATTAAAAGTATCGCTGAAAAGAACAACAGTATTGAAATATCACAGTCTACATTATGGAGGAAGGTGAGAGCTGCAGGCTTTACATTCAGAAAGTATTCCAATGGACGAAACATCATCTGTGAGAAGCCACATATAGTAGTCATGAGAAGCAAGTACTTACGTGAAGTAAAAGAGGTGCGCAAGCAAGGTTATGATATTGTATTGTGTACTTGGATGAAACATGGATCAATGCTCACCACACTAACCAAAGGGAATGGCAGTCATCAGATGGAAAGATTAAGAGATTAATACCTAGCAGCAAAGGACAGCGCTTGATAATTGCTCATGCAGGTAGTCGACAACATGGACTAATACAGAATGCAGAGCTAATTTTTCTTTCAAAATCCATAGACAATCGGGATTATCACTCTGAGATGAATGGTCACATATTTAGACATTGGATTGAAAACTCTGTTCTCCCATCACTAGATCGACCATCTTGCCTAATAATGGACAATGCAGCGTACCACAACATTGTTGCACTTGAAGATAAAGTCCCGACGTCATCCAGTACAAAAGATGCTATTAAGATATGGCTCACAAAGGAGCACATACAATTTAATAACATGTACTTAAAACCTGAATTACTATCTCTAGTAAAGCAAAAACAGAGGACAAAGATTTTTCAAATAGATAAGATTATCCAAGAGCACGGTCATATAAGTTTGAGGCTGCCACCTTACCATGCTCATTTAAATCCAATAGAACTAATCTGGGCAAAATTAAAAGGACAAGTGGCAGATGAAAATACAACATTCAAAATATGCGATGTAAAGACTCTTGCTAATCTCGCTTTATTAAATATAGACACAGATTATTGGGCTAAATGTGAAGACCACGTCTTAAAACAGGAAGAGGAATATTGGAAAAATGATGGTTTGTGGAATGTTCAACCCCAAACAGTTATTAATCTTTTAGACTCGTCTGATTCAGAATGAAAGTATATAGCCCCCACAATGTTGGCTCCTATATTACCTTAAATTAGTTCAACAAACGATCCTTATCAGGACCACACAACTATGAAAATTTGACATACAGGTATACCTTGATATTATCGTCCGTCCTCGAACTGAGAAGACAATAATTCTCCTGGTATTTCCCCATTACGGCCACGCCTTTACCTAGTGAAAATTAATCATAGACCAGCAACTACGGTAATTTCTATTCTTTAGGGGTTCACAATTTACAATTTTAACAAACATCAAAGAAATTCGCCGCTTTAAGAAAACTGCAGCTGCAAGATATTTGTTAAATATACATTTAAAGGGTCTTTTGCATTCTAATAACATTTCGAAAATTTCAACAGTTTTTAACAAACGGTTACTGAGTAATAGCGTTTTGAAGTTGGGCACGTGATTTGAAACGAGCTATAACCTGCGATCACATCTCCGAATCACTCGCCTTGTTTCCAGTGTCGGCTGTTACAAACACACACTCGTCTGGATCGAACCACTCGCCTTGTTCCCAGTGTCGGCTGTTACAAACACACACTCGTCTGGATCGAACCACTCGCCTTGTTCCCAGTGTCGGCTGTTACAAACACACACTCGTCTGGATCGAACCATCGCCTTATCTCGAAGGAATCTCTAATCACTTATCCTTTCTCTAACTTAATTCTCCCAGCCTCGTTTTCGATTATCCCTCAATCCTCGTGATCCACGATCTGTTCACCCTCTCATCTTCCACGTGGACCATGAGTTTCCCCCTTACCTCTATTTTCTTCTCAACCCTTTGTCTCCCCTTCACCTCTACTGAATTACCCGTCTTTTCATGTCTTTATTACCTCCCTGCTTCACTTCAGTTTGTGACAACAATAAACAAAAAAGAAGATAATTCTCCAACTTAGCTTATAAAAAAATGTAAAGCGCCCTCGTCACGCCAAGTGACGTATAGGGAATATAGTGTTAGTGACCATATATTTTACAGACCTTCGGCACATGATTTTTAAGGTAATGTGGTCGGTATTACGCCCGTGCCGCTTTACTTTTTCAGAAACAAATCCGGTACCCATTAAAGGCTGGGTGAATCCGGAAGCCGTCGGTTGGGATTGAATCCTACCTCTTGTCCTTTGTAGTCCAGTTCACTAACCACTGAGTTATCGCGGCTCCCTAACTTAGCTTATGCTAGTGATATTTAGTTGATTATGAAATAATAGAAAGGAACATTTCAGTGACTGAACAATATAGCTCTTTATTGTCTCAAAATGGAATGTTACACAAATGTTCACATTTTATAAGCAAATAAGTATAATCAGCTTGAAAATAATAATATTGATAATGATAGACAGTTATACCCAGATATAAATCTATGTGACATAGTAGGTTACTCAAGATGAGCGCAAAGAGATGACTTTCATAGAACACAAACCGGGGCAAGGTTTTAGGAGAGACTGTGCTGCATAGTTCTCTGAATCCCCCTTTCGATCTCGCTGATACATAAGAACATAATTGAGATACGTGTGTTACCGTAACAACACTATTAAGCTACGTGTGCTACCATAACAACACTATTAAACTACGTGTGTTACCATAACAACACTATTAAGCTACGTGTGCTACCATAACAACACTATTAAGCTACGTGTGTTACCATAACAACACTATTAAGCTACGTGTGTTACCATAACAACACTATTAAGCTACGTGTGCTACCATAACAACACTATTAAGCTACGTGTGTTACCATAAAAACACTATTAACCTACGTGTGCTACCATAACAACACTATTTAGCTACGTGTGCTACCATAACAACACTATTAAGCTACGTGTGTTACCATAACAACACTATTAAGCTACGTGTGTTACCATAACAACACTATTAAGCTACGTGTGTTACCATAACAACACTATTAAGCTACGTGTGTTACCATAACAACACTATTAAGCTACGTGTGCTACCATAACAACACTATTATGCTACGTGTGCTACCATAACAACACTATTAAGCTACGTGTGCTACCATAACAACACTATTAAGCTACGTGTGCTACCATGACAACACTATTATGCTACGTGTGCTACCATAACAACACTATTAAGCTACGTGTGCTACCATGACAACACTATTATGCTACGTGTGCTACCATAATAATACTATTGTGATACGTGTACTACCATAACAACACAACTGAGCTACGTGTGCTACCATAACAACACAATTGAGCTACGTGTGCTACCATAACAACACAATTGAGCTACGTGTACTACCATAACAACACAATTGAGCTACGTGTGCTACCATAACAACACAATTGAGCTACGTGTACTACCATAACAACACAACTAAGCTACGTGTGCTACCATAACAACTCAATTGAGCTACGTGTGCTACCAGCAGACCGTAAGAGATGTCGGAAAGGTTCTGTAACAGATATGAATGTTCTGTTTTGAGTTATTTCCCCTTTGCCGTTACCTCCCTAGAGACTTTGCCAAGACAGCCGAAACTGGTCATACTGCTGATGTTTCTATCACAGCAATAGGTTCGACATTGACGATGACAGCGCCGAAGTGTTGAAGACACGTTGATTCTGTCTGAATGTGCCAGATAATAATCAGGTACACGTTCCAAATGAGCTAGGAAACTAAAGTATCAGTCAGAAAAAGTTGTGAATGGGGCAACTATAATTTGTAACAATGCACTATAATTTGCAACAATGCACTATAATTTGCAACAATGCACTATAATTTGCACAGGTGCACTTTGTTCAATGACTGGATATATTTGTTTACGTCATTGTTTGGTTGCTAGCGAAATGGCCTTTAATTATTGTAGATAATGTCCTAATTGTTTCCTGCAGCGTGGACAGCACAAACAAATTACAAACCTGTTTTTTTTCTAAGGTTTAGTATAGATAAATCTATGTCTAAAAATATGTTTTAAGTCACATTCTTAGATCTCTCAAGTGGTTGTAAGTCACATTCTTAGATCTCTCTAGTGGTTTTAAATCACATTCTTAGATCTTTCAAGTGCTATTTGTGTATGGTCATCCATAACTCCCCTACCCCCCCCCCCCCAAAAAAAAAAAAAACAGTTTATTTAAGTTCGTTTTTGTCTGTACTAATTCTGTCACCCAAAGTCGGTACATTCATATCCAATGATCCTGTTTTGTCTTCCATGTTTATTGAATCGTTGTCTCAGTGTCATTCAACACAAAATACATCTCTCTCTCAAAGTGTCATTAATAATCTTGTTAAAAAAAAAAAGTTTAATTTCTTTCTCAAGTTGTAGAAAGCATTGCTTATATCGTGTTTTATGTATTCTATCCTATAACATTTAGTCACTGTTTATTGTTGTTAGAGCTGACTTTATAGCATTTCGACCAGTCACATTTGTAGGCATAATAATCACTGCTCAAAGTCGATGGTTGTCCTCACAACTAACCTGTCCTTACTCTGCCTTGACGTTCCAGTGCCAAGCCCGCATCTTTAAACACCGTCTTGTCCGGTCTCAACATATAGTCGCTGAGTGCCTTTCAAACACGCCCTTGTCAATACCTGTTATCGCCACTACAGGTACAACCATGGGAAACCATCATTAAAAGAAAACCATCACTCAAGGAAAACTATCATTCAAGGCAAACCATCATTCAAGGCAAACCATCATTCAAAACAAATCATCATTCAAGGCAAAACCATCAATCAAAGGAAACCATCATTCAAAACAAACCATCATTCAAGGCAAACCTTATCAATCTTGAAATGATTCTGCGCTTGAAATAAATCCCACCTGGGATTTGTTTCTTCACAACACGCACGCGTGGCAGTAAATACTAGCAACATTAGCTTAGAACTGAGCCGAATATTACTTCCATGTATGTTTGAGATCAAATAAAATATTTTAATGTTTTCTAATCCTGCCTTACACTTTGCAAGAAGAAAGATGGTTTTCTCTTCTTTCTCAATCGTTGTGTTTATGTATAATTTTTACCTCTCTGATAGTTTTTAAGGTGCATCCGTTTTATTTAGCATCAGACTGGAACTATTTTGTATGTTTGTCTCCCTGCTATTATTCTCATACAACCTGTATTCTCAGTTCCTACCTTTAATTCTCATAGCCTCATTCCTCAAGAACGTTCTAAACAGTTAATTTTCCAGTTTCCAGCCAAGTTACGTTTTAATGCTTCAAGCACAAATTACATCAAAATAACCTCATTCAAATCTCTTCTCCATCACCGCCCGTCCCACTTGTTCGTTTAGTTTGACTTGAAGCTGTTCACCCTCTCTCATCTCACTGGCTGATTAAGTCACCTTGATGCCTGTTCAAGCTCCATCTTCATCTCCATTTACTTGCACACCTGATAACAAGTGTTTCACGTCAAATTCCTTTGATAGTCTCACGAGATCTCGTTCTGGCTGAAAGCACTTTTGAAGTCAAGAGCATCTTGACTTGTAGATATTTTTTTAATTGCATGACGTCATCGCCAGAAAGAACCAACCATAACGCATTCACATATTTTTTTAAGACAGTTCTTTATTTTCTTCAACCGACAATTGCGGCATTAAACAACGCATATAACATCAACTGTCCCTAAAACTCAGCATATGTTTTCCCTTTCACCACACTTGTTTCCCTCCCCTCGCTGTGCTGAAAATGTTTTCCTACTTTTTCGCTTTTCTTGTTATACTCTCTCTCAACTGGAAGTTTTGCCTTCTCTTTCAGAAGTAGATTCAATTTTTTTGTGTCCTCTCTAATTTCTTTAACACGTTTGTGTTGATTTTCCTCCCTGTCTCTTTCACCTATTCATTATTAATCTCCTCCTTTCACTTCAATTTTTATTTCACCTTCCCTTCACTTCAACAGTAGGAGCTAGCCGAGCGACGAGAGCCACTGTATCGTTGGCTGAGAAGCCAGCTTAAGGTGCTCGAATCAGAGGAAGACAGAAAGGATTTCTTCTGTTGGAGGTGAAATAAAAATCCTGATTATAACACGTCATGGCGACTGCTTTAACCAAGCGGCCTGTATAACTTCTGTCCTGTCGAACCAAGCGGCATGTATAACTTCGGTCCTGTCGAACCAAGCGGCATGTATAACTTCGGTCCTGTCGAACCAAGCGGCCTGTATAACTTCGGTCCTGTCGAACCAAGCGGCCTGTATAACTTCGGTCCTGTCGAACCAAGCGGCATGTATAACTTCGGTCATGTCGAACCAAGCGGCCTGTATAACGTCGGTCCTGTCGAACCAAGCGGCCTGTATAACTTCGGTCCTGTCGTGAGACGCCCCCTCCACCCCACCAGTACATATACCAGCAACGGTGATATGTCTCGTAAACATAGTTTTCACTTCAACTGTTATTTCACCCTCCCTTCACTTCAACTTTTATTTCACCCTCCCTTCACTTCAACTTTTATTTCACCCTCCCTTATCTTCAACTAAAATACAACTGACCGCACACGTGACAAGACTGTCAGAATGTCATTGGGTGATGGATTCATTAGAAACAAAATGGCCGGCATGGCTACACCTGAAATGGGATCCAGCATTGACGTCATCAACACTTAATGAACGTGGTCTGGATGTTGTGACACCTTCGAATGAACGATCTTTAAACACAGACTTAGAAAAACATGAACGATGCCAACGTCTTTAATGAGGCTCTCTTTCCTTCTTGTACGGAAACTCAAACAGAACCATTCTAATCGGAGATGATCAGAGGGAGATCAAACATGCGATTTGGAAAGGTCTGAATATCTACAGTTTTAGCTCTACAGCAGAAGTGTCAGCTTGATGGCATGCATCCAAAACGTTTTGAGTCAATGTGTAAGGCGAACACTTTTCTTGAGAAATGCTGACTTGTATGGTTCCAGTGTCATCTCTCGCTGCTTGTCTCGTCTGTCACGTGAATTCTTCATTCCTTTCGGAACGAAAAAAAGATGTATCTTTCCTCGACCAGCTTTTACTTTAGTTGTCTTTATCTCACATTGTGATACGTTGTTTAGTCAAATCGCTATCCGCCTCCCCTACACCATTGTTTGATGTCACCATTTGGGTTCTTTACTCTCTTATATACATGCCACAAGGAGCCATGAAGAGCTCTACTCTGTGCTCTAGGACACATTAACTGCTACAAGAAATACTTGCGCTTAAAACCCACATGAATATAAAATAAGATCGATTTAAATTCATGAATTATTTATGGTCACGTGACAACGTATGACTATTATAAGTAAAGAACGCTACACCACACTTTGTCATAGACTCTAACAGCTCAACTTCATTACACTTGCACAATTAATGTTGCAAATATTGCATTTACCCAAGGTTAACTCTTTGTGTCATGCTGTATGCACTGAAAACACGTTACATCTTGCCCTGGATAATTAGAACACAATACACTAGCTCTTATACATCATTCAGAAAAAATCAACATGGAATTAGAACAACAATTTGAACTTAAGAAAACAGTGGAACAAAAGAAGCCGTATTCTGTATGAGGACATTAATCGAAAGGTATACACAGAAGTAAACAAACCAATATTTGCCTGCTTCATAGACTACACCAAAGCTTTTGATAGAGTACACTATTAACAATTTATAGTGTAAAAAAAATAAAAGATATACATCTAGATGACACAGACATACGACTAATATGTAATTTATACTGGGAGCAAACAGCAATAATAAAATAAAACAAAGAGATCTCTACACCCATTGATATAAAAAGAGGAGTAAGACAAGGATGCATCCTGTCATCAAGCTTGTTCAATCTAACCACTGAGCAAATTTTTTAAACCATCATAGAGATGCCAGGCCTAGATATTAATGGAAAGATAATCAATAATCCTAAGATATTCTGATGATACTGTATTACTAGCAGAAAATCCTGCAGATCTACAACAATTACTTAATGAAATAAACATGACAAGCAAAAAAATATGGATTAAATATTAATATTAAAAAGACCAAAACTATGATCATAAACAAAGAAAATACTCAAAACCTACAAGTGGATATCAAAATTGAAGGAATAGACCTGGAGACAGTTCAGAACTACAACTACCTTGGACATACTATAACCTGTGATGGGAAATGTAAAACTGAAATAAATAAAAGAATAGGAGTGACAAAAAGGAATGTTAATGCCATGAAAAATATACTAACATCAAAACAAATAACACCAGGGCTAAAAAAAAAAAAGAATAGCAAAATGTTATATCTTCTCAACATTCCTGCATGGTGCAGAAACATGGACATTATACATGAAAACAGAACAGAAAATTGAAGCCTCTGAAATGTGTAGTTATAGAAGAATAGGAAGAATGGGATGGAAACCAAAAAAAATACAAACGATGAAGTCTTCAAACAACTAATAAAACTAATAATGAAAAGAATACTACTAAACAGAATTCAAACAAGACAAATGATATATTTGGGGCATGTTAAAAGACACAGCAGCCTACTAAAAGTAATCTTGGAAGGGAAAATACAAGGTAAAAGAGGCAGAGGTAAACCAAGATTAACATGGACGAGTAACATCAAAAGATGGACAAGTAAGCATTGGGGTCTTCATGCAGAGGACGTTGGTTCACATCATTCTAGCGCCAACCAATGAAATGTCATAACTCTGTCTTTATGTTCAAATTTGCTTCCGTTTCCAAGATGGTGGAACGTAGTTCGTGTTCCCTCGATCACTACAGAAAATGCATTTGGTGACTGATTAATTTCAGCTCTCCAATGCAATTTTCTACTTTAAAGTCAAAATAATGTTCTGCTTAACAAATCTGCGCCGATGAAGCGGAGATTTCACAGCAATATTCCTTTTTGACAAGTAAGTGTTGTGTATGCAACCTTCCACCGTCTAGAGTTGATCTGAGGTTTACGTCAACACATTCAGTGCTGTTCAATGGCCGTCGTTGGAATTGTTTGACGCAAGTTATTTACATGTTATAACGCGTTAATGTGGACTGCTCCGTCCAGTCAATCGAAGTTTTTTCTCTTTAGGGTATTTGCACCGTGTTTCGTTCGTTGTAGACTGCATTCACTAGAGTAATCGGGAATATATGGGCACAGCCATTGTTGTGTGTGCTACGTCATCATAATGGCTCACTGTATATCCCTAGACCGGCCATACGCTAATCGTACTGTCTGTTGTTTGATGTGCGACGGGGATAATCCGACGACCAACTGTGTTTCATATGTTAGGATTTGGCGTCAAAATGATGTCCTAACACAATGAAGCGCTATACATTTTAAAAAAAATATGACGATTATCATTTTCAGGTGGACGTGAACTTCCGGTCAATATGGTGGATAGGCGTCAGGAACCATTAAAGAATGTGTCTGAAAAGTGTTCCTTGTTGCAGTTTCCTCATATTCCAAGTCCGGCTTACAACTGAGTTAAGTGCTCTGTGCACACCGTCAGCGGTGCGTTTCATCTGTTTTGATCGTCTTTCGATATTCCGATTGTTTACGATGAATGATGATATCGTATATGAAGAACAGATGGCTGTGTTCACTTTCTGTTCGGTTTCGCCTTATGTCTTTTGGGGTGTGCTGGGACTGCTATGATGGGGACTACAGCTACCTTTCTTTGTTTGGGAGATGAGTTAGTAATTCGGATGATTCCACTGGCACGGGCGTTTGAGCAATTATGGACTTTAATTCGTTTGCAGTGATACCGGGGCCTTCCATAACCATAACCATTTGTCCATATTAGATGAACGTTCTCATGCTCATTAACGAGGCAAACAAGAGTTGTATATTTTAAGACTTGACTGAGTGTTGACGGTTTAAAGGTAATCAAGTTGGAGATGGTTGTGTTGTCCTTAATTTTCGAGGTGCTGCATTAAACGTCGAGTGTTCTATTATGTGTTACATTTTCTTCACATTGATATAATAAACGTGTCCATCTGGTCTAAAAAGAGTTGTCATCTATCCAAGAAACAAACAAGTATCCACATTTCTCATCACACTCACTGTGGCTGCTTCCACGAAAAATACAGTTCGTTAGTTAAATATTTGTTAAAACTATAATCATTATCTGCATTGTTTGTCAAAGATGCATTTTCTTGCTGTTGTTATCTCTATATTGTTGATTACTTTTCTTACTTGAGTGTTTTGCTAAAGCAATGGTGTATCCTGAAGACAGTGAACTCGTATGAGTTCCGTAAAGAAATATGCCCAGAATGAAGCAGTTGAGAAGTTGAACTTGTTAACATAATTCTCACTGACAAGGAGCGATGGACCAGAATGAAATAATTAACGGATATACGTCACAAGAACACATGATAACATCTAAAGATAATGCTATGTTTGTCCCCATCTGATTTTTGTTTATTATATTTACTACAACAAAATGCACACAATTTGTAGACATTGAAGTTAAACGGCCAGCTATGTAGAAATGTCCAATTAATTTGTCCAGGAAATGAATGTCAATCACTAAGCTGTTAAAATAATGATATCCTTGAGGTGCATCCTACAGGACTCCAAGTATCACGATGAAAATTGTGGCTATGTCATCCCACGAGTCATATATTGGTGGCCTATCAAATGAGAAGCCACTTGTCAATCATGTCCACGTGTGTCGTCATGTAATCATTCTCGTTATTACCATATAACATATCACCTTGAATGTCTCACTGGCGCCATTTCAATCCCAGAAGCAAAACTACAAAGTTAGTTACAGTGATAGTTTTGTGTCAGAACTAGCATTCTTATGATCATCTTTGAAGTGGTGCACATAGCTCGAACCTGCTGGGAAGTTAAACAGTTCATAGTTACACCATTTTCAACTATTTTTCAAATCTAAATAGTTCTGTTCATCCAACTTATACAATGATTACTTTTCTGCGAGCACCATACATTTAAGCCAAGACACCGGTTTCATAGGCTAACATTTGATAGTGAGTATTCGACATACCTTTGGACGAATTATTGCAAATTTTATATTTGAAAAACAGTCAGATATTAGATGTCACATATGATAAAAGTAGAGAGTCAAGCATGAGAGGTTCAAATTGTGAGTTAAAGCCAAAGCGAATTTTAGAGATGTCAAGAAAGAAAAGCAAAACTTCTCTGCTTTACTTAAATTTCCTGTAAATTCTCTGGATCCAGTTTGTGAAAATTTTGATTGAAACAACTTGACACTGCAGTAAATACCTGGTCACGTGTACATGAACATCTTGATTGAAACAACTCGACGCGACAGTATATACCTGGTCACGTGTACATGAACATCTTGATTGAAACAACCTGACGCTGCTGTATATACCTGGTCAGGTGTACATGAACATCTTGATTGAAACAACCTGACACTGCAGTATATACCTGGTCACGTGTACATGAATATCTTGATTGAAACAACCTGACGCTGCAGTAAATACCTGGTCACGTGTACATGAACATCTTGATTAAAACAACTCGACGCGACAGTATATACCTGGTCAGGTGTACATGAACATATTGATTGAAACAACCTGACTCTGCAGTATATACCTGGTTTGGTGTACATGAACATCTTGATTGAAACAACTTGACGCTGCAGTATATACCTGGTCAGGTGTACATGAACATCTTGATTGAAACAACCTGACACTGCAATATAAACCAGGTCAGGTGTGCATGAACATCTTGATTGAAACAACCTGACGCTGCAATATAAACCAGGTCAGATGTACATGAACATCTTGATTGAAACAACTTAACGCTGCAATATAAACCAGGTCAGGTATGAATATCTTGATTGAAACAACTTAACGCTGCAATATATACCTGGTCAGGTGTACATGAACATCTTGATTGAAACAACCTGACGCTGCAGTATATACCTCGTCAGGTGTGCATGAACATCTTGATTGAAGCAACTTGACGCTGCAGTATAAACCAGTTCAGGTGTACATGAACATCTTGATTGAAACAACCTGACGCTGCAGTATATACCTCGTCAGGTGTGCATGAACATCTTGATTGAAGCAACTTGACGCTGTAATATAAACCAGGTCAGGTGTACATGAACATCTTGATTGAAATAACTTGACGCTGCAATATAAACCAGGTCAGGTGTACATGAACATCTTGATTGAAACAACTTGACGCTGCAATATAAACCAGGTCAGGTGTACATGAACATCTTGATTGAAACAACTTGACGCTGCAGTATATATCAGCTGGTGAGGTGTAAATTCTGTTCACATTTTTACAGACTGAACATTTGTTGGGTATCCAATTATTGCACACAAAGTCTGACAACAACAAGAAAGTTACGTTGATTTCTGACTGTTGCTTTCAGTCAGGCTATGAGACGGATTATTCAACAAGTAAAGGTCAACTCTTTGAATGGATCATCTGAAAGGCAGCAGCTCCACAATTGTTCACTCTGTATGGAGTCCAACTTCCTTACAGAAACTTCTTATTGCTATCAACAAACATATTTATCCATGTCTTCATATGTTACTCATTGTCTGTACAGCAGGGCAGTGACAAGGTTCACATACTGATCCATTACAAACATTATTCAACCAGATTATTATATTGTTGTTGTCACTCACCATTGAACTAATTATTGCTGCTATCATTGGAAGATATCACGTCTTTGAAAAGTCGGTTTAGTGTGAACATCATTATTGAGTACTGTTCCTGCTGAGGTACGTGATCATGTCCTTCTATCTCAATACCTCTCTATACATTGTGTTGTCAACATCCTACCAAACCACCCTTACACTGTTCTAGATCGTTTCTCCTTGCTTTCCTGTATCTATTCGTTTCTCAAATTTTCCTGTTGTCGCATTATGTACCAGTTGCTTACTTCTGATCATCATCATCATGTGCAACACCGGTTTCGTAGGCGATCATGTCCTTCCACAATCTTCTATCAACAGTGCAACGTATCAATTCTGCTGTTGACTGTTTTCCATGCCATGACACCAAGCTATCTAGTATCTTCTGTTATTGTCGTCCGCGATCTTTCTTTCCCTGTATTTTGCCAGTTGTAACCAAGTATTCCAATTTTCCTCTTATTATGATGTGCCTGAAAAATGTTGATTGTTTCTTTATAATATTTCTTAGAAGCTTCCTTTTTGTGTTGACCTCTTGAAAAACTCTTCGTTGGTCTATTTAGCTGCCCAAGCAACTCTCAACATTCTTCTGAGAAATCCCATCTCTAGGGCCTCTAATTGTCTTTTCATTTATTTGTCTACTGTCCATGATTTGCATTCAATGGTCAGAAATGACTCTTTATTGCACAGATGAACTCTCTTTCTCACTTCTATTGACATAGATTTGTTGCATAAGACGTTTTTAATTTTTGTAATGCTATTTTGGCCTGACCTATTCTGCTTTTTATTTCTGTGGTGCATCTTCCATCAGATGTTATTATTGTGCCCAAGTATTTGACGCGTTGTACCTGTTTCAGATTGGTCCTGTTTATGCTGCATGCTCATGATGATTGTTTCTTCGATATGACCATACTTCTGATAACAAAGCCAAAACATGATGTTTGCTCCTCGATGTTTGCTCCTCGATGTTTGCTCCTCGATGTTTGCTCCTCGATGTTTGCTCCTCGATGTTTGCTCCTCGATGTTTGCTCCTCGATGTTTGCTCCTCGATGTTTGCTCCTCGATGTTTGCTCCTCGATGTTTGCTCCTCGATGTTTGCTCCTCATGTTAGAAATGAGTTCTCTTATTGATTTTGCCTAGTCAGAACGTCCTCTTTTCTGTGACCCCTACCGATGTTCTTTGCTGTGACCCCTACCAAAGTTCTTTTCTGTGACCTCTACCGATGTTCTTGTCTGTTGCCAAACTGTCTAGTATTCACATCCATTATTCATGACTGGCTTCATATAGCTTTCAAGAATTCGTGTTCTTATTTCCATTGACAATAATGTGTTCAAAATATATTTCTCATTCTCTGGAATGCCGTCATTTCCTAAATGATGTTACACTTGACATCCCCTGTACATCTATCATCTAAAGTTAACATCATTCCCCTGTGTTCTTGGATTTAACATTTAAAACTTTTCCCATTCACTTTAATTTTAGTATACGTCTTTTTAGTATCGAGTTCTCAAAGAGGCCAACACAAAAAGGGAGATCCTAAAAAACATCAGAAAGAAACAATCATAATTTTTCGGGCACATAATGAGAAGAGGAAAGTTGGAATACTTGGTTACAACTGGCAAAATAAAAGGAAAGAGAGATCGCGGACGACAAAGAGAGAAAATACTGGATAGCTTGGTGTCATGGCATGGAAAACAATCAACAACAGAACTGATACGATGCACTGCAGATGGAAGATTGTGGAAGGTCATGATCGCCTACGCCATCCGGTATGACACATGATGATGATGCTGATGAAAGAGACGACATTTTTCTTTGTTGCAACCAATACTTCTGTCTTGTTGCTGTTGTGTCTGAGGTCTAGGTCTTGGTATAACTCTAGGGCAGACACGGAGAGAGAGAGAGATAGTTGCGGGAGGACTTTGCAACCATCACTACTGTCTTGTTGCTGTTGTGGCTAAGGTCTAGGTCTTGGTATAACTCTAGGGCAGACACGGAGAGAGAGAGAGAGAGAGAGAGAGAGAGAGTTGCGGGAGAACTTTGCAACCATCACTACTGTCTTGTTGCTGTTGTGGCTAAGGTCTAGGTCTTGGTATAACTCTAGAGCAGACACGGAGAGAGAGAGAGAGAGAGAGAGTTGCGGGAGAACTTTGCAACCATCACTACTGTCTTGTTGCTGTTGTGACTAAGGTCTAGGTCTTGGTATAACTCTAGGGCAGACACGGAGAGAGAGAGAGAGAGAGAGTTGCGGGAGAACTTTGCAACCATCACTACTGTCTTGTTGCTATTGTGTCTAAGGTCTAGGTCTTGGTATAACTCTAGGGCAGCCACGGGGAGAGAGAGAGAGAGTTGCGAGAGAACTTTGCAACCATCACTACTGTCTTGTTGCTATTGTGTCTAAGGTCTAGGTCTTGGTATAACTCTAGGGCAGTCACGGGGAGAGAGAGAGAGAGTTGCGAGAGAACTTTGCAACCATCACTACTGTCTTGTTGCTATTGTGTCTAAGGTCTAGGTCTTGGTACAACTCTAGGGCAGACACGGAGAGAGAGTGACAGTTGCGGGAGAACTTTGCAACCATCATTTCTCTCTTGTTGCTGTTATGTCTAAGGTCTATGTCTTGGTATAACTCTAGGGCAGACACGGAGAGAGAGTGACAGTTGCGGGAGAACTTTGCAACCATCATTTCTCTCTTGTTGCTGTTATGTCTAAGGTCTATGTCTTGGTATAACTCTAGGGCAGACAGAGAGAGAGTTGCGGGAGAACTTTAGACAGATCTTGATCGTATATGCGTGTGGTGTGGGAAGGCAAGAGTACTTGTCTGACGAAGGCAACGGTGTTATTGTTTTCGTTGTCTAATGGCATAGCCAACAAGTTTAATGTGAATATGTACCCAGAGGTTGTGGCTAGAACTTATAGAATGAGATAACTGAGAGACTGGTTTGATCGAAGCCTTCCCTTTAGCAAGCATGTAGACCAGGTGGCATTGGAAGCCAGGAAAAGCTCATCTACAGTGAGGATCATGGATGCAGCGCAAATTGAGCAGCGTCATCTTGTTCTCTTATACCAGTGGCTAGTAGTGTTTGTGATTGCCTATGCATTGGCGACCCTGACCCTCGACAATACGCAAATGGAATGATTGGAAAGGATACATAATGAAGCATTCCTGGGTGGACAAAAGTAGGGAGTGAAAGGCGATGCACTATCTAGCTGGATGGACAAAAGTAGCGAGTGAAAGGCGGTGCAATATCTAGCTGGATGGACAAAAGTAGCGAGTGAAAGGCGGTGCACTATCTAGCTGGATGGACAAAAGTAGCGAGTGAAAGGCGGTGCAATATCTAGCTGGATGGACAAAAGTAGCGAGTGAAAGGCGATGCACTATCTAGCTGGATGGACAAAAGTAGCGAGTGAAAGGCGATGCACTATCTAGCTGGATGGACAAAAGTAGCGAGTGAAAGGCGGTGCACTATCTAGATGGATGGACAAAAGTAACCGAGTGAAAGGCGATGCAATATCTAGCTGGATGGACAAAATTAGCGAGTGAAAGGCGATGCACTATCTAGCTGGATGGACAAAAGTAACCGAGTGAAAGGCGATGCAATATCTAGCTGGATGGACAAAATTAGCGAGTGAAAGGCGGTGCACTATCTAGATGGATGGACAAAAGTAACCGAGTGAAAGGCGATGCAATATCTAGCTGGATGGACAAAATTAGCGAGTGAAAGGCGATGCAATATCTAGCTGGATGGACAAAATTAGCGAGTGAAAGGCGATGCACTATCTAGCTGGATGGACAAAGGTAGCGAGTGAAAGGCGATGCACTATCTAGTTGGATGGACAAAAGTAGCGAGTGAAAGGCGATGCACTATCTAGCTGGATGGACAAAAGTAGCGAGTGAAAGGCGATGCACTATCTAGCTGGATGGACAAAAGTAGCGACTGAAAGGCGATGCACTATCTCCTCGATTTTCCGACCGAAACAGAAAGAATAAGACAGTCGAACACGGACCTATATTCTAAGCTGTACAGGCCCACACCATCAGCTATACTGTGTATTTATGGGAACAAAAGACATCATGTTAAAAAGAGGAAAATCATGGATGTGATAGTCTTATTGTTTAGCAAATGTGTTCAGTCGAGGACAAAGAAATAGGAGAAGAATGGATTTGAGTGACGTCAGAGTGCAGTTTGTTCTTTCCTGTCGTCATCACACTTGACAGAGAATGTAGACAACAAAACCCCTTGGCCATTGAGACAGAACTGCAGGCCTTGATTTTCAAGAACTCTTCTGCGATTGACACAGATGGATCTGTTACTCGGCACGTAGGTTTTGACGGTTCATGTTGAAGGCAAAACTGTGAAGGAAGACTATCATGTTTTTGCATTGACTACAAATAGTTTGCCTTGAAAATTATGGCTATCACTAAACCATTAGCATGACTTGAGACACAAACTTAAACACATGTTTCCTCAGTGACTCCATAAGTATGCGCATAAAGATCGCAACTGACTGTGCTCGACTGCAGTGGTCTGGAGAGGTCTATGCTAACAAAAATCTGCTTAATTTTCTTGCCAGGGCACGCGGATGTAAGAGCTAATTTTGAGTGCGGACGGGCAATGGACCGCTTGATATTATGAATGCCCTCGGAGACGCAGGACGAAAAAATGAGTTTAACAAATTACCCCGAATCAGCAGCCATGAACAGACTTCTCGAATATCAAGTCAAGGTGAGAGATGCCAGACGAGAGCGTTAGGTAGGAATCAAAAGAAGACTTGTCAACCAACACAAACACTGGTGTTGTTAGTGGCTACACAGTAAGGGATATACTTAGGAAGGGATCTGAGCATTTATGGACTTGCCTGATGTGCTATAAGGATGACCTGTCGACTAAACGAGACTAAAATAAACGTTTACTTTCCACCACTATAATGTCAACTATTTTCTGTAACTCATTAAGCCAATGTTATCAGCAACTTAGGTTGTTTATATTATCGTCAAATAATATTCCGAGTAAGCTCTTTATGGATCTTATTATAATCGCACTGTATGTAATAAATAAATCTGGAGATAGTGCACTGAAACATTCCAAACTGCATTTTTGTTCTTATGGTTGCTTTTTGTTGCCAGTACTTGGTCTTTATTATTGAAAGTTATTTGATGTTAACACTTACAATTAAATGATGATTGTCTGTGTGCTTACCGTGCATTGTCTGTGAGCTTACCGTTGATTGTCTCGGTGCTTACCGTTGATTGTCTCGGTGCTTACCGTTGATTGTCTCGGGGCTAACTGTTGATTGTCTCGGTGCAGTTTACCTGTCTGGCTACCGACGTTCGGGGACAACCCGTAATCGATTTCCGTCTGGAAGTTGTGTGTTTTACTCGTGGTTGAAAAAAATACCCCCACGGTCGACCCAGCCGCTGGCAGAAATGGGTGCCAGTGTAGTACTCTGGGAAGGTGAGGAATGCCGCCTCGCATCGTGAGTTTTGATGCTTGAACCGACACTATCCTGAAATGTCCGAACGCGTGTGGGTAGGCGGCCGAGCACATACGGGTGGAAACTCACGTGCTATACCAGCGATTCAAGTCTCTTACTTTACCTTTACGTTTGTCTCGGTGCTTCACTTTGCCACACGCTTTGGTATAGTATGCAGATCATAAGAACAGATCAGTTTTCAAATCAGACAACTGAACTAAACAAATCATGTATAAAACAAAGGGCATTAACTGCGAGTAGACTTTATAAACTGACGCTAAGGTTTTGTTTAGGCCTGTAACAATTTGAAAGTTCTGGCCAAATGTCAATTAAAATAAAAGCTGAAACTTGAAACTGCTTGAATTCGTTTTTATATTTTTTTATATGGCTACAGTTTTTAATGTGTTGTCATTTTGAAGCAAACATTAATTTGTATTTAAGAAAATAATATTATTTTTAAAATTAGGTATTAGGCAATGTATGTACAATTTAAAAAAAAAGAAAGTCAGCAAAAAGATCAAATAGGTCAAGAAAGCCACTGAATTCAACCACATATATAAAAAAGCCAAATTTCTTGAGTTTTTACTTAAAAAGTCAAAATGACAATCGTGAAGGCAAAGAGATCAGTTGTACCCAGGAATCACCAGGCTGGTGTCCAACTTATCAAGGATATTTTATAACGCACAGTAGTGTGGAAGGTGGCTGATGCCTATTCAGCATAAGACTTTACTCATCAGGTGCTTTTCAAAAAATTGCGTATTCAGATCTCTCACAGAAGGTGTAATAGCCCTACCTGGGTGACACTGTGGGCTGTTGGTTACAACCGTAAGCCAATTTCTTCAATTTTATGATAGAGCTTCCTGTAATGGGATTCAATGTTAAATAGATGAAGTATGTGTGTTTGACTTCATGGAAGACACAACCAACTCAAAGAGCAAATAACCTAAGCCATCAGTGAGTTCCCAACAACTACTATCTAACCACCGCCATCTCGCTTATACTGCAAACTGCCTGTGGGTTCTAAATCATTTCAAAGGCGTACACATCATTTTTTTTTTATTTCCCGTGTAGTGTTGACCAGTAGAAGCTGTAAATAATCTGTTTGGCCAGTATCATTATATGTATTTGTTTTTATGTACCGCAAATATGAAAAAATAAAACTATTTGTTTCCAAAGAAATGTTCATTCTGAATAACATCATGACAATAAGCAGCATTTCAACAATTGAAACAAACACTTTTTAACTTATAGCATTTTGTAGTGGGGCATGAGAACGGACTAATTCAGTCTTCATTATTAGTAATCACAGAACCCAGATATTAATAATTTGCTACAATTTCAAGTCTTTATATATTTCTGAATGTTCGTACGTACTGGTCACTTAGCAAGGTCGTGCTCCAAGTACAATACCAGGCTGTTTTAGCTCCTGCCTTTGAGGCCGTTGTCTATTGAGTCTCTGCCAGCAACTGTTTGCACTGGGGGAACTAGCTTCATTACTGTGCCCTGCCTGGTTCATCCAGCCAGCTAAAGCAATTATGCTAATGATGGAGAACAAATTACATCCCTAAACCAATATAAAAGAGCAAACATTACCACTGCATTTCTCTGTGCTGATAATCCTCTCTGTACATTTGTTATTCTCTGCAGTATTATTCCTCTCTGTACTGTTTTTTTTTTATCTCTGCACTATTTATTTCTCACTACTGTTATCTCTCATTGTGCTGTTATTTCCATCTGTACTATTTCTTCTCTCTTTACTGTTACTTCTCTATGTACTGTTATTTCTCTCTGTACTGTTACTTCTCTCTGTACTGATGTGGTTAGTGAAATGGAGCACTGGGGATGGCACGATGTCAGCTCTAGATCGACTACTTCTGATTTGTTCAACCTGCTCTTTGTGTTCAACCAAGACGACACTGGCAAATCTTGATCACATTGCCCAAAATATGCATATGGTCAAACAATATGGACATTAATATCATATTGCCTATACGCGATGCGACATGACGGAGTTCATTCAATCTTTATTTCTAATAATATTCTCATGTTGATGTAGTTTATTGTGCTTTGTGGCGTTTATTAACTTTTGATCTCTGTTCACTTTAACGCTCTCTAGTCAACAGAATGTGTACCTGACTCCCTTAGTTGAATAAAAGTAATGACAGCAAGGAAGAGCACTGGCCCAGTCAGCATCAAAGCACATACAGAAACTGAAGTGCTGAGGAACTGAAAAAAGATGGTTTAGCGAAATATCAAACATCAAGCACACTTTAGGAAACAAATGTGGACTCATTCACGAACATTCCGTTTTCCTTCGACGCTGACAGAGAACAAAGCAAAACTTGAACATAGAACGAGTCAAAGCGGCGGCAAGAAGCCGCTTCAGTTTGTTTGCAAGAGGCGCCATTCAATATTTGCTTGTCTGCGACTGACTTATAAATGCATTTTGCTTCATATCTGGCATCAGAAAACGCATTAAGGTAGGATCTGGTGACTAATGAACGAGCTATGTGAGGGGACAAAATGAAGCTAAATATTTCACGCTTGTGTTATATAATGACCGAACTATGTGAGGGGACAAAATGAAGCTAAATATTTCACGCTTGTGTTATATAATGAACGAGCTATGTGAGGGGACAAAATGAAGCTAAATATTTCACGCTTGTGTTATATAATGAACGAGCTATGTGAGGGGACAAAATGAAGCTAAATATCTCAGCTTGTGTTATATAATGAACGAGCTATGTGAGGGGACAAAATGAAGCTAAATATCTCACGCTTGTGTTATATAATGAACGAACTATGTGAGGGGACAAAATGAACCTAAATATTTCACGCTTGTGTTATATAATGAACGGACCATGAGCAACTTATCGTGTGTTTGAGCACAGTAAAGATGTAAGAGCAGCATACTTCATGAATGTCGCAGTGGAGGCTGGCTAATGGTTGACACTTTGTAACCAGAACATATTTCAGCAGACCCACGGACGTTTCGTTACGTTATGCTATGTTATGTTGTAGATAGCAGTGTAGACCTTTGACCACTGACTCCAGACAGTGCCAGATGTACATTGTCTGAACGTTGCAGCTGCTTCTATGTTTCTTTACCATTTAAAAAGCATACACAATATTGTCATATTGATGGTTCATGTCGTGTCGCTAATTTTAAAATGTTGATGGTTCCTACTGGTTCGCTAATTTAAAAAAATGTTGATAGTTCCTACTGGTTCACTAATTTAAAAAAAATGTTGATGGTTCCTGCCGGTTCGCTAATTTTAAAAAAATGTTGATGGTTCCTGCCGGTTCGCTAATTAAAAAAAATATTGATGGTTCCTGCCGGTTCGATAATTTTAAAAAATGTTGATGGTTCCTGCTGGTTCGTTAATTTTTAAAAAAATGTTGATGGTTCATGCCGGTTCGCTAATCAAAAATGTTGATGGTTCCTGCCGATTCGTTAATTTAAAAAAAAAATGTTGATGGTTCCTGTTAGTATTTTCTCAAACTTTTTTATATAAATCATCATATGACCCCATTTCCCTCGATTCCTGCTCGTGTCCTGAGTAATTCAGATGTCAGTCTCTCACGAGTAAAGAATTCCAGTATTATGTTGTCAAGTTATGGTTGGTCTTGGAAAGTTCCACAAAATCAGAAAGATAACAAAATATCAATGAAACCGTTGTAGTATCATCATCATCAAGTACCAAGCCTGCTGGAGCGGGTGATCATGTCTCTCCACAACTTTCGATCTCAACTCTTATTTATGATTTCTGTTGTTGACCTTCTGTTAAGCTATTCTCTTAAGCTTTCTGGTATCTTTTCTCTTTGCTTCCGTCTATCTCTTCGTCCCTCAATTTTCCCCTTTGTCACAATATATTTCAGCTGTTCCCTTCTAATTTTATGACCAAAAAGTGATATTATTTCTTTCTAATGTTGGACATTAGCTCTCTTTTTGCTTTGACTTCTTCCAGAACATTTTCATTGCCCCTTCTATTTATCAATTCTGTTAGTTATAAACCAGTCTTTACAATCTATCAATTCTGTTAGTTATAAACCAGTCTTTACAATCTATCAATTCTGTTAGTTATAAACCAGTCTTTATAATCTATCAATTCTGTTAGTTATAAACCAGTCTTTACAATCTATCAATTCTGTTAGTTATAACCCAGTCTTTACAATCTATCAGTTCTGTTAGTTATAAACCAGTCTTTACAATCTATCAGTTCTGTTAGTTATAAACCAGTCTTTACAATCTATCAGTTCTGTTAGTTATAAACCAGTCTTTACAATCTATCAATTCTGTTAGTTATAAACCAGTCTTTACAATCTATCAATTCTGTTAGTTATAAACCAGTCTTTACAATCTATCAATTCTGTTAGTTATAAACCAGTCTTTATAATCTATCAATTCTGTTAGTTATAAACCAGTCTTTACAATCTATCAATTCTGTTAGTTATAAACCAGTCTTTACAATCTATCAGTTCTGTTAGTTATAAACCAGTCTTTACAATCTATCAGTTCTGTTAGTTATAAACCAGTCTTTACAATCTATCAGTTCTGTTAGTTATAAACCAGTCTTTACAATCTATCAGTTCTGTTAGTTATAAACCAGTCTTTACAATCTATCAATTCTGTTAGTTATAAACTAGTCTTTACAATCTATCAATTCTGTTAGTTATAAACCAGTCTTTACAATCTATCAATTCTGTTAGTTATAAACCAGTCTTTACAATCTATCAATTCTGTTGTAATGCACTTTTGTTTAATCTTCGTTAAAAGAGAGCACACACAAACGAAGAGGAATGTCTTTGAGACCATCATGTGTCTTGCACTTGTTGCTTTCTTCAATTGCTAATCAATGACAAGCACTAAAAAGGTTACGATTCTCATCATCAACAGCGAGATGCCTTTTAACGTGAGCCGAATTGTATAATTTACGCAGTTTATTTGAACTGTTGGCACAACTTTGGTACAGTTCTTTACCGAGCAAAGAAGACAAATTGGAAGGATTACTTTATTTGATTGTAGTGTGTGTATGCGTGTGTGTATGCGTGTGTGTGTGTGCGTGCGCGCTCGTGTGCGTGTTTGACTTCCATTTCAAAATGGTGTAACGTTTCAAGTTCTCTCGATCACTGCAGAAAATACATCTGGGGTGTGCTTAATTTCAGCTCACTGATGCAATTTTCTGTGTTGAAATCAAAATGATGTTCTACTTAGCAAATCTGCGCCGACGAAGTGGACAAATCTGCGACGCCGAGTACATACAGCAACGTTCCTTTTTGACAAGTCAAGTATTGTAAAAGCGACCTTCACCGTCTAGTGTTGACATGCGGTTTACGTCACATTGAGTGCTGTTCAATGGCCGATGTTGGAATTGTTTGACGCAAGTTATTTACATGCTGAAACGCATTAATGGATTGCTCCGTCAAATCGACCGAAGATTTTCCTCTTTGGGGAATTTGCACCGTGTTTCGTTCGTTGTGCGCTAACCGCAGGGTCTGTTGTTTGATGTGTGACGGGTATAATTCGACGACTAAATGTGTGTTTATATGTTCGGTCGCAGTCAAGAACGATGTCCTAACATCATCAAGCGCTATACATTTTTGTTCTCAATATGACGATCATCATTTTCGGGAGGACGTGAACTTCCGTGGTATATGGTGGATAGGCGGCAGGAACCATTGAAGGCTATGTATGAAAAGTGTTCCTTGTTGCAGTTTCCTCATATTCTAAGTCCGGATTGTTGCAGGAGCTACTGAGTTAAGTGCTCTGTGCACTCCGTGAGCTGTGTGTCTCATCCGTTTTGATCATGTTTCGATATTCCGATTGTTTACGATGAATGATGATATCGTATGACAGGGAACAGTTGGCTGTGTTCACTTTCTGCGCGGTTTCGCTTTAGGTCTTTTGGCGTGTGCTGAGACTGCTACGATGGGACTACAGTTACCTGTCTTTATTTGGGAGATGAGTTAGTAATTCGGATGATTCCACTGGCATGGGCGGTTGAGCAATTATGGATTTTAATTCGTTTGCTGTGATACCGAGGCCTTCCATAACCAATAACCAATGCGTGTTCGAGTATGACGCTGCAACCGTCAAAGTGACCTAAACATTTTGAATACCTTACAAACCACAGAAATACTGTCTACGAGAGACATATGCTGCTCTTTTGATTACGTCAGAGATTGATGTGATTTTCAACTTACCTTGCCCCTACAATGTCCTTACGGTTAATTGTCTTCAATTTCGAGACCTGTCATTCTTTGATATTATCTTCCAATCGCTTTCTGTCCGTCTCTCCTTTCCTCTGTTTTCACTGTTTCTTACAGAATGGTCTTTGCCAGGCCATATGATCGAGATGTTTGGCCAAACCATTTCATTTTGCGTTACTTAGCAAAAGTCAAAGATCACCACGTACTCTGATTGCTTCTTGTATCATTTTGCGTTACTTAGCAAAAGTCAAAGATCACCACGTACTCTGATTGCTTCTTGTATCATTTTGCGTTACTTAGCAAAAGTCAAAGATCACCACGTACTCTGATTGCTTCTTGTATCATTTTGCGTTACTTAGCAAAAGTCAAAGATCACCACGTACTCTGATTGCTTCTTGTATCATTTTGCGGATTTCTTTATTCGTGATACAATCTAAGTGAAAGATGCTAAAAAACCTTCCGATAATATCTCATTCCCATCAATTGCCCTTTCATGTGAAGCTCCGCTGTAAGGGTCCACGTTTCCACAATCGTATACAATCTCTAGTATATATAACAAGGTGTGCGTATCGGTCACATTATGGAACCTGGAGTGATGATCTTGTCAAGATGATTTTAGTCTTGCGATCACTGCTATAGTTTGCGTTACACTTGTGTTATCTCAGGCTTGGAGTCTTCATCGTTAGTATCCGTATTGGATCAGAAGTATTTGTTATCTGTTATAGTTCATGTCCATTGTTTTATTTTTTTTAAATGTGGGTTATTGGTCATCACATTTGTGTTTTTCAGCATTGACCTCCTGCCATACGCAGCAGATGTTTGATCGAGTCCTTGTATCAGATCTTTGAATTCTTATTTTGTTCCTGCAAAACCGTCGATGTCATCAGCCTACTGTAGGTTTATTAATAACCTTGCTACGATTATTGACTTTTGACTTCGAAAGAGATTCATTTAATTTTAAGTTAATAGTTTTTGTCATAGAAAAAAGAATGATTTCCAGTAAAAATTACTTCATTGGAGAAGACAGCTTCAGTCCGGAACTAAAGTTCTCCATTATTTGAACTAAGAAATATCGACCACGCTACAGATAAGGGTCTATGACAATATACAACACTTCTATGTTGTAACTAAAGAGGGCTACTAACGCTGGAACATGTTTGAGCTCTTGGAGACTTTCTTCCACAGAGGTCATAGGTCGAAAGTTTTCTGAATGTCGGTGAAAATGCCAGCTCTTGTCACACAAGACCACCAGGGAGTGGGCGGTAGTTACAACCTGTAATCTTAATATTCAACTCATCATTTATGCTAGTTATGTGCCAATTCTTTACAATTCATCATTTATGCTAGTTATGTACCAATTCTTTACAAGTCATCATTTATGCTAGTTATGTACCAATTCTTTACAATTCATCATTTATGCTAGTTATGTACCAATTCTTTACAAGTCATCATTTATGCAAGTTATGTACCAATTCTTTACAATTCATCATTTATGCTAGTTATGTGCCAAATCTTTACAATTCATCATTTATGCTAGTTATGTACCAATTCTTTACAATTGATCAATTCTGCTAGTTATGTACCAGTATTTACAAGTCATCAGTTCTGCAAGTTATGTGCCAATTCTTTACAATTCATCATGTATGCTAGTTATGTGCCAATTCTTTACAATTCATCATTTATGCTAGTTATGTACCAATTCTTTACAATTCATCAAATCTGCTAGTTATGTACCAATTCTTTACAATTCATCAATTCTGCTAGTTATGTACCAGTATTTACAAGTCATCAATTCTTCTAGTTATGTACCAATTCTTTACAATTCATCATTTATGCTAGTTATGTACCGATTCTTTACAATTCATCAAATCTGCTAGTTATGTACCAATTCTTTACAATTCATCAATTCTGCTAGTTATGTACCAGTATTTAGAAGTCATCAATTCTTCTAGTTATGTACCAATTCTTTACAAGTCATCAAATCTGCTAGTTATGTACCAGTATTTACAATTCATCAATTCTGCTAGTTATGTACCAGTATTTAGAAGTCATCAATTCTTCTAGTTATGTACCAATTCTTTACAATTCATCATTTATGCTAGTTATGTACCAATTCTTTACAATTCATCAAATCTGCTAGTTATGTACCAATTCTTTACAATTCATCAATTCTGCTAGTTATGTACCAGTATTTACAATTCATCAATTCTGCTAGTTATGTACCAGTATTTACAAGTCATCAATTCTGCTATTTATGTACCAATTCTTTACAATTTACCCCACTGTTTTTGTCAGACCGTTAGAGGACTCTGCATCTGTGGCTAGCCAGGCGGCATTCATCCACTCCCCGTTGCTGTGTGTTTGAATAATACTTTGGAAAAGGTGACGGCCACAGAGAATAAATTGTTTTCAAGCGGGTCGGCCAAGAAGATTGTAATCAGCCTTGTATAGATTGTAACAACCGTCATTTAAAACAACAAACTAAACATTCTAGAACGGGTTTTTCTTTAAACTCCAACACAATCAATAGCAAATAGAAACTTCGAAAAAATGTTAATTCGAAGTCACTATCTATCTTTGCATCCATCCATCCAATTCCACTCATATCCATCCATCAATCCATCCATCTATCTATCTATCCATCCGCCCAACATTCATCCATCCATCCATCCATCCGTCCGTCCGTCCGTCCGTCCGTCGGTCCGTCCGTCCGTCCGTCCGTCCGTCCGTCCGTCTGTTTGTCTGTCTATCGAGCCGAATACGGCACATAGGGCAGACATTTTAGACTCCAACAACAAAATTAGAATTGCAAACAATTAATAGTTAGGATAGCAAACAATTAATAGTTAGGATAGCAAACAATTAATAGTTAGGATAGCAAACAATTAATAGCTAGGATAGCAAACAATTAATAGTTAGGATAGCAAACAATTAATAGCTAGGATAGCAAACAATTAATAGTTAGGATAACAAACAATTAATAGTTAGGATAACAAACAATTAATAGTTAGGATAACAAACAATTAATAGTTAGGATAACAAACAATTAATAGTTAGGATAACAAACAATTAATAGTTAGGATAACAAACAATTAATAGTTAGAAATTACAAACAATTAACAGTTAGGACAACAAACAATTAATAGTTAGGATAACAAACAATTAATAGTTAGGATAACCAACAGTTAATAGTTAGGATAGCAAACAATTTAGTGAGCCGCCATAGCTCAATGGATAGTGAACTGGACTACAAAGGCCAAGAGGTCGGGTTCGATCCTGATCGAGAGCTTCCAGGTTCACCCAGCCTTAAATGGGTACCGGAATTTGTCTGGGAAAGTAACGCAGCAAGGAAGTAATACCGATCACATTAACCCCAACAATCATGAGCCGAAGGTCTGTCAAATGTGTGGTCACTAACACAATATTCCCTGTACGTCACTTGCCGTGAATGGGGGTTCTTTACTTTCTATTTTTTTATAGCAAACAATTAATAGTTAGGATAGCAAACAAGGTTAAACAAGGATGTATTTTATCGCCCTTGTTATTTGGAATTGTTATGGACTTCATAATGAAGAAATGCTGCACTGGTAATAAAGGCATCGAATGGATACAAGGAGACCATTTGGAGGACCTGGACTTTGCTGATGACATAGTTCTCATCAGCAATCAGATAAAAACGATGCAGGAAAACACAAATGAACTATCATCAATAGCCAGCAAAATTGGGCTTGAGGTCAATCATGAAAAGACTAAAGTCATGAAAAGTTTAATTCCAACAAGTGACAAAATATACATGGAAAACAAACCAGTAGAAGAGATCGATCACTTCATCTATCTTGGAAGTCACATTGATCGAGAAGGGGATACGAGCAAAGAAATTAGAATCAGACTGGCTAAAGCAGCAATGTCTTTCAGAAGCCTTGAAAAGTTGTGGAAATCAAAACTCATTAGCACAAACACAAAACTTAGGCTATTCAAATCAAATGTACTATCAACCCTTACGTATGCGTGTGAAAGCTGGAAAACAACAAGAGATATAGAAACAAAGTTGAACGCATTCGAAAATAAATGTCTAAGGAAAATACTTGGTATAGAATGGAACGAATTCAAAACAAACGAGGAAATTAGAGAAATCGCCAATCAACCACTAATATCTTCAGTAATAAAGAAAAGACGATGGTCATACGTTGGACATGTGATGAGAAGAGATAATAATCGAATAGCAAAGCAAGCCCTCATATGGGAAACAACAGGTAAAAGAAAAAGAGGAAGACCCAGGGAGACACTGAGAAGAACATTGATGAGAGAGGCAAGAGCAGCAGGAATCGGCTCCCTCAATGAGATAGAACTGCTTGCACAGAACAGAGACAGATGGCGAGATTTGATAAAATATCTTTAAAAGAAAACTGCTAGAACAAAAATTCATATAGGAGAAGGTGTATCTTGGTCTACGCCCTATGGGCCGGTTACGGCTCGAAAGGTCAATAGATAGATAGATAGCAAACAATTAATAGCTAGGATAGCAAACAATTAATAGTTAGGATAGCAAACAATTAATAGTTAGGATAGCAAACAATTAATAGTTAGGATAGCAAACAATTAATAGCTAGGATAGCAAACAATTAATAGTTAGGATAGCAAACAATTAATAGTTAGGATAGCAAACAGTTAATAGTTAGGATAGCAAACAATTAATAGTTAGGATAGCAAACAATTAATAGCTAGGATAGCAAACAATTAATAGTTAGGATAGCAAACAATTAATAGTTAGGATAACAAACAATTACTAGTAAAGATAATAAACAATTAATAGTACGGATAACAAACAATTAATATTTAGGACCATCATCATCAAGTAACGGGCCTGCTGTCGTAGGTGATCATTTCTCTCCACAATTTTCTATCTCGACGGTTATTTATCATTTCTGTTGTTGACCTTCTGCCAAGCCATTCTTGTATGATGTCTGATACTTTTTTCTCTTTGCTTTCCTCTATCTCTTCGTCCCTCAATTTTCCAAGTTGTTACAATATATTCCAGTAGTTCCCTTCTCATTACATGGCCAAAAAATGATGAGTGTGTCTTCCTAATATTGAAAATTAGCTCTCTTTTTGCTTTGGCCTCTTTCAGAACGTTTTCATTACTCTTCTTAGCTGTCCATGGTATTCTCCACATTCTTCTGTAAAACCACTTTTCTACAGACTCCAGTAATTTTCTTGTCTGTTGTCCTATTGTCCATGATTCGCATCCAAATGTTAAGACTGGCTCTACATAACATTTAAGAACTCTTTTTCTTGTTTCTATTGTCAAAAATGGATTGCATAGTAACTTCCTCATTTTTTGGAAAGCTACTTTTGCCTAAGCAATTTTTAGGATAACAAGCAATTATGATTGTAAGCAATTTGATGGAGAAAATATTGCCACTGATAGGTAAGCCCCTTTACATTTTATATAATCTTTGCTTTTCTTTTCTTATGTACTTCTCCTTCAGCAATCTCTATTACTTTGTGATTGTTTGGTTCTTTACGACATAGATCCATGATACGTCAACGATATCTTGATATCAGTAATAATCGGATACATGTCCAGGTAACAAAATCAGTTCTAGTCTCTTTCTGATAAAGAATGATATTATTGACAAATTAAATCTGTTAGGATTGTAGAAAGTGACAGTTTTTATGGAATGAGCGTGACACACAAGTAAGTCCAGAAATTGCTAAACCTATTGATCAATTAGCCTATGATATTTTGCCCTCTTTGCTCATTAGCCCAATGCAACAGCCCATTTTAGTTTGGGGGAGTTTTTCTGAGAATTCTCTCCTTGATAGCACATATTGTTATTGTTTGATGTAATTACTATACTTATCATATCACTAGGACAATAGAGCCACAACCCCATGTTTATATGGTAAATATATGTGAAAACTTGACTTCTCTTTGTTTTTTATCCTGTACATAGTATATGTTGTAGTGACTTGCATACTGATCATTTGTACATTTTAGCTGTCAGGAGTTCTTTTACTCACTCAGCTCTAAACTTGGCCCGTATTTTTAAAATTCCAAATCCTATAGGACTAGGCATTCTATCTTACATAAACTAAAAATCAAGGATCAGTTGGTAAACCCGATGCGTCCACATACGACTCTGAATGCAGCCACTGAAGTGCAAGATAAGCCTGATATTGAAATGTGTCAGCGACCCTCTCATCCACTTGTCCACATGTGAGTTGATGGAAGCCTACATCAATTCTGCTATTCTATTCTTATAAACCATTATTGTTTATCAGATTTCCATCACAATATTCCGCTGATATCATGTGATTATTTTCTCTTGTTGTTTCCGACACAATTAATATGCAAGTCCCTTATCTGCAATGTGATCGAGAGAGATTGAGATAACAGTTACCGTTCTTGTCGAGAACTCAACAGACGCAGATAAGACTCGAGTTGTGGTCTAGAAGCGTTTTAAAGTGAGTTTTTGAATGGTCGCAAAGAAATGAAGAAACTAAAAGAGATTGTAAGTTATCTTTCTTTCTTCTTCCTCTTCTCTAATCCGTGCATTGTTGCCTTGAAACGCCGCAGGAAAAATGAGAAATATATAATATAATCTAATGGATGTGGTTGTATAGCTTGTTCTTTTTTGTCACTTCACATTTACATGTGGTGTCGTTCTTCGGCGCATCTAGCAGCTAAAAGAGGGGATCAATAGATATCAATATTAGTAACTAACATTGGGAGTAGCAGCTAACAACAATTATAGTGGCTCACTATGTGACAATACAGATAAATGTTATTTTTCGGCACCATTATAGATATCTCTATCTATCTATTGTCCTTTCGAGCCGAAGACGGCACATAGGGCAGAACCACAATCTCAAAAACAGAAACCATGCGTGCCAAAGTGGCACATATTGCAGAGATCACTGCTTCTAAAATCTATGACTGTTTCCATAACAATACTTTTTACAATGACAGCTTGTCCAGCCAAATGCTTATAAATATGCTGGCCTTTTATTTCGTTGTTTCTGGATTTATATGACAGGACTGGCATCGGATCTCACTACCAAAGACCAGAGAAAGGTGAAGCCACGAAGAAACCGCGAATCTGAAGAAGGTCTTCAGCATAATCATAGTCATCATACGTGGTGCAAGCTCATATTGTTCCGATCATTTTATTTTAGTTAGCTCCTTCACTTGGATGTTTTCCTCTGTTGCTTCTTGGTCCTTCACTGATCATCTACAAAAGTGGAAAGCCTGTACTAACGTCACGAGATCTAAGACAGGAGCTGCTGTATTGTTTAAGTGTTTACATGAAAGTAGCAGATATCGAAACTATGGGAAACATGTTCAATCTTCAATCAAAAGACAATTACGGTATATTTTTTAGGCGAATGCTGAATATTTTTGTGGCGAATGCTGAATGTTTTTGTTGCGAATGCTGAATGTTTTTGATGCGAATGCTGAATATTTTTTTTGCGAATGCTGAATGTATTTGTTGTTAATGCTGAATATTTTTGTTGCGAATGCTGAATGTACTTGTTGCTAATGCTGAATATTTTTGTGGCGAATGCTGAATGTTTTTGTGGCGAATGATGAATGTTTTTGTGGCGAATGCTGAATGTTTTTGTGACAAATGCTGAATATTTTTGTGGCGAATGCTGAATGTTTTTAATGCGAATGCTGAAAGTTTTTGTGGCGAATGCTGAATGTTTTTAAGGCGAATGCTGAATGTTTTTGTGGCGAATGCTGAATGTTTTTAAGGCGATTGCTGAATGTTTTTAAGACGAATGCTGAATGTTTTTGAGGCGAATGCTGACTGTTTTTTGTTGCGAATGCTGAATGTTTTTAAGGCGAATGCTGATTGTTTTTAAGGCGAATGCTGAATGTTTTTGAGGCGAATGCTGAATGTTTTTGTTGCTAATGCTGAATGTTTTTGAGGCGAATGCTGAATGTTTTTGTGGCGAATGCTGAATGTTTTTGTGGCGAATGCTGAATGTTTTTGAGGCGAATGCTGAATGTTTTTGTGGCGAATGCTGAATGTTTTTGTTGCTAATGCTGAATGTTTTTGTGGCTAATGCTGAATGTTTTTGTTGCTAATGCTGGATGTTTTTGTTGCTAATGCTGAATGTTTTTGAGAAGAATGCTGATTGTTTTTAAGGCGAATGCTGAATGTTTTTGAGGCGAATTCTGAATGTTTTTGTTGCGAATGCTGAATGTTTTTGTTGCTAATGCTGAATGTTTTTGTTGGTAATGCTGAACGTTTTTGTTGCTAATGCTGAATGTTTTTGAGAAAAATGCTGAATGTTTTTGAGAAGAATGCTGAATGTTTTTGTTGCTAATGCTGAATGTTTTTGTTGCTAATGCTGAATGTTTTTGTGGCTAATGCTGAATGTTTTTGTTGCTAATGTTGATGTTTTTGTTGCTAATGCTGAATGTTTTTGAGAAGAATGCTGATTGTTTTTAAGGCGAATGCTGAATGTTTTTGAGGCGAATGCTGAATGTTTTTGTTGCTAATGCTGAATGTTTTTGTGGCGAATGCTGAATGTTTTTGTGGCGAATGCTGAATGTTTTTGTGGCGAATGCTGAATGTTTTTGAGGCGAATGCTGAATGTTTTTGTTGCTAATGCTGAATGTTTTTGTTGCTAATGCTGAAAGTTTTTGTTGCGAATGCTGAATGTTTTTGTTGCTAATGCTGAATGTTTTTGTTGCTAATGCTGAATGTTTTTAAGGCGAATGCTGAATGTTTTTGAGGCGAATTCTGAATGTTTTTAAGGCGAATGCTGAATGTTTTTGTGGCGAATGCTGAATGTTGTTGAGGCGAATGCTGAATGTTTTTGTGGCGAATGCTGAATGTTGTTGAGGCGAATGCTGAATGTTTTTGTGGCGAATGCTGAATGTTTTTAAGGCGAATGCTGAATGTTTTTGAGGCGAATGCTGAATGTTTTTGTTGCGAATGCTGAATGTTTTTGTTGCTAATGCTGAATGTTTTTGTTGCTAATGCTGAATGTTTTTGAGAAGAATGCTGAATGTTTTTGAGGCGAATGCTGAATGTTTTTGTGGCGAATGCTGAATGTTTTTGTTGCTAATGCTGAATGTTTTTGTGGCTAATGCTGAATGTTTTTGTTGGTAATGCTGAATGTTTTTGTTGCTAATGCTGAATGTTTTTGAGAAAAATGCTGAATGTTTTTGAGAAGAATGCTGAATGTTTTTGTTGCTAATGCTGAATGTTTTTGTTGCTAATGCTGGATGTTTTTGTTGCTAATGCTGAATGTTTTTAAGACGAATGCTGAATGTTTTTAAGGCGAATGCTGAATGTTTTTGAGGCGAATTCTGAATGTTTTTGTGGCGAATGCTGAATGTTTTTGTGGCGAATGCTGAATGTTGTTGAGGCGAATGCTGAATGTTTTTGTGGCGAATGCTGAATGTTGTTGAGGCGAATGCTGAATGTTTTTGTGGCGAATGCTGAATGTTTTTAAGGCGAATGCTGAATGTTTTTGAGGCGAATGCTGAATGTTTTTGTTGCGAATGCTGAATGTTTTTGTTGCGAATGCTGAATGTTTTTGTTGCTAATGCTGAATGTTTTTGTTGCTAATGCTGAATGTTTTTGTTGCTAATGCTGAATGTTTTTGTTGCTAATGCTGAATGTTTTTGTTGCTAATGCTGAATGTTTTTGTTGCTAATGCTGAATGTTTTTGTGGCGAATGCTGAATGTTTTTAATGCGAATGCTGAAAGTTTTTGTGGCGAATGCTGAATGTTTTTAAGGCGAATGCTGAATGTTTTTGTGGCGAATGCTGAATGTTTTTAAGGCGATTGCTGAATGTTTTTAAGACGAATGCTGAATGTTTTTGAGGCGAATGCTGACTGTTTTTTGTTGCGAATGCTGAATGTTTTTAAGGCGAATGCTGATTGTTTTTAAGGCGAATGCTGAATGTTTTTGAGGCGAATGCTGAATGTTTTTGTTGCTAATGCTGAATGTTTTTGAGGCGAATGCTGAATGTTTTTGTGGCGAATGCTGAATGTTTTTGTGGCGAATGCTGAATGTTTTTGAGGCGAATGCTGAATGTTTTTGTGGCGAATGCTGAATGTTTTTGTTGCTAATGCTGAATGTTTTTGTGGCTAATGCTGAATGTTTTTGTTGCTAATGCTGGATGTTTTTGTTGCTAATGCTGAATGTTTTTGAGAAGAATGCTGATTGTTTTTAAGGCGAATGCTGAATGTTTTTGAGGCGAATTCTGAATGTTTTTGTTGCGAATGCTGAATGTTTTTGTTGCTAATGCTGAATGTTTTTGTTGGTAATGCTGAACGTTTTTGTTGCTAATGCTGAATGTTTTTGAGAAAAATGCTGAATGTTTTTGAGAAGAATGCTGAATGTTTTTGTTGCTAATGCTGAATGTTTTTGTTGCTAATGCTGAATGTTTTTGTGGCTAATGCTGAATGTTTTTGTTGCTAATGTTGATGTTTTTGTTGCTAATGCTGAATGTTTTTGAGAAGAATGCTGATTGTTTTTAAGGCGAATGCTGAATGTTTTTGAGGCGAATGCTGAATGTTTTTGTTGCTAATGCTGAATGTTTTTGTGGCGAATGCTGAATGTTTTTGTGGCGAATGCTGAATGTTTTTGTGGCGAATGCTGAATGTTTTTGAGGCGAATGCTGAATGTTTTTGTTGCTAATGCTGAATGTTTTTGTTGCTAATGCTGAAAGTTTTTGTTGCGAATGCTGAATGTTTTTTTGCTAATGCTGAATGTTTTTGTTGCTAATGCTGAATGTTTTTAAGGCGAATGCTGAATGTTTTTAAGGCGAATGCTGAATGTTTTTGAGGCGAATTCTGAATGTTTTTGTTGCGAATGCTGAATGCTTTTGTTGCTAATGCTGAATGTTTTTGTTGGTAATGCTGAATGTTTTTGTGGCTAATGCTGAATGTTTTTGTTGGTAATGCTGAATGTTTTTGTTGCTAATGCTGAATGTTTTTGAGAAAAATGCTGAATGTTTTTGAGAAGAATGCTGAATGTTTTTGTTGCTAATGCTGAATGTTTTTGTTGCTAATGCTGGATGTTTTTGTTGCTAATGCTGAATGTTTTTAAGACGAATGCTGAATGTTTTTAAGGCGAATGCTGAATGTTTTTGAGGCGAATTCTGAATGTTTTTGTGGCGAATGCTGAATGTTTTTGTTGCTAATGCTGAATGTTTTTGTTGGTAATGCTGAATGTTTTTGTTGCTAATGCTGAATGTTTTTGAGAAAAATGCTGAATGTTTTTGAGAAGAATGCTGAATGTTTTTGTTGCTAATGCTGAATGTTTTTGTTGCTAATGCTGGATGTTTTTGTTGCTAATGCTGAATGTTTTTAAGACGAATGCTGAATGTTTTTAAGGCGAATGCTGAATGTTTTTGAGGCGAATTCTGAATGTTTTTGTGGCGAATGCTGAATGTTTTTGTGGCGAATGCTGAATGTTGTTGAGGCGAATGCTGAATGTTTTTGTGGCGAATGCTGAATGTTGTTGAGGCGAATGCTGAATGTTTTTGTGGCGAATGCTGAATGTTTTTAAGGCGAATGCTGAATGTTTTTGAGGCGAATGCTGAATGTTTTTGTTGCGAATGCTGAATGTTTTTGTTGCGAATGCTGAATGTTTTTGTTGCTAATGCTGAATGTTTTTGTTGCTAATGCTGAATGTTTTTGTTGCTAATGCTGAATGTTTTTGTTGCTAATGCTGAATGTTTTTGTTGCTAATGCTGAATGTTTTTGTTGCTAATGCTGAATGTTTTTAAGGCGAATGCTGAATGTTTTTGTTGCTAATGCTGGATGTTTTTGTTGCTAATGCTGAATGTTTTTAAGACGAATGCTGAATGTTTTTAAGGCGAATGCTGAATGTTTTTGAGGCGAATTCTGAATGTTTTTAAGGCGAATGCTGAATGTTTTTGTGGCGAATGCTGAATGTTGTTGAGGCGAATGCTGAATGTTTTTGTGGCGAATGCTGAATGTTGTTGAGGCGAATGCTGAATGTTTTTGTGGCGAATGCTGAATGTTTTTAAGGCGAATGCTGAATGTTTTTGAGGCGAATGCTGAATGTTTTTGTTGCGAATGCTGAATGTTTTTGTTGCTAATGCTGAATGTTTTTGTTGCTAATGCTGAATGTTTTTGAGAAGAATGCTGAATGTTTTTGAGGCGAATGCTGAATGTTTTTGTGGCGAATGCTGAATGTTTTTGTTGCTAATGCTGAATGTTTTTGTGGCTAATGCTGAATGTTTTTGTTGGTAATGCTGAATGTTTTTGTTGCTAATGCTGAATGTTTTTGAGAAAAATGCTGAATGTTTTTGAGAAGAATGCTGAATGTTTTTGTTGCTAATGCTGAATGTTTTTGTTGCTAATGCTGGATGTTTTTGTTGCTAATGCTGAATGTTTTTAAGACGAATGCTGAATGTTTTTAAGGCGAATGCTGAATGTTTTTGAGGCGAATTCTGAATGTTTTTGTGGCGAATGCTGAATGTTTTTGTGGCGAATGCTGAATGTTGTTGAGGCGAATGCTGAATGTTTTTGTGGCGAATGCTGAATGTTGTTGAGGCGAATGCTGAATGTTTTTGTGGCGAATGCTGAATGTTTTTAAGGCGAATGCTGAATGTTTTTGAGGCGAATGCTGAATGTTTTTGTTGCGAATGCTGAATGTTTTTGTTGCGAATGCTGAATGTTTTTGTTGCTAATGCTGAATGTTTTTGTTGCTAATGCTGAATGTTTTTGTTGCTAATGCTGAATGTTTTTGTTGCTAATGCTGAATGTTTTTGTTGCTAATGCTGAATGTTTTTGTTGCTAATGCTGAATGTTTTTAAGGCGAATGCTGAATGTTTTTGTTGCTAATGCTGGATGTTTTTGTTGCTAATGCTGAATGTTTTTAAGACGAATGCTGAATGTTTTTAAGGCGAATGCTGAATGTTTTTGAGGCGAATTCTGAATGTTTTTAAGGCGAATGCTGAATGTTTTTGTGGCGAATGCTGAATGTTGTTGAGGCGAATGCTGAATGTTTTTGTGGCGAATGCTGAATGTTGTTGATGCGAATGCTGAATGTTTTTGTGGCGAATGCTGAATGTTTTTAAGGCGAATGCTGAATGTTTTTGAGGCGAATGCTGAATGTTTTTGTTGCGAATGCTGAATGTTTTTGTTGCGAATGCTGAATGTTTTTGTTGCTAATGCTGAATGTTTTTGTTGCTAATGCTGAATGTTTTTGTTGCTAATGCTGAATGTTTTTGTTGCTAATGCTGAATGTTTTTGTTGCTAATGCTGAATGTTTTTAAGGCGAATGCTGAATGTTTTTAAGGCGAATGCTGAATGTTTTTGAGGCGAATGCTGAATGTTTTTGTTGCGAATGCTGAATGTTTTTGTTGTTAATGCTGAATGTTTTTGTTGCTAATGCTGAATGTTTTTGAGAAGAATGCTGAATGTTTTTGAGAAGAATGCTGAATGTTTTGGAGAAGAATGCTGAATGTTTTTGTTGCTAATGCTGAATGTTTTTGTTGCTAATGCTGAATGTTTTTGTGGCGAATGCTGAATGTTTTTGTTGCTAATGCTGAATGTTTTTGTTGCTAATGCTGAATGTTTTTGTTGCTAATGCTGAATGTTTTTGTTGCGAATTCTGAATGTTTTTGTTGCTAATTCTGAATGTTTTTGTTGCGAATTGTGAATGTTTTTGTTGCTAATGCTGAATGTTTTTGTTGCGAATGCTGAATGTTTTTGAGAAGAATGCTGAATGTTTTTGTTGCTAATGCTGAATGTTTTTGTGGCTAATGCTGAATGTTTTTGTTGCTAATGCTGGATGTTTTTGTTGCTAATGCTGAATGTTTTTGTTGCTAATGCTGAATGTTTTTGTTGCTAATGCTGAATGTTTTTGTTGCTAATGCTGAATGTTTTTGTTGCGAATGCTGAATGTTTTTGAGGCGATTGATGGATGTTTGTGTTGCGAATGCTGAATGTTTTTGTTGCTAATGCTGAATGTTTTTGAGGCGAATGCTGAATGTTTTTGTTGCGAATGCTGAATGTTTTTGTTGCTAATGCTGAATGTTTTTGTTGCTAATGCTGAATGTTTTTGAGAAGAATGCTGAATGTTTTTGAGGCGAATGCTGAATGTTTTTGTGGCGAATGCTGAATGTTTTTGTTGCTAATGCTGAATGTTTTTGTGGCTAATGCTGAATGTTTTTGTTGCTAATGCTGGATGTTTTTGTTGCTAATGCTGAATGTTTTTGAGAAGAATGCTGATTGTTTTTAAGGCGAATGCTGAATGTTTTTGAGGCGAATTCTGAATGTTTTTGTGGCGAATGCTGAATGTTTTTGTTGCTAATGCTGAATGTTTTTGTTGGTAATGCTGAATGTTTTTGTTGCTAATGCTGAATGTTTTTGAGAAAAATGCTGAATGTTTTTGAGAAGAATGCTGAATGTTTTTGTTGCTAATGCTGAATGTTTTTGTTGCTAATGCTGGATGTTTTTGTTGCTAATGCTGAATGTTTTTAAGACGAATGCTGAATGTTTTTAAGGCGAATGCTGAATGTTTTTGAGGCGAATTCTGAATGTTTTTGTGGCGAATGCTGAATGTTTTTGTGGCGAATGCTGAATGTTGTTGAGGCGAATGCTGAATGTTTTTGTGGCGAATGCTGAATGTTGTTGAGGCGAATGCTGAATGTTTTTGTGGCGAATGCTGAATGTTTTTAAGGCGAATGCTGAATGTTTTTGAGGCGAATGCTGAATGTTTTTGTTGCGAATGCTGAATGTTTTTGTTGCGAATGCTGAATGTTTTTGTTGCTAATGCTGAATGTTTTTGTTGCTAATGCTGAATGTTTTTGTTGCTAATGCTGAATGTTTTTGTTGCTAATGCTGAATGTTTTTGTTGCTAATGCTGAATGTTTTTAAGGCGAATGCTGAATGTTTTTGTTGCTAATGCTGGATGTTTTTGTTGCTAATGCTGAATGTTTTTAAGACGAATGCTGAATGTTTTTAAGGCGAATGCTGAATGTTTTTGAGGCGAATTCTGAATGTTTTTAAGGCGAATGCTGAATGTTTTTGTGGCGAATGCTGAATGTTGTTGAGGCGAATGCTGAATGTTTTTGTGGCGAATGCTGAATGTTGTTGAGGCGAATGCTGAATGTTTTTGTGGCGAATGCTGAATGTTTTTAAGGCGAATGCTGAATGTTTTTGAGGCGAATGCTGAATGTTTTTGTTGCGAATGCTGAATGTTTTTGTTGCGAATGCTGAATGTTTTTGTTGCTAATGCTGAATGTTTTTGTTGCTAATGCTGAATGTTTTTGTTGCTAATGCTGAATGTTTTTGTTGCTAATGCTGAATGTTTTTGTTGCTAATGCTGAATGTTTTTAAGGCGAATGCTGAATGTTTTTAAGGCGAATGCTGAATGTTTTTGAGGCGAATGCTGAATGTTTTTGTTGCGAATGCTGAATGTTTTTGTTGTTAATGCTGAATGTTTTTGTTGCTAATGCTGAATGTTTTTGAGAAGAATGCTGAATGTTTTTGAGAAGAATGCTGAATGTTTTGGAGAAGAATGCTGAATGTTTTTGTTGCTAATGCTGAATGTTTTTGTTGCTAATGCTGAATGTTTTTGTGGCGAATGCTGAATGTTTTTGTTGCTAATGCTGAATGTTTTTGTTGCTAATGCTGAATGTTTTTGTTGCTAATGCTGAATGTTTTTGAGAAGAATGCTGAATGTTTTTGAGAAGAATGCTGAAGGTTTTTGGGAAGAATGCTGAAAGTTTTTGTTGCTAATGCTGAATGTTTTTGTTGCTAATGCTGAATGTTTTTGTGGCTAATGCTGAATGTTTTTGTTGCTAATGCTGAATGTTTTTGTGGCTAATGCTGAATGTTTTTGTTGCTAATGCTGGATGTTTTTGTTGCTAATGCTGAATGTTTTTGAGAAGAATGCTGATTGTTTTTGTTGCAAATGTTGAATGTTTTTGTTGCTAATGCTGAATGTTTTTGTTGCTAATGCTGAATGTTTTTGTTGCTAATGCTGAATGTTTTTGTTGCGAATGCTGAATGTTTTTGAGGCGATTGATGGATGTTTGTGTTGCGAATGCTGAATGTTTTTGTTGCTAATGCTGAATGTTTTTGTTGCTAATGCTGAATGTTTTTGTTGCTAATGCTGAATGTTTTTGTTGCGAATTCTGAATGTTTTTGTTGCTAATTCTGAATGTTTTTGTTGCGAATTGTGAATGTTTTTGTTGCTAATGCTGAATGTTTTTGTTGCGAATGCTGAATGTTTTTGAGAAGAATGCTGAATGTTTTTGTTGCTAATGCTGAATGTTTTTGTTGCTAATGCTGAATGTTTTATTTGCGAATGCTGAATGTTTTTGAGGCGATTGATGGATGTTTTTGTTGCAAATAAACGGAACCACATCGCCGAAAACACAAATATGTTTATACAGATAATAGCGATGGTCTTTGTATTTGATATTTGTATTTTGATTTTGTAGATGATCTTGTATTACGGATTTCCATTCGTTTGAAGTCATACCGGGGCCTTACATAACCATAGGCCATGATCTACGAAAAGTGTGATTTATTGCGTGAAGGCCAATGGTACATGTCTACTGGCTTCTGTTTATACCAACATGGCGGTAACGTCCCACCGAACAAGGGTGAAGAGAGATTATGTTCATTGTGGTTACAACACACACACACACACACACGCACGCATGCACGCACGCACACACACACACACACATACACACGAACATCATTTTTATTTGGTGAAAACAGTCAAATGTATCACATATTGATCGTGTCTTCTTTATCCCACTTTGCATTTCGATAACTATCCTTTCTGAAGTTTCCTTCATCCTTTCCGACTATCCTTTCATTCATCATCATTACGAACCACGTCTATTGGCTTAGGTGATCATGTATCTCCACAACTTTCGATCTCGACAGTTATTTATCATTTCTGTTGTTGACCTTCTGCCAAACCATTCTCATAAGCTGTCTCGTATCTTTTCTCTTTGCTTCCCTCTATCTCTTCGTTCCTCAATTTTCCCAGTTGTCACAATATATTCCAGATGTTCCCTTCCCATTAACTATATAGCCAAAAAATTATGATCCTTCCTAATATTGGAAATTAGCTCTCTATTTACTCTGTCTTCTTTCAAAATTTTTTCATTACTTTCCTTAGCTTTCCATGGTATTCTCAACATTCTTCTGTAATACCACATTTCTACAGCCTCCAGTGACTTTCTTGTCTGTTGTCATATTGTCCATGATTCACATCCATATGTTAAGACATAGCTCTACACTACATAACATTTTAGAACTCTTTTTCTTGTTTCTATTGTCAAAAATGGATTGCACAGTATCTTCCTCATTTTTTGGAAAGCTGCTTTTGCCAGAGCTATCATGCATCTCACCTCTGTTGTACATCTACCATCTCACCTCTGTTGTACATATACTATCTCAACTCTGTTGTACATCAACCATCTCACCTCCCTTGAACATCTAGCATCTCATCTCTGTTGTGCATCTACCATCTGAGATTAACATTATTCCCAGATATTTAAATTCATTTTCCTGTTTTAAACCATTTCATTAGCCACTCAGTAATAACAAATATGTCACTTTCTCTGAAAATGGAGTCTTTGTTATTTTTCGTATCAAAAAATACTACCACGTTTTGTGTCTGTAGAGAGACAGGGAGAGATAGAGTGAGAGTGATAGAGAGACAATCAGTAATGGTGAACATGGTGTTATCCTATCACCGGCTACGCTCTGAGAGGGGCTGTAATGGTCGTGGCGGCAGTTCAAGCTCTTGTACATAGAGTCGGCTAAAATAGGCCGGATTTTGACACCAATTGTGTACACGTAACGACAAGCCTGACATTAACACCAGTTGTGTACACGTCATGACAAACTTGATTTGTACACCAATTGTGTACACGTCATGACAAGCCTGACTATGAGACCAATTGTATGCACGTCATGACAAGCCTTACTATGAGACCAATTGTGTACACGTCATGACAAGCCTGACTATGAGACCAATTGTATGTACGTCGTTGCCAGCCTGACTATGAGACCAATTGAATGCACGTCATGACAAGCCTGACTGTGAGACCAATTGTATGTATGTACGTCATGACAAGCCTGACTTTGAGACCAATTGTATGCACGTCATGACAAGCCTGACTATAAGACCAATTGTATGCACGTCATGACAAGCCTGACTTTGATACAAATTGTATGCACCTCGTTACAAGCTTGACTATGAGACCAATTGTGTACACGTCATGACAAGCCTGACTATGAGACCAATTGTATGCACGTCGTTACAAGCCTGACTATGAGACCAATTGTTTTCCATGTCGTTACAAGCCTGACTATGAGACCAATTGTATGCACCTCGTTACAAGCCTGACTATGAGACCAATTGTGTACACGTCATGACAAGCCTGACTATGAGACCAATTGTATGCACGTCGTTACAAGCCTGACTATGAGACCAAATGTATGCACGTCGTTACATGCCTGACTATGAGACCAATTGTTTTCCATGTCGTTACAAGCCTGACTATGAGACCAATTGTATGCACGTCGTTATAAGCCTGACTATGAGACCAATTGTATGCACGTCATGACAAGCCTGACTATGAGACCAATTGTTTTCCATGTCGTTGCCAGCCTGACTATGAGACCAATTGTATGCATGTCATGACAAGCCTGACTATGAGACCAATTGTGTACACGTCATGACAAGCCTGACTATGAGACCAATTGAATGCACGTCATGACAAGCCTGACTGTGAGACCAATTGTATGTATGTACGTCATGACAAGCCTGACTTTGAGACCAATTGTATGCACGTCATGACAAGCCTGACTATGAGACCAATTGTATGCACGTCATGACAAGCCTGACTTTGATACCAATTGTATGCACCTCGTTACAAGCCTGACTATGAGACCAATTGTTTTCCATGTCGTTACAAGCCTGACTATGAGACCAATTGTATGCACGTCGTTACAAGCCTGACTATGAGACCAATTGTATGCACGTCATGACAAGCCTTACTATGAGACCAATTGTTTTCCATGTCGTTACAAGCCTGACTATGAGATCAATTGTATGTACGTCGTTGCCAGCCTGACTATGAGACCAATTGTATGCACGTCATGACAAGCCTTACTATGAGACCAATTGTGTACACGTCATGACAAGCCTGACTATGAGACCAATTGTATGCACGTCATGACAAGCCTGACTGTGAGACCAATTGTATGTACGTCATGACAAGCCTGACTTTGAGAACAAAATTGTATGCACGTCATGACAAGCCTGACTATGAGACCAATTGTATGCACGTCATGACAAGCCTGACTTTGATACCAATTGTATGCACCTCGTTACAAGCCTGACTATGAGACCAATTGTGTACACGTCATGACAAGCCTGACTATGAGACCAATTGTATGCACGTCGTTACAAGCCTGACTATGAGACCAATTGTATGCACGTTGTTACAAGCCTGACTATGAGACCAATTGTTTTCCATGTCGTTACAAGCCTGACTATGAGACCAATTGTATGCACGTCGTTACAAGCCTGACTATGAGACCAATTGTATGCACGTCATGACAAGCCTGACTATGAGACCAATTGTTTTCCATGTCGTCACAAACCTGACTATGAGACCAATTGTATGTACGTCGTTGCCAGCCTGACTATGAGACCAATTGTATGCACGTCGTTACAAGCCTGACTATGAGACCAATTGTATGCACGTCATGACAAGCCTGACTATGAGACCAATTGTTTTCCATGTCGTCACAAACCTGACTATGAGACCAATTGTATGTACGTCGTTGCCAGCCTGACTATGAGACCAATTGTATGCACGTCATGACACGCCTGACTATGAGACCAATTGTATACACCTCGTTACAAGCCTGACTATGAGACCAATTGTATGCACATCATGACAAGCCTGACTATGAGACCAATAGTATGCACGCCGTTACAAGCCTGACTATGAGACCAATTGTATGCACCTCGTTACAAGGTAGAATGCTACGTTCAGTGGATGATGTACTTCTTGCTTTCTTGGCTTCATCATTTACTGGCCTTGACCCATAATGTTTCTCCAATAAACATTGCATCTGTTAATTTCTTGTCTGGCTGCTTAATATCATTTTGACGTTACTATTTTGTTTCACTTTGAAAAACGTCTTATGCAACAAGTCTATGTCAATAGAAGTGGAAAAAAGAGGGTATCATCGGTGAAATAGAGAGCTAATTGTGACCTATTAAATCGAATCATGGACAGTAGATAAATAAATGAAAAGATAATTAGAGGCCACAGATATGGGATTTCTCAAAACCATGGAGATGGGATTTATCAGAAGAGGGTTGAAAGTTCCCTGGACAACTAAAAAAACCAATGAGGACATAAAAAAGCAAAGAGGCCAACACAAAAAGGAAGCTCATAAAAACATCAGAAAGAAACGATCAACCTTTTTTTCGGGCACATCATGAGAAGAAGAAAGTTGGAATATTTGGTTACAACTGGCACAATACAGGGAAAGAGAGATCACGGACGACAAAGAGAGAAGATACAAGATAGCTTGCTGTCATGGCATGGAAAACAGTCAACAACAAAATTGATAGAATGCACTGTAGATAGAAAATTGTGGAATAACATGATCGCTTAAGCCAACCGGTATGGCACATGATTATGATGATTTTTCATTGACGCCATCACATTATGAAATGCTCTATCCACGATGGGAGAATGTGGACAATGGCATGTGACAATAGTTGGGCTGATACAACTATATTTCTGACATCAAGTGATCACTTCCGGCACTCTGAGCACCTTTGTACCAAATCCCCTCAGGGTGTCACCGTGACCGATTACCAGTTGGGTGACTGTTTATGACCTTGCAATCGCGTGCCGAGCGCGTGCTTAGCAGGAAATAGACATGGGCGTGATGAATGGGCCGAGATGATAGCCGGAAATAGTACAGTCTATTCCTACTGAGAAAACACAAAAGAAATAGCTGCCTGTATTAATTATCCTGTACTGAGAATACTTTACAGAAGTAGCGAGCTCGGAAAAAACCTTATTTAGGTTAGATAGAAGTTGCTGCTCCAGTCCACGTCCAAAAATGATGACTTGAGTAACTCAGGCTCCCCCGCATTCGGAAGCTTGGAATCATTTTTCTACTCGTAATAATTGACGTGGAATTTGGAATATTTGACAACAGGATATATCAACAAGTTCAAAACTGGGTAACTGTTTTCTTTGTTTTTATTAAATTAACTTTCTAGCTATTCCTTAATTAAAATCAACAATGTTTTTGTAAGGTTTTTTGCTTGGCTATTGGTTCAGCAGTGTAAGTGTTCTTCTACCCAAAGTCATGATCTAGTGTTTGTTAGTTGTTATTTTATTGCACGTTTCATTCATCAAGCATCATGTAAAGAGGACCTTCCTAATATCATCAAATGCCAGACATTCAAAACTGTGATGATCATGTACACAGCTGTCACAATAGAGAATTGCTTCCATTGTACTTTGCTCAGCTGTCACAATAGAGAATTGCTTCCATTGTACTTTGCTCAGCTGTCACAATAGAGAATTGCTTCCATTGTACTTTGCTCAGCTGTCACAATAGAGAATTGCTTCCATTGTACTTTGCTCAGCTGTCACAATAGAGAATTGCTTCCATTGTACTTTGCTCAGCTGTCACAATAGAGAATTGCTTTCATTGTACTTTGCTCAGCTGAGACAATAGAGAATTGCTTCCATTGTACTTTGCTCAGCTGTCACAATAGAGAATTGCTTCCATTGTACTTTGCTCAGCTGTCACAATAGAGAATTGCTTCCATTGTACTTTGCTCAGCTGTCACAATAGAGAATTGCTTCCATTGTACTTTGCTCAGCTGAGACAATAGAGAATTGCTTCCATTGTACTTTGCTCAGCTGTCACAATAGAGAATTGCTTCCATTGTACTTTGCTCAGCTGTCACAATAGAGAATTGCTTCCATTGTACTTTGCTCAGCTGTCACAATAAAGAATTGCTTCCATTGTACTTTGCTCATCTGTCACAATAGAGAAGTGCTTCCATTGTAATCTGTTCAGCTGTCACAATAGAGAATTGCTTCCATTGTACTCTGCTCAGCTGTCACAATAGAGAATTGCTTCCATTGTACTCTGCTCAGCTGTCACAATAGAGAATTGCATCCATTGTAGTCTGCTCAGCTGTCACAATAGAGAATTGCTTCCATTGTACTTTGCTCAGGTGTCACAATAGAGAATTGCTTCCATTGTACTTTGCTCAGCTGTCACAATAGAGAATTGCTTCCATTGTACTTTGCTCAGGTGTCACAATAGAGAATTGCTTCCATTGTACTTTGCTCAGCTGTCACAATAGAGAATTGCTTCCATTGTACTCTGCTCAGCTGTCACAATAGAGAATTGCTTCCATTGTACTATGCTCAGCTGTCACAATAGAGAATTGCTTCCATTGTACTTTGCTCAGCTGTCACAATAGAGAATTGCTTCCATTGTACTTTGCTCAGCTGTCACAATAGAGAATTGCTTCCATTGTATTCTGCTCAGCTGTCACAATAGAGAATTGCTTCCATTGTACTCTGCTCAGCTGTCACAATAGAGAATTGCTTCCATTGTACTTTGCTCAGCTGTCACAATAGAGAATTGCTTCCATTGTACTTTGCTCAGCTGTCACAATAGAGAATTGCTTCCATTGTACTTTGCTCAGCTGTCACAATAGAGAATTGCTTCCATTGTACTTTGCTCAGCTGTCACAATAGAGAATTGCTTCCATTGTACTCTGCTCAGCTGTCACAATAGAGAATTGCTTCCATTGTACTTTGCTCAGCTGTCACAATAGAGAATTGCTTCCATTGTACTTTTCTCAGCTGTCGACTGTCACGTTGTTAACGTTAGATGCAGAGTCAGAAAAGAGTTCATTTTTGAAGATTTCAATTCAGGTTTTTTTTCAGCGTTTAGTTTATAGACCACAATTATATCATTTTTCTAATGTTCATAGGCTCAATTATATATTTTTTTGCAATGTTTGTAGACCTCAATTATATTATTTTGTAGCTAATGTTTATAGGCCTTACTTATATTATTTTGTTGTTAATGTTGATAGACCTTACTTATATTATTTTGTTGTTAATGTTTATAGACCTTACTTATATTATCTTGTTGTTAATGTTTATAGACCTTACTTATATTATTTTGTTGTTAATGCTGATAGACCTCACTTATATTATTTTGTTGTTAATGTTTATAGACCTCACTTATATTATTTTCCATGGACGACCAACTCTGATCTATTTTTTTCCTTATTTTGTGTTATTTGGTTTTTCTGTTCTCTTCTAATGAGTTGCTGTTGTTGTGTATAATTTCTTTGATATTGATCTATTGTTTTCATGCTTGTCTACCTGGCAATATCTGACCAGACAAACGTTGTATAATTACTCCGCTTTCATGGAATGTGAATAGATTTGATGTGCCAGATAATTGGTCCACGTTCACACTGACAAAGACAGCCAGTAAATCTAGCAAGAGGGTCGACAGCGAAAGTCTACGAATGTAACAAAACGGTATGTCTTTGATAACGTCTTGTAGTGTACAAGTGACACAAAGCAACTTCTTGTACCTGGACATGCAGTTAGAACATGTCTCAACACAATTCTTGGACTGTTGTGTCTGGACAGCACTCGACTTCACTTTGCATTAATTGTGACACTCAAAACAGCCATATCAGTTTGTGCATGTACCTACTCTTCTAGGTTCTATAACTCTCATTGTTTTACTCGAATAAGGCTTACGGTATCAACACTTCCAAATATATATATATTATGTAGTTTTTTTTTGTTTTTCTTACCTCCGGCATTTTCAGTCACATATGTGGTTCAACGTTACTGACCACTCTCGACACGTCTTGTCATGTGTGTGAAAGGTGACATCAGGTTTTTAGATTTCTCTGACAAGTTTGACTTTTATTTTATTCCTTCTCAGTTTCTAAAAGATGATATTGAAATAGTCTACATACTTAAGCTATTATTGTACTCCCACGTTAAGTTTCCATAGCAGACAAATATCTCCTCATCTAACGTAGATTTCATCGTTTGTGTGCAGCAGTTTTCTTAACTGCACATTTGACGTTAGGACTTTGTCGTGGAATAGTGTCTCATCTTCCTGTGTCGGTCCTGTCTTAAGTAACACTTTTTTCTTGATCTCTCTCTCTCTCTCTCTCTCTCTCTCTCTCACAGATGTTACACTTAGCACATACTTTATTATAAACGATATGGGACGGGATACCAAATCATGACTTTTATAACGTGAGGCGATCACCAAAACCTCCATCAGTAGCTACTCATAACTCTAGATTTAATTTATGTTTGTACTTGTTATTGATCGTTGATTGCGTTGTTTCCTCCCCTAGTTCTTGTCACTGAGTTCGATCTTATCATGTTCCCTCAGAGTAGCAGCCTCCTCTTTAGATAACCCGCAGAGCTAGCATTAACACACGCTGATTGGTCAGTATCGTGACGTTTGTCTTTGTGTGACTGATGCACGCGAGATGCTTCAAGAACCAATGACAGTTCTGATAGAACATTCACGTCGCTAGGACATAATCAATAATCATTTGAGATTATGTCAGTACGTAAATATCCATTGTGGGTGTTTCTGAACTTTTCTGCTTTTTTGCTGCTGTTTTATGTGATCTGTGAGCAGAACTTATCAGCACGCACTGTCGAGGCTAACAACCGCAAGACCCAGCTTTCTAATATGCGATGCGAACATCTAACCAACATAAGCTCAAAATGTCAGCGTTTTGTTATCTTCTGGAGCTAATTGTTTATTTATGGGAATGAATGTCACTACCGTTTTCTTCTCTCACATATTCCTCGCACCTCACACACGTACTCTCTCACTCTGCCTTCACGCTTCACAATTGTCCTTTAGGTTCTTTCTATTCAAATCCTCATTTTCTTTATTTTTGCCTCATTTCTGCTTTCAATATTTTGTATTTAGTATTTCTAACCTGTGTTGTTTTTGTTAACATTTAATAATTAGCTTTTCACCTCCATCAAACGGGTTTCTACACATGGAGACACAAACATATTTACTCTCTCTCTCTCTCGTCTCTCTCTCTATTTCTCCTTACATATATTCTCTCATTTCATCTCTCTCTCTCTTTTGCTTTATTATTCTGAACAACTGTCACAAGTTAACTCCTCCCTCCCAATATTCATTCACAAATGATCTTTCTCTTTCCCTCTATTTTTCTCTCTATTCTTTTATTCTTGAGCCGCGATAGCTCGATGGTTAGTGAACTGGACTACAAAGGACAGGAGGTCGGGTTCGATCCGAACAGACGGCTTCCGGGTTCATCCAGCCTTAAATGGGTACTGGATTTTTTTTTCTGGGGAAGTTAAGCGGCACGGGCGTAATACCGACCACATTACCCCAAAAATCATGTGCTGAACGTCTGTAACAATGATGGTCACTAACACCATATCCCCTATGCACTACTTGGCGTGACGGGTCACTAACACCATATCCCCTATGCACTACTTGGCGTGACGGGTCACTAACACCATATCCCCTATGCACTACTTGGCGTGACGGATCACTAACACCATATCCACTATGCACTACTTTGCATGACGGGTCACTAACACCATATCCCCTATGCACTACTTGGCGTGACGGGTCACTAACACCACATCCCCTATGCACTACTTGGCGTGACGGGTCACTAACACCACATCCCCTATGCACTACTTGGCGTGACGGGTCACTAACACCACATTCCCTATGCACTACTTGGCGTGACGGTTCACTAACACCACATCCCCTATGCACTACTTTGCGTGACGGGTCACTAACACCATATCCCCTATGCACTACTTGGCGTGACGGGTCACTAACACCATATCCCCTATGCACTACTTGGCGTGACGGGTCACTAACACCATATCCCCTATGCACTACTTGGCGTGACGGGTCACTAACACCATATCCCCTATGCACTACTTGGCGTGACGGGTCACTAACACCATCTCCCCTATGCACTAGTTGGCGTGACGGGGCACTAACACCATATCCCCTATGCACTACTTGGCGTGACGGGTCACTAACACCATATCCACTATGCACTACTTGGCGTGACGGGTCACTAACACCATATCCATATGCACTACTTGGCGTGACGGGTCACTAACACCATATCCCCTATGCACTACTTGGCGTGACGGGTCACTAACACCACATCCCCTATGCACTACTTGGCGTGACGGGTCACTAACACCACATTCCCTATGCACTACTTGGCGTGACGGGTCACTAACACAATATCCCCTATGCACTACTTGGCGTGACGGGACACTAACACCATATCCCCTATGCACTACTTGGCGTGACGGGTCACTAACACATTATCCCCTATGCACTACTTGGCGTGACGGAACACTAACACCACATCCCCTATGCACTACTTGGCGTGACAGGTCACTAACACCACATCCCCTATGCACTACTTGGCGTGACGGGTCACTAACACCACATCCCCTATGCACTACTTGGCGTGACGGGTCACTAACAACACATCCCCTATGCACTACTTGGCGTGACGGGTCACTAACACAACATCCCCTATGCACTACTTGGCGTGACGGGTCACTAACACAATATCCCCTATGCACTACTTGGCGTGACAGGTCACTAACACAATATCCCCTATGCACTACTTGGCGTGACGGGTCACTAACACAACATCCCCTATGCACTACTTGGCGTGACGGGTCACTAACACAACATCCCCTATGCACTACTTGGCGTGACGGGTCACTAACACCACATCCCCTATGCACTACTTGGCGTGACGGGTCATTAACACCACATCCCCTATGCACAACTTGGCGTGACGGGTCACTAACACAACATCCCCTATGCACTACTTGGCGTGACGGGTCACTAACACCACATCCCCTATGCACTACTTGGCGCGTGACGGGTCACTAACACAACATCCCCTATGCACTACTTGGCGTGACGGGTCACTAACACCACATCCCCTATGCACTACTTGGCGTGACGGGTCACTAACACCACATCCCCTATGCACTACTTGGCGTGACGGGTCACTAACACAACATCCCCTATGCACTACTTGGCGTGACGGGTCACTAACACCACATCCCCTTTGCACTACTTGACGTGACGGGTCACTAACACAACATCCCCTATGCACTACTTGGCGTGACGGGTCACTAACACCACATCCCCTATGCACTACTTGGCGTGACGGGTCACTAACACCACATCCCCTATGCACTACTTGGCTTGACGGGTCACTAACACCACATCCCCTATGCACTACTTGGCATGACGGGTCACTAACACCACATCCCCTATGCACTACTTGGCGTGACGGGTCACTAACACCACATCCCAGTATGCACTACTTGGCGTGACGGGTCACTAACACCACATCCCCTATGCACTACTTGGCGTGACGGGTCACTAACACACCATCCCCTATGCACTACTTGGCGTGACGGGTCACTAACACAACATCCCCTATGCACTACTTGGCGTGACGGGTCACTAACACAACATCCCCTATGCACTACTTGGCGTGACGGCGCTCTTTTGTTCTCTTTATAAATTGTGTGCGTATCTTCAGAATTGTTGTCTCTTTCTGTTAAACAAATACACATACATTACATCCATACACACACACATACACATACATGCATAGAGACATACATTACATCCATACACACACAGACAACAGACACACACATACTGTTTAGCTGCACGATCACTAAGCAAAAGACCAACAACCCTCATATCTTGTAAGGGCTCTCGCTCTGATTCCTCATTGCCATTTTATTTTCTTAATTTATGCACACAAGAGAGTTCTCCAACATTGCTTTCCGATAAGAGATTGCAAGTATTTCTTGTCTCCTCTCATCACAGATTGTTCATTAACAAGCCAGTATCTGGTTGGCCGGTTATCTGGCGAGAGTTGTACAGGAACTGCACAAATTTACTGTCGCAATTAGATAGCGTGCTCTGCGCTGACGTCACTTCCTAAACAATGGGTGAAGCCGACCAGGTCGCTTTAGTGGGCGAGAGATGGAAGCTAATATTACATGCTGAGTCAGTGATGTCATCTGACGTTGGTGCTGGCAGGCAAAACGAAGACTGGAGCCTGCGATATTGGCCGACAAGTACAACTTCCACGGGACATAGGAACTGTTTGTGCTCCACCCTGAGTGTCTCAATGAAGATTGAATCACACACCACCACCCGTTAGGGGGCGATCTAAACGTTTCTAGAGCGCAATTTTGAAGGCGGTCAGTTTGGACCTTGGTATTAAATGCAACTTCCGTTGTCCAGTTTGGCCAAGCACTATGATGACGCACATTTTGATCGAGTACGCTAGAACTGCGGAACACGGTAGACACCAGAACTAAGTTGTTGACAAAATGTGTTCAAGAACGTTGCCAGTGCATATCGTCCTTGTGGTTAGGGCGACTCCATCACGGTGATGAGTGAATACAGCCGCACTCACCTACAAAGCAAGTCGTAAACTAAAATAAGCAATTCGTAAACTCATCTACAAAGTAAATCGTAAATCACCTACAAAATAAATCGTAAATTCATATACTCGTAGAAAACAAGTCGTAAGCTCTCCTACATAGTAAGTCGTAAACTCACCTACATAGTAAGTCGTAAACTCACCTACAAACCAAGTCGTAAGAAGCGACTACGGAGTCTCTGAGTCAAAGTCTTCGCTGGTGTGCTGAGTTCGTGCATTTGAGCTGAAGATATCTTCATTGTTATCGCCGGTGTGTGCTAGACGTGCTTCATGCTGGGAAGGTGAGCAGGGGATCTGAGCACTATGGATGTGTTCGTTGTGTAATGAAGACGATCTTTTCATTCTAAACTAAACTAATCAACTTTTTATCTGTAATTTCAAAGAATCACAAAACCTAGCAGGGTCCACTTTGACTACTCTTGTTTTTTCCTACAAACATTGTAATTGTCCACTTATTCTTCCGCAAATCTTTTCTGAAACTACCTTATATTGACACATTGATTTCGGCAAAAGGAGACAAAATCACACATACTAAAACACAAACTAATATCATAATAAGTATGCACACACTAATTCACAATAACTGGTAAATCTATACAGACATACGTTCAAATCATCATTATCATTGAATGCCGTCATCGCATCCAAGGTTGGCTACCATGGATCAACATTCTGCTTTGTCTCTTGTTTTGATAGTGAAGGTTGTCAAAGGCCATCTTTTGATGTCACTCGTCTATGTTAGTCTTGGTCTGCCTCTTTTACCTTGTATTTCCCCCTCCAAGATTACTTTTAGTAAACTACTGTCTAATTTAACATGCCCCTCTCCCCCTCCCCCCCAAAAAAAAAAAAAAAAATTAAAAAAAAAGAGATAATTGAAAATTATCTAAGAACATGGATTAAGATCATTTCTATATCTCAAAAACTCAAACATCTTTCCTAATTAAATGTTAAAAAGGTGAGGGGGATATTCTGACATAAGGTTGACTTCCTCTTCTTCCTCTTTCCTTTTTCATTTGCCTTTCAACGTCGAGGGGAGATATCATTTGCTCTTCTGTTGGCCTCTGCTGCTGTTATCATTTCTAGTGCGTCTATTATTCCGTCGATCGATATTTGTCGAGGTCTACCCTTGGGTATTGTGTTATCGCAAAGTTTATTGAGGGCTCATTATGTTGTGTTTTGATCACTCTGCCTTGTGCCAAACCATTGTATGTTGTTTCTTTATGTATTCTATGGTGGGGGTTATTCCTAGCTTTTTTCTCAGTTCATATCTGAACTTGTCTCTCAGGCTGTTTCCTGTCATTCGTCTAACACATTTCATATCGGAAGAGTTTATTTTCTTATTCGTCTTACATCTAGGGTCCAGGTCTGGCATTCGTAGCACAACGTTGTGATGAGTATTGTGTTGTAAAGTGTCCCATTTTACCTCTAGAGGTATTTCCTTGTTGGGCAATAGTGGTGATAGTAAGTAAGTAAAGTACCCCCCGTCACGCCAAGTGGCGTATAGGGAAATATGGTGTTAGTGACCCTATATTTTACAGACCTTCAGCACATGATTTTTGGGGTAATGTGGTCGGTATTACGCCCGTGCTGATTTACTTTCCCAGAAAAAATCCGGTACCCATTTAAGGCTGGGTGAACCCGGAGCCGTCGGTTGGGATCGAACCCTACCCCTTGTCCGTAGTAGTCCAGTTCACTAACCACTGAGCTATCGCGGCTCCCACTAATTTTTAGGGAATTAGTAAAACCCAGGTGTCCTCGCCAGGGAACGAACCCCGGCTGTTGCCGTGGTAAGCCAACCGAATAGTGGTGATAGCTGTCCAATAATTTGACAAGCTTTGTTACATCCTGAGTCTATCTCTGCTGTTTGTGAATTCTCGTTTGTTATTAAACTTCCTAGGTATTTCAATTCCTCTACTTGTTTTAGTTGCCTTCCTTCTATAGTTATGTTGATTTTCTGTTTCTCATTTGCGACATTTATGGTTATGTTTATGTTTATGGTTATGGAAGGCCCATGGTATCACTCCAAACGAATTAAAATCCATAATTGCTCAACCGTCCATGTCACTGGAATCATCCGAATTACTATCTCATCTCCCAAACAAAGAAAGGTAGCTGTAGTCCCCATCATAGCAGTCTCAGCATACGCCAAAAGACATAAGGCGAAACCTCACAGAAAGTGTACACAATCCCTGTCATACCATATCATCATTCATCGTAAACAATCGAATATTGAAACACGATTAAAACGGATGAAACGCACAGCTCACGGTGTACACAGAGCACTTAACTCAGTAGCTCCTGAAACAAGCCGGACTTGAAGCATTAGGAAACTACAACAAGGAACATTTTTCAGACATAGCCTTTAATGGTTCCTGCCGCCTTTCCACCATATTGACCTGAAGTTCACGTCCTCCTGAAAATGAAATCGTCATATTTTTTTTTATGTATAGCGCTTGATGATGTTAGGACATCGTTTTTGACTCCAATTCCGAACATATGAAACACAGTTAGTCGTCGGATTATCCCCGTCGCACATCAAACAACAGACCGTAAGATCTCCCTGCAATGTGAATTTGTAAAATTATAAACCAGTTCACATGTCTACCCTCTATCTCACAGTAGCCCTCTTGAATCTAGACAACATCCCTACTGACTAACATGAAACTCCGGAAGTCACCCCGCTACTGCAAAATCATGAACTCCGTCATTTGGCCTTTCATTATTAGCGTACGGCCGGTCTAGGGATATACGACCAGCCATCATGATGACGTAGCACACACAGCAATGTCTGCGCCCATAAATTACTATAGTGAATGCAGCTAACAAAGCAGGAAACACAGTGCAAGATCCCTAAAGTGAAACCTTCTGTTGACTTGGCAGAGCAGTCCATATTAATGAGTTGTAACATGTAAATAATTGGCGTCAAACAATTCCAACGACGGCCATTGAACAGCACTCAATTTGCTGACGTAAACCGCATATCAGCTCTAGACGGGGGGAAGGTCGCATTCATAACACTTGATTTGTCAAAGAGGAATATTGTCCAGTGTACGACTCCGCATCATCGGTGCAAATTTGTTAAGTGGATCATCATATTGACTTTAACGCAGAAAATTGCATTGGAGAGCCAAAATTAATCAGTCTCCAAATGCAATTCCTGCAGCGGTCGAGTGAACATGAACACATTCCACCATCTTGGAACCGGAAGTCATTCTTGACTTCTATTTTGTTGATGTTAATTTTCATGTTGTATTTTGTGAGAATCAACATCAACAATAGGGTTCACGATGATATAAATGTTAATGTATTTTCAACAATTGTCACTTCCCGAATGCTGAGATAGACATTTATAAACGGACTATAACTAACCAGACCTCATTTCCGCATCCGACCAAGAACATATGGCTGAGCTGTTGTCATTCATGCGGTCACCATGGAAATGGTGGCAGTTTATGCAGGCGTCGTTGGTGTCGTTAGCGAAGTCCCTGTCGTACATCTGAGTCTTTAAAACTAAACACGTATTTATTTTTTGGAAAGTAATCACAACATTATTGGCATTTAACCCAAACAAGTGTGTTTTTGACATGTTTTGTTTTTGCGAATTCAAACCCTGGAATGATAGGTCTAAAATCTCTTGTAGAATTCTCATAATTTGTCTGGTGGCAGGAAGTAAGTGATAAGAACCACTCTTTGTTGGCTGCGGCTTGCCTGTTTTCCTAGATTCCTGGGCATTTCTTGTCGACGTAACAAGCGACCTACCGACATAGACATTGGGTGTTCTAGCAGAGTCATTGTGCCAAATTGCTTGCACCATTTTGTGCTGGTTTTATTTTGATAACTTTAATTTCTTGAAGTCACGTGTGTCGCTCAGATTTCATTTTATAATAACCTACTTTGACTTGGTAGTAATGTTGCTACTACCGCTGATCGACATTACTGTCATGCTCTTCACGATCGTTCTGTCCATCATACACAAGTCCCGGTGGAAGAAGCTCAGTGGCCTGCCGATGCTGGAAGTTTCTGAGCTGAAACCGATCAACGATCATAGGTGGAGCTCAGTGCGAGCTAGCGCCCAGGTTCGTGTGGCTAGGTTGATCTTTGCCTTGTCTCTATCTTACATCATTATGAACGCACCCAGCCACGTGGCCAGACTGTACTATCAGAAGCGGACTCAAGATTCAGGGGACACGAAATTGACATTCTCTGAAGGTCTTATCCGGCTGATCTTCCTGCACGTCGGCCACGCCCAACATGCCTGCAAGTTTTGGATCTTCGTGGTCGTCAGTAGAAACTTTACCAAGAACCTCAGACAAACTTTAGTGGTAGTTACCAAGTGTATATGTTAGTCGTAGCTCATATCTTGGTGGGTGTATGTGCTGGCCATGGCTGATATCTTTGTGGATGTATGTGCTTGGCCATGGCTCATATCTTGGTGTGTGTCTGGGCTGGTCATGGTTCATATCTTGGTGTGTGTGTGTGCTGGCCATGGTTCATATCTTAGTGTATATCCGTGCTAGCCATGGCTCATATCTTAATGTGTTTCTGTGCTAGCCATGGCTAATATCTTAGCTTGTGTGTGTGTGTGCTGGCCATGGGACATATCTTGGTGTGTGTCATGTTAGTCATATCTCATATCTTGGTGTGTGTGCGTGTTAATCATCTCTCAAATCTTTATGTGTGTCTGTGTTTAGTCATATCTCATATCTTAGTGTGTATCTGTCTTAGTCATGTATCATATCTTTGTGCGTGCATGTCTGTGTTAGTCACATCTCATACCTTTGTGTGTGTTTGTCTATGTTAGTCTTATCGCATATATTTGTGTGTTTGTCCATGCTAGTCACATCTCATCTTCGTGTGTGTCTGTCTATGTTAGTCATGTCTCATAGCTTTGTGTGTTTGTGTTTAGTCATATCACATATATGTGTGTGTGCATGTCTATGTTAGTCACATCTCCTATTTTAATCTTTGTGTGTTCATTACTGTGTTTAGTCACATCTCATATCTTAGTGTGTGTATCTGTGTTAGTCATATCTCATATTTTAGAGTGTGTCTGTGCTAGTCACATCTCATATCTTAGTGTGTGAGTGTGTGTGTCTGTGTTAGTCATTTCTCATATTTTGGTGTGTGTCAGTGTTAGTCATGCCTCATATCGGTGTGTGCATGTCAGTGTTAGTCACATCTCATATCTTTGTGTGTGCATGTCTGTGTTAGTCACCTCTAGTGACTCGGGCAGATGGTGCTCGTAAACCTGGGAGGGCATACCATCTAAGGTCAAAATCCCCCTGCAGAAAAGATCATCTGCTGCCTTGCAGGAAGATTGGGGACAATCAAAGGCTAAGGAAAGCAAACCTGAACAAAATGCTGGCTGAAATCGGATGTACTGGGCCACTGGCGCAGAACACAGTGCAACGTTTTAACAGGTATTCAAGCAGAGTGGATCTAACACTCTAATTGACTTTAATTATGATGTCAATTCACTTAAACAGACAGCTGTCTTCATGTGAGAGTTTGCAATCCTACTCTGATTGAGTCCTGATCGCAGAGAGAGAGATTGAGATTTCATATTAGTGTTTTTAGTATTTTGTAATTAGTTAATTCTGCTATATGATTTTGTGAATTTGAGACAGCCCCCCATCCCCTCCCCACTACCCTCTCTAAATAGTAAAATTCTTGATGCTGTCATTACATTACTTTTCCTATTATATCTCTTTCTGTCTTGTTTTCTTGTTTGACGGTTTGTAACCAGATTTCAATAGTTCTAAAAATAATGTTTCACACACAAGTCTTGTTGTGGACTCTAACTATGTATGCCACTCTAATTTTGTTATCTATATTGGTCCTTTCTACATCGTATCTATCTACAGTAGTCGCTGACACCAGTTTTCCTAGTACTACAGCCTTTCTGCGGGATTCTTCTAATCACTCCCTCAGTTTGCCTTGTCTGGTCTGGTCTCTGTGTGTCTTCTATCTGTTCTGTGTTTTATACCATGGTCACTCCTAGCCATCCACCTGCTGTCATATATTCTTTTTATTCCTTTTCCCTGCGCCCACACATTCCACTGAACATTGCTTGCTGACCTTGACTACGTCTATCCGTCCACACTGTCTGGTCTTCTAACCTTGGCCTAGTCCAGTGTAATCTCAATTTCCTCCTGCACTACCACATATGGCGAATTCAACATGAAGACATCCAGATCATATTGACGATTCTAGAGGAAGATGTTTTCAACACAAAGATGACCTCAGCATGACAATGAAGTGACATTCTGTAAACAACACATGAAGTGACATTCTGTAAACAACACATGAAGTGACATTCTGTAAACAACACACTAACGTTTGTTATATAATTGATATGTTCAACATGATGACCCGAATATGGATAATGTTTCAAAAACAGAAGAAGCTGCAAGACAAATATAATATCACAATTCAGAACCGGTACAATGCAATAGAGAAGATACAAAGCATTGATAGTAGTAGGAGCCGCACGTTATGGTCTTACTTTTTTAGTTGACCAAAGAGTAGGGTATACCCTACGAAGTCCAGTACCCTATGAGTACAGGAGTTATATAGAGACTACGGCAAGCCGCGGCAAGCTGCGGCAAGCTGCGCCAAGCCAGAGTGATGCAATGATATATATGTATAGTGCATGAAGGGGTTGGTGGTTGAGGGATAATTACTGATCATGTATTGGACATCAGTTTTTCCCGCCAAAGTGACTTCCAATAGGAGCTACTGTGTGTATGTTGTCCGGCTATAGACCACGCCCACTCCGGAAGTGAAACTACCATATTAGGGAGTAGTGATACGTTAGTTATTTCATAGTTATGGTGAGTATATATACATATAATAGTAATAGTAATAGTTATTATATCTACGTGAACGTAAAGGGGCCCGTGTTTAAGATAGGGACCATAAGTAGGTATATATACATACATATATTGGCAAATCTTGCTGGCGGTATTAACGAACAGTCATTTTCTCCCACCGTGCCACATAATGACCCAATCAATAAACCGCTCCCGTGAGATTAAAGATTTCTTTTTCCCAAGCGGTCTCGCTGCGTCGCTATGCTGACTGGAATTATCGAATTTGTAACATAGGTGTAAGAAATATATTAAGATCAAGATATGTCCAATGGTCGTTAGAGAGCCAGAGTTTACCCCAACGAGCTTAGGAGGAAAGATATGTGTAGTACATGTCAGCTGCCTCACAAAGCATGTATATTTGGGAACAGAACCCAAAAAAAAACCTGTGTGCGTGTTCATGTGTGTGTATGTGCATATTACTCAGAGAGTAAACAAAAGGACCAGTCTTCGGATAGCTTCGCTGACTGATACAAAATGTAATGTTTATTGATGGAGAGGTACCTGTGTTCGTGTGTGGGTCGTAGAACAAGCGGATGAATAGCAGGGTTTGATGGAGAGGTGATTGTGTGTTTGTGTGATTCAGTATACAAATAGCTGTATAAATATATATTGAAGTGATAAGTAGAGCGATCAATCGCTCACCCAATATGTCCATACACATTCGTTACATCACTATAAAGTGGTTATCAATATCAACACACCGTAAGCAATAAGAACCACTAAAAGAATCGACCCCAAAACGCGAACTCCACAAACATCTGTACCTATATGATAGTCGTAACTTACCGTTAATGTTATTAATAAAGGTGACGCATACGTGATGTATAACTAAGAGGTCTGCCCTATAGTGGTAGTAAGATGAATATTATAGATAATCATAGTTGAGCGACGGTATTACGCTAACAAAGGTAAAATGACCGACCTTTCGTATGGTGTACACATTAACACCCCTACATCTTATACAGTCTGTCATGGTAATGTGATAGAAGAAGAAACTGATGTTTAGGGGTAAGTCCCAAACATTTTTCTTGTATTTTCATCATCTAAATAATCGTTTTTAAACCCGGAATTATTATCAGATAGAACGACACATGATAGTGATGGTTAGCTTATTTTTTATTCACATATAGTCGAGTTTGGACTCGTTGTAAAGATAATTTTAAGAGTAGTTATATGTTTAATGTTTAGTTCCTTTAAAAAACAATAAAGCTACTATACTTGTAACTAATCCTGTTTAACATTAAAATAAATACCCATATTAATGGTAGCCAATAGAGCACCACAGAATGAATCTGTATGAGTACGCTTCATTGACCGAAAGAAGGCTATTGTTCCACACGCGTCCCGGGGATAATTGATATAATTGCTCTCTCGCGAGTGGCGTGTGACATTGTATAGCACTTGAGGGTTTATTGTGCGTGCACTAAAAAGGTGAACTTTAACACATAGGCGCGTTACTAAATAAACAAGTAATTTACTACTAATATATATATATATATATATATATATATATATATATATAAATATATAATATACGTTATTTATTTTTAAATCCTGCATCTCGAGACACGCAAATAGATACCAAACAAGATATAGTTTTTAGTATAACAAGTTATTTTCTTTCATCAATGTGCCGGCTTCGTAACTGAGGTATATTTCTGTCTCGCTCTCTCTCTCTCTCTCTCTGTCTGTTTGTGATTGTATGTATGTGTGTGTGTATGTATGTATAGCTGTATGTTTATAGATTATTCACTCTAGTTCGCTGTTTGTCTAAACCTATGTTATTACTATAGGATAAAAGTCAACAGACTAATAGAACGAATATCTTAATACCTTTTACAGCTCGATGATTAATGACAACGCTGAAAGACAAAAAAAAAAAAAAAAAAAAAAACAAGGCGACCCGGTTAGTGTTAGTCATATTTAGACGTAATCTATATCAAAATATGCGTATTTTAAACCAGTTTTTATACTAAAGCAGTTATTTTATAAATAACATTACAGTGTAAACGTTCAGCCGAGTACATATTTTTGTCTTTATATATATATATAAAAGGCGAACTAAAAATCCTAAAAAGCTACTTACATAGTCATTATAGTTAGACACACCGAGCAGGAATTTAGATTCAATGTCCAAAAAGTTAGACCAAATCGCAAAATTTTAGCACCAGAACACAACAATTTAGGCTCATAAGCAAAAAGTCGAGCTGAAAACCTTACAAACCTACTCATATAGGCGTAATAGTTAGACACAATGAGCAGGAAGTAATAGCAAAAATCCCAAAAGTTACGCCTAAGCGCAAAAAATGTTACCCCAGAATACAAAATATAGGCTCGTATTAAAAAAGTCGACCTGAAAAGCGTAAAATTCTACACACATAGTCATAATAGTTAGATACACCGAGCAGGAATATAGATTCAATGTCCAAAAGTTAGACCAAAGCGCAAAATTTTATCACCAGAACACAAAAGTTAGGCTCATAAGCAAAAATCCGATTTGAAAACCATACAAACCTACTCATATTGGCATAATAGTTAGACACAACGAGCAGGAAGGTATATCCAAAAGCCCAAAAGTTACGCCAAATCGCAAAAAAGGTTACCCCTAGAACACAAAATATAGGTTCGTATTAAAAAAGTCGACCTAAAAAGCCTAAAAATCTACGCACATAGTCATAATAGTTAGACACAACAAGTAGAAAGTTATAGTCAAGGTCCAAAAAGTTAGGCAAAATCGCAAAATTTTAGCACCAAAACACAAAAAAAAAATTTAGGCTCATAAGGAAAGAGTCGATCTCAAACCCTAAAAGCTACCCCCCATTCTTATACTAGTTAGACGCATCGAACAGATAGTTATATCCAAAGTCCCAAAAGTTACGCCAAAGCGCAAAATATTTACCCTCAGAACACAAAAAAATGTAGTCTCATATTCAAAAAGGCGAATTAAAAAGCTACTCACATAGTCATAATAGTTAGACACAACGACCAGGATGTCCAAAAAGTTAGAACAAATCGCAAAATTTTAGCACCAGAACACACAAATTTAGGCTCATAACCAAAAAGTCGATCTGAAAACCTACAAATCTACTCCCATACTCATACTAGTTAGACGTGTCGAACAGATAGTTATATCCGAAGTCCAAAAAGTTAGGCCAAATCGCTAACATTTTACCACCAGAATACAAAAAATGTAGACGCATATTCAAAAAGTCGACCTAAAAAACCCTAAAATGCTACTCATATAATCATAATTGTAAGACACAAAGAGCAGGAAGTTATATCCAAAGTCCAAAAAGTTACGCCAAACCACAAAAATGTTACCCCCAGAACACAAAAATGTAGGTTCGTTTTAAAAAAGTCGACCTAAAAGCCCTAAAAATCTACGCACATAGTCATAATAGTTAGACACAACGAGTAGAAAGTTATAGTCAAAGTCCAAAAAGTTAGGGCTAATCGCAAAATGTTAGCACCAAAACAGAAAAAAATTTAGGCGCATAAGCATAAAGTCGATCTGAAAACCATACAAAGCTACTCCCATACTCATACTAGTTAGGCACAACGAGTAGAATGTTATATCCAAAGTCACAAAAGTTAGGCCAAAGCGCAAAATTTTAGCACCAAAACACACAAAAAAATTAGGCTCATAACCATAAAGTCGATCTGAAAACCATACAAAGCTACTCCCATACTCATACTATTTAGACACAACGAGTAGAAAGTTATATCCAAAGTCACAAAAGTTAGACCATATCGCAAAATTTTAGCACCAGAACAAATAAAATTTAGGCTCGTATTAAAAAAGTCGATCTGAAAATCCTAAAAAACTACTCATATAGTCATAATATTTAGACACAAGAGTAGGAAGTTATATCCAAAGTCCCAAAAGTTACACCAAATCGCAAAATGTTAGCACCAAAACAGAAAAAAATTTAGGCGCATAAGCATAAAGTCGAGCTGAAAACCCTAAAAAGCTACTCCCATACTCATACTAGTTAGGCACAACGAGTAGAATGTTATAGTCAAGGTCCAAAAAGTTAGACCAAAACGTAAAATTTTAGCCCCAAAACACAAAAAATTTAGGCTCATAAGCATAAAATCGATCTGAAAACCATACAAAGCTACTCCCATACTCATACTAGTTAGACACAACGAGTAGAAAGTTATATCCAAAGTCACAAAAGTTAGACCATAGCGCAAAATTTTAGCACCAGAACAAAAAAAAATTTAGGCTCGTATTAAAAAAGTCGATCTGAAAATCCTAAAAAGCTACTCATATAGTCATAATAGTTAGACACAAGAGTAGGAAGTTATATCCAAAGTCCTAAAAGTTACACCAAATCGCAAAATGTTAGCACCAAAACACACCAAAAAAAAATTTAGGCTCATAACCAAAGAGTCGATCTCAAACCCTACAAAGCTACTCCCAAACTCATACTAGTTAGACGCGTCGAACAGATAGTTATATCCAAAGTCCCAAAGGTTACGCCAAATCGCAAAAATTTTTTACCCTCATAACACAAAAAATGTAGGCTCATATAAAAAAGGCGATCTAAAAATCCTAAACAGCTACTCACATAGTCATAATAGTTAGACACAACGACCAGGAATTTAGATTCAATGTCCAAAAAGTTAGAACAAATCGCAAAATCTTAGCACCAGAATACACAAATTTAGACCCATAAGTAAAAAGTCGATCTGAAAACCCTACAAATCTACTCCCAAACTGATACTAGTTAGAAACATCGAAAAGATAGTTATATCCAAAGACCAAAAAGTTAGGCCAAAGCGCAAACATTGTACCACCAGAACACAAAAAAATGTAGGCGCATATTCAAAAAGTCGACCTAAAAACCCTACAAACCTACTCATATTGGCATAATAGTTAGACACAACGAGCAGGAAGGTATATCCAAAATCCCAAAACTTACGCCAAATAGCAAAATTTTAGCACTAGAACATTAGAATGTAGGCTCGTATTAAAAAAGTTGACATAAAAAGCCTAAAGATCGACGCACATAGTCATAATAGTTAGACACAGCGAGTAGAAAGTTATAGTCAAGGCCCAAAAAGTTAGGCCAAATCGCAACATTTTAGCACCAACACACACACAAAATTTAGGATCATAACCATAAAGTCGATCTGAAAACCCTACAAAGCTACTCCCATACTCATACTAGTTAGACACAACGAGTAGAAAGTTATATCCAAAGTTCCAAAAAGTTAGACCATATCGCAAACTTTTAGCACCAGAACACAAAAATTTAGGCTCGTATTAAAAAACTCGATCTGAAAATCCTTAAAAGCTACTCATATAGTCATAATAGTTAGACACAAAGAGTAGGAAGTTATATCCAAAGTCCCAAAACTTACACCAAATCGCAAAAATGTTACCCCCAGAACACAAAAATGTAGACTCGTATTAAAAACTCGACCTAAAAAGCTTAAAAATCTACCCACATAGTCATAATAGTTAGACACAACGAGTAGAAAGTTATAGTCAAGGTCCAAAAGGTTAGCCACACTATGTTGAATCATATTCAGGGCGCGTAGACATTACCCTGTTCAATAGACCAACTACTAACTGGATAGTGGAGAACTTTCCCACCCCAAGATTTTAATTATTTCACCTACATGGCTTCTCGGTTGTCTGTCCTTTGTTAAAGTGACAAAGATATTGAAATCCAAAGAGGTTAGGATAAGTACAAGAATAAAAATTTCCAACGCGCTTGTTAAGTCAGTCCCATAAAACTCGGCCTCTGCTATTTCAAAACTAACTTGAAAGTTGTCCTCTACTATTTCAAAAGTTGTCCTTCTCAATTCAAAAGTTGTCTTTGTCAAATAAAAAGTTGTCCTCTACTATTTCAAAAGTTGTCCTATACTATTTCAAAAGTTGTCCTTTCCAATTCAAAAGTCTACCTTTACTATTTCAAACGTTGTCCTTCTCGATTCAAAAGGTGTCTTTGTCAAAGCAAAAGTTGTCCTCTACTATTTCAAAAGTTGTCCTTCTCGATTCAAAAGGTGTCTTTGTCAAAGCAAAAGTTGTCCTCTACTATTTCAAAAGTTGTCCTCTGCTATTTCAAAAGTTGTCCTCTACTATTTTAAAAGTTGTCCGCTACTATTTCAAAAGTTGTCCTCGGCTAAACCAAACACATCATCTAACAACTTCCACTAGTACTACTACTACTACTACAACTTCTACAACTACTTCGTCTACAACTTCCACAACCAACTACTACTACAACTATTACAACTTCCACAACCAACTACTACTACACCTACTACGGCTACAACAATAACTACTGCTACTACAAAAAGCGTACACCAAACGAACACCAGGGCTTTTTAAACTGGGTAGAATTGGATGGTAGGAAAAGAAAACAAACGAGGATATCTTAAAACAAGACAGCACCTATTAACATGCTCCAAAAATTTCATTTGTCTTGTTTTAAGACATCCTCGTTTGTTTTCTTTTCCTTCCATCCAATTCTACCCAGTTTAAAAAGCCCTGGTGTTCGTTTGGTGTACGCTTTTTGTAGTAGCAGTAGTTATTGTTGTAGCCGTAGTAGGTGTAGTAGTAGTTGGTTGTGGAAGTTGTAATAGTTGTAGTAGTAGTTGGTTGTGGAAGTTGTAGACGAAGTAGTTGTAGAAGTTGTAGTAGTAGTAGTAGTACTAGTGGAAGTTGTTAGATGATGTGTTTGGTTTAGCCGAGGACAACTTTTGAAATAGTAGCGGACAACTTTTGAAATAGTAGAGGACAACTTTAGAAATAGCAGAGGACAACTTTTGAAATAGTAGAGGACAACTTTTGCTTTGACAAAGACATCTTTTGAATCGAGAAGGACAACTTTTGAAATAGTAGAGGACAACTTTTGCTTTGACAAAGACACCTTTTGAATCGAGAAGGACAACGTTTGAAATAGTAAAGGTAGACTTTTGAATTGGAAAGGACAACTTTTGAAATAGTATAGGACAACTTTTGAAATAGTAGAGGACAACTTTTTATTTGACAAAGACAACTTTTGAATTGAGAAGGACAACTTTTGAAATAGTAGAGGACAACTTTCAAGTTAGTTTTGAAATAGCAGAGGCCGAGTTTTATGGGACTGACTTAACAAGCGCGTTGGAAATTTTTATTCTTGTACTTATCCTAACCTCTTTGGATTTCAATATCTTTGTCACTTTAACAAAGGACAGACAACCGAGAAGCCATGTAGGTGAAATAATTAAAATCTTGGGGTGGGAAAGTTCTCCACTATCCAGTTAGTAGTGGGTCTATTGAACAGGGTAATGTCTACGCGCCCTGAATATGATTCAACATAGTGTGGCTAACCTTTTGGACCTTGACTATAACTTTCTACTCGTTGTGTCTAACTATTATGACTATGTGGGTAGATTTTTAAGCTTTTTAGGTCGAGTTTTTAATACGAGTCTACATTTTTGTGTTCTGGGGGTAACATTTTTGCGATTTGGTGTAAGTTTTGGGACTTTGGATATAACTTCCTACTCTTTGTGTCTAACTATTATGACTATATGAGTAGCTTTTAAGGATTTTCAGATCGAGTTTTTTAATACGAGCCTAAATTTTTGTGTTCTGGTGCTAAAAGTTTGCGATATGGTCTAACTTTTTGGAACTTTGGATATAACTTTCTACTCGTTGTGTCTAACTAGTATGAGTATGGGAGTAGCTTTGTAGGGTTTTCAGATCGACTTTATGGTTATGATCCTAAATTTTGTGTGTGTGTTGGTGCTAAAATGTTGCGATTTGGCCTAACTTTTTGGGCCTTGACTATAACTTTCTACTCGCTGTGTCTAACTATTATGACTATGTGCGTCGATCTTTAGGCTTTTTATGTCAACTTTTTTAATACGAGCCTACATTCTTGTGTTCTAGTGCTAAAATTTTGCTATTTGGCGTAAGTTTTGGGATTTTGGATATACCTTCCTGCTCGTTGTGTCTAACTATTATGCCAATATGAGTAGGTTTGTTGGGTTTTTAGGTCGACTTTTTGAATATGCGCCTACATTTTTTTGTGTTCTGGTGGTACAATGTTTGCGCTTTGGCCTAACTTTTTGGTCTTTGGATATAACTATCTTTTCGATGTTTCTAACTAGTATCAGTTTGGGAGTAGATTTGTAGGGTTTTCAGATCGACTTTTTACTTATGGGTCTAAATTTGTGTATTCTGGTGCTAAGATTTTGCGATTTGTTCTAACTTTTTGGACATTGAATCTAAATTCCTGGTCGTTGTGTCTAACTATTATGACTATGTGAGTAGCTGTTTAGGATTTTTAGATCGCCTTTTTTATATGAGCCTACATTTTTTGTGTTATGAGGGTAAAAAATTTTTGCGATTTGGCGTAACCTTTGGGACTTTGGATATAACTATCTGTTCGACGCGTCTAACTAGTATAGTTTGGGAGTAGCTTTGTAGGGTTTGAGATCGACTCTTTGGTTATGAGCCTAAATTTTTTTTTGGTGTGTTTTGGTGCTAACATTTTGCGATTTGGTGTAACTTTTGGGACTTTGGATATAACTTCCTACTCTTGTGTCTAACTATTATGACTATATGAGTAGCTTTTTAGGATTTTCAGATCGACTTTTTTAATACGAGCCTAAATTTTTTTTTGTTCTGGTGCTAAAATTTTGCGCTATGGTCTAACTTTTGTGACTTTGGATATAACTTTCTACTCGTTGTGTCTAACTAGTATGAGTATGGGAGTAGCTTTGTATGGTTTTCAGATCGATTTTATGCTTATGAGCCTAAATTTTTTGTGTTTTGGGGCTAAAATTTTACGTTTTGGTCTAACTTTTTGGACCTTGACTATAACATTCTACTCGTTGTGCCTAACTAGTATGAGTATGGGAGTAGCTTTTTAGGGTTTTCAGCTCGACTTTATGCTTATGCGCCTAAATTTTTTTCTGTTTTGGTGCTAACATTTTGCGATTTGGTGTAACTTTTGGGACTTTGGATATAACTTCCTACTCTTGTGTCTAAATATTATGACTATATGAGTAGTTTTTTAGGATTTTCAGATCGACTTTTTTAATACGAGCCTAAATTTTATTTGTTCTGGTGCTAAAATTTTGCGATATGGTCTAACTTTTGTGACTTTGGATATAACTTTCTACTCGTTGTGTCTAAATAGTATGAGTATGGGAGTAGCTTTGTATGGTTTTCAGATCGACTTTATGGTTATGAGCCTAATTTTTTTTTGTGTTTTGGTGCTAAAATTTTGCGCTTTGGCCTAACTTTTGTGACTTTGGATATAACATTCTTCTCGTTGTGCCTAACTAGTATGAGTATGGGAGTAGCTTTGTATGGTTTTCAGATCGACTTTATGCTTATGCGCCTAAATTTTTTTCTGTTTTGGTGCTAACATTTTGCGATTAGCCCTAACTTTTTGGACTTTGACTATAACTTTCTACTCGTTGTGTCTAACTATTATGACTATGTGCGTAGATTTTTAGGGCTTTTAGGTCGACTTTTTTAAAACGAACCTACATTTTTGTGTTCTGGGGGTAACATTTTTGTGGTTTGGCGTAACTTTTTGGACTTTGGATATAACTTCCTGCTCTTTGTGTCTTACAATTATGATTATATGAGTAGCATTTTAGGGTTTTTTAGGTCGACTTTTTGAATATGCGTCTACATTTTTTGTGTTCTGGTGGTAAAATGTTAGCGATTTGGCCTAACTTTTTGGACTTCGGATATAACTATCTGTTCGACACGTCTAACTAGTATGAGTATGGGAGTAGATTTGTAGGTTTTCAGAACGACTTTTTGGTTATGAGCCTAAATTTGTGTGTTCTGGTGCTAAAATTTTGCGATTTGTTCTAACTTTTTGGACATCCTGGTCGTTGTGTCTAACTATTATGACTATGTGAGTAGCTTTTTAATTCGCCTTTTTGAATATGAGACTACATTTTTTTGTGTTCTGAGGGTAAATATTTTGCGCTTTGGCGTAACTTTTGGGACTTTGGATATAACTATCTGTTCGATGCGTCTAACTAGTATAAGAATGGGGGGTAGCTTTTAGGGTTTGAGATCGACTCTTTCCTTATGAGCCTAAATTTTTTTTTTGTGTTTTGGTGCTAAAATTTTGCGATTTTGCCTAACTTTTTGGACCTTGACTATAACTTTCTACTTGTTGTGTCTAACTATTATGCCAATATGAGTAGGTTTGTATGGTTTTCAAATCGGATTTTTGCTTATGAGCCTAACTTTTGTGTTCTGGTGATAAAATTTTGCGCTTTGGTCTAACTTTTTGGACATTGAATCTATATTCCTGCTCGGTGTATCTAACTATTATGACTATGTGTGTAGAATTTTACGCTTTTCAGGTCGACTTTTTTAATACGAGCCTATATTTTGTATTCTGGGGTAACATTTTTTGCGCTTAGGCGTAACTTTTGGGATTTTTGCTATTACTTCCTGCTCATTGTGTCTAACTATTACGCCTATATGAGTAGGTTTGTAAGGTTTTCAGCTCGACTTTTTGCTTATGAGCCTAAATTGTTGTGTTCTGGTGCTAAAATTTTGCGATTTGGTCTAACTTTTTGGACATTGAATCTAAATTCCTGCTCGGTGTGTCTAACTATAATGACTATGTAAGTAGCTTTTTAGGATTTTTAGTTCGCCTTTTATATATATATATAAAGACAAAAATATGTACTCGGCTGAACGTTTACACTGTAATGTTATTTATAAAATAACTGCTTTAGTATAAAAACTGGTTTAAAATACGCATATTTTGATATAGATTACGTCTAAATATGACTAACACTAACCGGGTCGCCTTGTTTTTTTTTTTTTTTTTTTTTTTGTCTTTCAGCGTTGTCATTAATCATCGAGCTGTAAAAGGTATTAAGATATTCGTTCTATTAGTCTGTTGACTTTTATCCTATAGTAATAACATAGGTTTAGACAAACAGCGAACTAGAGTGAATAATCTATAAACATACAGCTATACATACATACACACACACATACATACAATCACAAACAGACAGAGAGAGAGAGAGAGAGAGAGCGAGACAGAAATATACCTTAGTTACGAAGCCGGCACATTGATGAAAGAAAATAACTTGTTATACTAAAAACTATATCTTGTTTGGTATCTATTTGCGTGTCTCGAGATGCAGGATTTAAAAATAAATAACGTATATTATATATATATATATATATATATATATATATATATATATATATATATTAGTAGTAAATTACTTGTTTATTTAGTAACGCGCCTATGTGTTAAAGTTCACCTTTTTAGTGCACGCACAATAAACCCTCAAGTGCTATACAATGTCACACGCCACTCGCGAGAGAGCAATTATATCAATTATCCCCGGGACGCGTGTGGAACAATAGCCTTCTTTCGGTCAATGAAGCGTACTCGTACAGATTCATTCTGTGGTGCTCTATTGGCTACCATTAATATGGGTATTTATTTTAATGTTAAACAGGATTAGTTACAAGTATAGTAGCTTTATTGTTTTTTAAAGGAACTAAACATTAAACATATAACTACTCTTAAAATTATCTTTACAACGAGTCCAAACTCGACTATATGTGAATAAAAAATAAGCTAACCATCACTATCATGTGTCGTTCTATCTGATAATAATTCCGGGTTTAAAAACGATTATTTAGATGATGAAAATACAAGAAAAATGTTTGGGACTTACCCCTAAACATCAGTTTCTTCTTCTATCACATTACCATGACAGACTGTATAAGATGTAGGGGTGTTAATGTGTACACCATACGAAAGGTCGGTCATTTTACCTTTGTTAGCGTAATACCGTCGCTCAACTATGATTATCTATAATATTCATCTTACTACCACTATAGGGCAGACCTCTTAGTTATACATCACGTATGCGTCACCTTTATTAATAACATTAACGGTAAGTTACGACTATCATATAGGTACAGATGTTTGTGGAGTTCGCGTTTTGGGGTCGATTCTTTTAGTGGTTCTTATTGCTTACGGTGTGTTGATATTGATAACCACTTTATAGTGATGTAACGAATGTGTATGGACATATTGGGTGAGCGATTGATCGCTCTACTTATCACTTCAATATATATTTATACAGCTATTTGTATACTGAATCACACAAACACACAATCACCTCTCCATCAAACCCTGCTATTCATCCGCTTGTTCTACGACCCACACACGAACACAGGTACCTCTCCATCAATAAACATTACATTTTGTATCAGTCAGCGAAGCTATCCGAAGACTGGTCCTTTTGTTTACTCTCTGAGTAATATGCACATACACACACATGAACACGCACACAGGTTTTTTTTTGGGTTCTGTTCCCAAATATACATGCTTTGTGAGGCAGCTGACATGTACTACACATATCTTTCCTCCTAAGCTCGTTGGGGTAAACTCTGGCTCTCTAACGACCATTGGACATATCTTGATCTTAATATATTTCTTACACCTATGTTACAAATTCGATAATTCCAGTCAGCATAGCGACGCAGCGAGACCGCTTGGGAAAAAGAAATCTTTAATCTCACGGGAGCGGTTTATTGATTGGGTCATTATGTGGCACGGTGGGAGAAAATGACTGTTCGTTAATACCGCCAGCAAGATTTGCCAATATATGTATGTATATATACCTACTTATGGTCCCTATCTTAAACACGGGCCCCTTTACGTTCACGTAGATATAATAACTATTACTATTACTATTATATGTATATATACTCACCATAACTATGAAATAACTAACGTATCACTACTCCCTAATATGGTAGTTTCACTTCCGGAGTGGGCGTGGTCTATAGCCGGACAACATACACACAGTAGCTCCTATTGGAAGTCACTTTGGCGAGAAAAACTGATGTCCAATACATGATCAGTAATTATCCCTCAACCACCAACCCCTTCATGCACTATACATATATATCATTGCATCACTCTGGCTTGGCGCAGCTTGCCGCAGCTTGCCGCGGCTTGCCGTAGTCTCTATATAACTCCTGTACTCATAGGGTACTGGACTTCGTAGGGTATACCCTACTCTTTGGTCAACTAAAAAAGTAAGACCATAACGTGCGGCTCCTACTACTATTGATGAACAGTGGGAAATGCTTAAAAAATCAATGCAACAAACATCAAAAGAGTTCATACCCCCAGTGGAGACAAATTCAAGAAAGAAATGGATGACAGATGACATTTTGCAGCTAATGGATACAAGAAGAAGAAATAAAGAAAATAAAGATGAGTTTAAGAGATTAAATAAATAAATTGTAATAAAATCCAATGAAACAAAAGAAGTATGGCTAAAAGAGAGATGCAGAAAGATTGAAATGCAGCAAAAAGGAGATGCTAAAGCTATATACAAACAAATTGAAGAATTAACAGGAAGAAAAATGCAATCAAAAACTGGATGTCTAAGATCAAAGGAAGGAGAACTGTTGATTGAACAAGAAAGCATAAGGGAACGATGGACAGAATACATTAAAGATCTTTATAATGATGAATGAACAAAAGTAAATATTAAGGATTATGGAGAAGGACATGATGGACATATATTAGAAGCACTAGGAAACATAACAGAAGCAGAGGCGAACAGAAGAGCAAAAGACCGCAAATTATATCTCCCCTCGACGCTGAAAGGCAGATGAGGAAGGAAAGCAGAAGAAGATGGAGAAGGACCAGAAATACTCAGAGAAGAAGTGGAAGACATCTTGCACAATATGAAAGCAGGAAAAGCTGCTGGACCAGATAATATAACTAAAGAAGAGATTGAAGCCATGGGTGCTTTTGGAATAGAAATAATAATAAAAATATTGAATGATATCTGCAACAGCGGATATATGCCAGACGACCTGCTCAAATCAATATTCATAGCCCTACCAAAGAAATCTGATGTGACTGAATGCGATGATCATCGCACAATAAGCCTTATGAGTCACATGACTAAGATATTACTAAGAATCATCATGCGTAGAGTGCGAAATAAAATCAGTCCAGAAATTAGCGATGAATAGTGTGGTTTTGTTGGAGGTAAAGGAACGAGCAATGTCATATATATCATAAGATCTTTAGTAGAAATAGCCATAGAAGTGAAAACAGATCTATACCTATGTTTCATAGATTATACCAAGGCATTTGACAAAGTAAAGCACCAAAAAATAATCACAATTTTGGAAAGCATAGACGTAGACAGCAAAGATCTGAGAATAATAAAGAACATGTACTTGCAACAAATAGAACTTTAGAACTGCCTTAAGAACTGTAAACCAATTGGGAATGTTTCAACAAATAAAACAGAGTGTTAATCAAGGTTGTGTGCTGTCATCAGATTTGTTTAATATTTATAGTGAGATTATTTTAAGATCCATAAGGGGCATGCCTGGAATAACAATTGGAGGTCATAATATTAATAATCTAAGGTATGCTGATGATTCAGTCTTAATCGCTAAGAGTGAAAATGAGTTACAAGAAATGTTGGACATTATAGTGAAAGAAAGCAAAAATAAAGGACTCAGCCTTAATAGCAAAAAGACAGAAGTAATAGTAACAACAAAGAAAAAGACATCACCTCAGTGCAAAATAAAGACAAGTAGAACAATATTAAAACAGGTAAATGAATTTAAATATTTGGGAACTTTGAAAAGAAAAAGAGTTCTTAAATGTTATGTAGAGCCAGTCTTAACATATAGATGTGAATCATGGACAATAGTGCAACAGACAAGAAAATCACTGGAGTCTGTAGAAATGTGGTTTTACATTAGAATGTTGAGAATACCGTAGACAGCTAAGAAGAGTAATGAAAATGTTCTGAAAAAGGTCAAAGCAAAAAGAGAGCTAATTTCCAATATTTGGAAGAAACAATCATCATTTTTTGGCCATGTAATGTGAAGAGAACTATTGGAATATATTGTAACAACTGGAAAAATTGAGGGACGAGGAGATAGAGGGAAGCAAAGAGAGAAAATGCCGTACAGCTTAAGAGAATGGCTTGGCAAAAAGTCAACAACAGAAATGATAAAGAACTGTCGAGATCGAAAGTTGTGGAGAGACATGATCACCTACGCCAGTAGGCCCGGTACTTGATGATGATGATGTTTCAAAAACTATGAACACTAACTCTGTGTTGTGTTTAAGTCAGAAGCCTGACAGAGTTATGTTTTTTCTTCTTATGAAAGTTAGAACGCGTTTTTTCGTCAAATTTAGACAGTTTTTTCTTCATCATTCCATGAAAGTTAGAACGCATTTCTCCCTTTTTCAGTTAAATATATTAAACGCCTTTTCTTCCTTTTTCTATAAATATTAGAATGCCATTTCTTCCTCTTTTTATAAATTTTAGAGTGCATTTTCTTCCTTTTTCTATAATTTTTTAAATGCCTTTTCTTCCTGTTTCTATAAATATCAGAATGCCTTTTCTTCCTGTTTCTATAAATATCAGAATGCCTTTTCTTCCTGTTTCTATAAATATCAGAATGCCTTTTCTTCCTGTTTCTATACATTTTAGAATGCCTTTTATTTCTCTATTTATAAATTTTAGAATGCCTTTTCTTCCTGTTTCTATGAAAGTTAGAAAGTCTAATAATTATCATGGTAAGACATCCTAGCATTCTGTCTCAGGGAGATGAATAATCTCTTGTGAAACACAATTCTGTGGCTGCTGTTGGATGATTACAGTCTACAGAAGAGAACACACAAAACCATGCTCCGTTTAATTATTAAAACCGTTCTTGTCAAAGATAGTAGAGATATTATCGGTTGAAATTAGTGTTTTTTTTTTAGGTCCTAAAATGCATTCAAATGTTGCCCTAAGTTTTTACGAAAATGTTACTCAAAAGAATGCGACCTTTTGGTGTTAACCGTGGTGGTACACTCGGTAACTTAGTTTAACAAAGTCTCCTCTTATTTGTAAATGTGATGGTCTGCAAGACAAAAGTGAGACACTAGTTCAGCGGAGTTTATGAATCTCTTTCTTAAAATATGACATTCAAACTTGTTTGAACTCACTAACCTGATCTCTTCCCTCCCTTGTGTACCAACATTAAATGAACAAATTCACTCTTTTCAAGTTTTGCAAAGACCTTTTTATAACACAAAAATGACAACACTATTACGAACTATTCTATAACGCCCTCAACTAACGTTCAACGATGATGACTAATGCGTTTTGTGGAGAGTGAACACGCGAGTATGGATTACAGGGACAGTTCTAACTGGCAGACCCATCATTCTATGATCATAAATTCCCGAGCTATCAAACGCCCCCAGGAACATTCACATAATGAGGCAGGGAGCAGAGCTCAATCGCTTCTAACTCAACAAAGACAAGACGCAAAGTTTACCGTGAATTACATGCAAAGTTGACTGCGTCCTTAATGAGAATTTACAGAAGTCACATTGATCTACTGCAGATATATGTCTACCGAACTAACTATCACAAGGAGATGGCTTGGCTTCAAATAATGGCCCTCTCACTGACATTTGACATATAAATTGTCGGTTTTTATTGGAGTGTTTTCACTTGTTAGTGATTCAAATGAAAACATAGATGTGAACACCTCCTGGCCACTGGGCATGCGGTTTGATTCTCCAGCCGCCATATAAAACCACAAACAGAACCCAGTAATGCCAGAAAAGACGTCACGATAGACATCTTCATTCTTAGTTTCCTTCAGCTGACTTGTTATTTATGTCCATATATTCATCTTTCCTTTCTTTTATTTTTCTTTCCTTTGATCTAAGCTGTCTCCACTTCCTTCGTATGATTGTTATTGTTATTGTTATTGGTTATGGAAGGCCTCGGTATCACAGCAAACGAATTAAAATCCATAATTGCTCAACCGCCCGTGCCAGTGGAATCATCCGAATTACTAGCTCATCTCCCAAACAAAGAAAGGCAACTGTAGTCCTCATCGTAGCAGTCTCAGCACACGCCAAAAGACCTAAGGCGAAACCGCGCAGAAAGTGACCACAGCCAACTGTTCCCTGTCATACGATATCATCATTCATCGTAAACAAGCGGGATATCGAAGTAGGATCAAAACGGATGAGACACACAGCTCACGGTGTGCACAGAGCACTTAACTCAGTAGCTCCTGCAACAAGCCGGACTTGGAATATGAGGAAACTGAAAGAAGGAACACTTTTCAGACATAGCCTTCAATGGTTCATGCCGCCTATCCACCATATACCATGGGAGTTTACGTCCTCCCGAAAATGATGATCGTCGTAGCACCTGATGATGTTAGGCCATCATTGATGACTCCAATTCCAAACATATAGACGCACAGTGGTGGTAAGTTATCATTTCCAATCCAACAGAAGCCACATGACCTGTAGTTAGTAAAAACACAATTGATGATGTTCTCCGCTCCCTTCTTGTAGCTGCCGCCACACGATTCTGATGTCTCATTAACTTGGACATCATTCAAGAACAATGTCAGATGAATATTCCATAGATCTGGCTTTGCTGATGAAGTGCTTGGTGCAACAGTTGTATCAATCATAGTGGAGGCTCCTGGTTTGTGGTCATTAATATCACAGACGGCATATGATGTTGTTATATTCAGAATTTCTTTCTGGGGTGTAAATATGTGGCACACACATGGAGAGTGGTTTGTGGTCACAGTAATCCCATTAAAGGCAATTCTAGGGTAGTATGGCATAGCTGTTTCAGAACAGCACAACCCTATGATGTTTTCTGTGTTCGCTATAAAGCTGCTGCTGCTACACAATCCTGACCAATTATAGGTGTGGACATTATTCGCCTGCAATGACAAAACTGCTTTGTTTACATCATAAACCTCTGGAAGCGAATCATTTATGGGACTAATAGTACAATTTATTCTTCCATCGGGGATATCTTCATTGAGTCCCCCAAAAAACAGGTCTTTGGTTAAAAAGCACATATGCTTTTGAGTTAAACACAAAATGAGCCCACTTCATAGATTCAAAATGATCCTTGCCAATGCCATCCGTTTGCACAAGTTATGTCCTTAGCAACCAATGTCACAAACTAAGCCATGAAATTAACGACTTTATCTACAGCGAAGGTTAACGAACTGTGAACAAACATTTATGTTCAAACCCCTGAATACATTTTCAAAAATCTGCCAGCTCGCTGCAATAACATATATCGTGTTGTTCAAAGTAAACATTGCTTAGTCCATAGCTCGAATATAAATAAGCTGCCATTTTGGTGCCCCACCAGCCAATTTTCAGATGACCTTCAAACCAACCTTCAGTTGACCAATGAAAATTGAGATATTCTGACTCGAATTTGCTTAGCTGAAGCTGACTTGAGAGACACTACTTTACTTGCTTTCGTTAGTTGGTGTTTCTTTAGGATCTGTCACGTGGTGAGGTACACTGTAGGAGTCCATTCAAAAATTGTCCCCCAAAACTCAGCATCAATTTTCTCAGAAAGTGATTGGTGTATTGCTGTGAATTTTTGAATGTAGTCTAGTTTTTTTCCTGAAGCTTAAGAAAGTGGATCTTGCAAATATGAGTATTTCTTAAATGAATTGTATACTAAAAAACATATATTGTGGATAAAAGATGAGATTTTACAGTATTACACATGTCGCAGTACAATGTCACGGTGATTCGACGGCCTATCCTCATTGTAAAGAGAAGGACGCAATTTCTCTGTGGCACATAATATTTTATGGAGCCGCGATAGCTCAGTGGTTAGTGAACTGGACTACCACGGACAAGGGGTAGGGTTCGATCCCAACCGACGGCTTCCGGGTTCACCCAGCCTTAAATGGGTACCGGATTTTTTCTGGGAAAGTAAAGCAGCACGGGCGTAATACTGACCACATTACCCCAAAAATCATGTGCTGAAGGTCTGTAAAATATAGGGTCACTAACACCATATTTCCCTATACGCCACTTGGCGTGACGGGGGTACTTTACTTTACATAATATTTTACCTCATGAGAACAGAGAATGTTGTTCATTCTGTACTTTCTCTGTTAACAAGAGCCAGTTATATTTTCCACAAATTTGGGAAAGCTCTGGTTTTTCAGTCAATGGTATTTGTAAGATACAATGAATGTGGGTGTCATCGAAAAAGATTTTCTGGTTACCTTCTTCATTCAGAACATGACGAATCTTGGAGGCCCACATCTGTTTTTGGCTGGAGAAAATACAAACTATCTCGCTGTCAATGCTTTTCACATTTATTCCAGTAACCAATGTCTGTAAGAGGGCAACACACACTCAGCCTTCAACATCACATATGTTAAACGTAGTGTCACACTCAGCCTTCAACATCACATATGTTAAACGTAGTGTCACACTCAGCCTTCAACATCACATATGTTAAACGTAGTGTCACACTCAGTCTTCAACATCACATATGTTAAACGTAGTGTTACACTCAGCCTTCAACATCACATATGTTAAACGTAGTGTCACACTCAGCCTTCAACATCACATATGTAAAAACGTAGTGTGACACTCAGCCCTCAACATCACATATGTTAAACGTAGTGTCACACTCAGCCTTCAACATCACATATGTTAAACGTAGTGTCACACTCAGTCTTCAACATCACATATGTTAAACGTAGTGTCACACTCAGCCTTCAACATCACATATGTTAAACGTAGTGTCACACTCAGCCCTCAACATCACATATGTTAAACGTAGTGTCACACTCAGCCCTCAACATCACATATGTTAAACGTAGTGTCACACTCAGCCTTCAACATCACATATGTTAAACGTAGTGTCACACTCAGCCCTCAACATCACATATGTTAAACGTAGTGTCACACTCAGCCTTCAACATCACATATGTTAAACGTAGTGTCACACTCAGCCTTCAACATCACATATGTTAAACGTAGTGTCACACTCAGCCTTCAACATCACATATGTTAAACGTAGTGTTCTGTGCTGCCACTTGATTTTGAAGGTGCGTACGGTGAGAGTCGAAGTGGTCATGCTCTGTAATTATTTTGTCAATAAAAAAACGCCTGTGACTTCCTCCTTTGTTTCAGATGCCTCAAACAATTCTGATTTCATCTGGTTGTCGTGTTAGGGAACAAGTCCCTTTGTAAACCACGTCTTGGTATGCTCTTTCTTGCTTGATGGAGTTGGTCTTGCTGCTCTACAACATTCTGATAGGATGCGTTGTCCGATACCAATCACGACAGTTTCGATATCTCGATTTCTTACGATGAATGATGATATCGTATGACGGGGAACAGATAGCTGTGTTCACTTTCTGTGTGGTTTCGCCTTATGTCTTTTGGCGTGTGCTGAGACTGCTATGATGGGGCCTGCAGCTACTTTTCTTTGTTTTGGTGATCAGGATGAGATATTAATTCGGATGATTCCACTGGCACGGGCAGTTGAGCAATTATGGATTTTAATTCGTGTGCAGTGATACCGGGGCCTTCCATATCCACCCATATCCATAACCATAATCACGACGGTCTATCCTCGGTGGACAGGACAGTGTTCTCTATTCATATCATTCTATATTCAATACCTGAAAATGTGTCCATTCATTTCATTTCTGAGTGGTAGTCCCTAACGTTTATGAACTTTGCTTGAAAAACAAGCTCTGTATAATTGACAAGTCCAATCTCTCTTCTGCCAGCATGTGCTTTTATAATGTGCTACCTTTACTCCTAGGTTTTTTTGTTTTAATTTCTTTTCTCTTTCAAGTGATTGCCATATTTTCCCGTGGGTGACGCACGTTCCATCCAAGTGTTTGATGTCGCTCTCGGAACTGCTGAGGTATTTATTGCGAGAAGCAATCAATCGTGGCTCTTCTCAAACAATGTTTTTGTCGACTGCAGATTTGTGAAAAGTGAAACCAACGCTTCCTACAACTTTACACAGAATAGGTTTTGGAAACCAATTGAGCGTGCTCAACATGGCGCTGATACGGTCACTTTCTGTCTTCGACCCGAGTAACCCTAGCGCTTTCAGATTTTACATGATTGTTTTTTTTTTAATTTAAAGATTGAAAGTGTGCTCGCTATTGAACGGAGGAGAGGATTGGTTGTAAAATCCTGTGATTGTCTGTCCTTTGAGCTTTTTGTGTTTTTACAAGCCAGCGATATTAGTAAAATCATACATTAGCCCATTTTATTAATAGGTTCTTTAAAAAGAATTGGTGCCCATCCTCAAGCGTGGAAAAGACCCACTAGACCCAAGTAGCTATAGACCAATTAATCTACTGAGCTGCCTGAGTAAACTCATGGAAAGGCTGGTTAACAGAAGCATTATGTGGTATTTGGAGACAAAACAACAAATCGTATCACAACACAGTGGCTTCCGTAAGCACAGATCAACTGAAGACCTGGTCACCTACATTGCAAAGGAAATAGAGGATGCTCTACAAGAAAAGAAACACACACTGGCAGTGTGGATCGACATGGAGAAGGCTTTTGATAGGGTTTGGCGAGAGGGTTTAAAGAACAAGCTTTTTAGACTTGGCAGCCAGGGTCGTTTATTCAATTGGGTCTCTCAATACCTTCAGGATAGAACGGCCAGAGTACAAGTTCAAGGTCAACTAAGTAAAAAGGTCTCTATCGAACAAGGTGTCCCACAAGGTGGAGTCTTGTCTCCAACACTCTTTTTAATTTTCATAATTGACATCGTAATGGACATTCCATCCAGAATACACTCAGCAATATATGCAGATGATCTGGTGTTATGGGCTCGTGAGGAAAGTATATCGGTAGCTGAACAATGGATGCAAGATGCCCTAGGTGAACTTGAAAAGTGGACGAACACCTGGTTCACATACACAATTTTCAGCCTATCAAGGAAAACACTCTCTGCAAATTTGAAGTTAAAGGATCATGCACTCCCTATTGACCACAACCCAACATATCTTGGTGTCACTATGAATCGCAGAATGATTTGGAAAAATCAGATTAACAGAGCAAGGATGAAAGCCAGAAAACGAACAAATATTATGAAGAAATTGGCGGGAACGGACTGGGGAGCAGACAGCAATATCTTGAAGGGACTATACGTAGGAAGAGTCAGACCAGTCCTAGAGTATCGAGTCACGGCCTGGGCTATGGCTTCCAAATCAAACTTTAGCAAAATTAACAGAATACAGAACCAAGCTGCCCGTATCATCACTGGTGCTATGAAATCTACACCTATCAAGACTCTAGAAACAGTAACGGGTTTACAACCCTTAGATGACAGACGGGTTACTAAAGTATTGCAACAAGCGGAGAAATATAGAAGGCTCCTTAGCCACCCCATGCTCCAAAGAATATCTGGTTCCGGAATTGTACGACTAAAGAGGAGCAACTTCGCTGTAATTGCCAATGAACTAACTACTGGAGACCCAGTACTTTCCCAAACAATATCGAAACCCTTGGGCCCATTTGATAAGTCTCCTCATGGACAACATAAAATATCAGAACTTCAGGAAAACAACAGGAATCATGAAAAAAGGCATCCAATCAGACACCGAAAGAAAACACGTAGCAGAAAAACATATACACGATATCTACCCACAGGACTCTTGGTCCCACATATATACAGATGGCTCTGCTACAAATGCCACCAGAAATGGAGCGGGAGGTGTGTTCTTGACGCTGAATAATCAGGACGAGATCACCAAGTCAATAGCTACTGGAAAATTCTCAAACAACTTTAAAGTAGAAACTGAGGCCATCAGAGATGCTGCAACACTGGCTACTCAACACAAAAATAACATGCACAATAAATTGGTGATTCTGACTGATGCACTGTCAGTACTATCAGCTCAATAAGCCACAAGAACAATGAACTAGATGACTTGAGAACTACCCTGGACCAACTATGCAATAACTTCCAAAGAGTAGTCATTCAGTGGATACCATCACACTGTAATATACACTGGAACGAACGCGCAGACAAATTATCTAAAGAGGGAGGGAGATTACCACAAGAGAATCAACCACTCAGTTATGATGAAGCCAAATCCATCCTCAAGGGTCAGTTCCATGAAAAATGGAAACGTGAACATCCAAAGCATAACGAGAGTGACGGATACCACCAACTATCAAGGAGGGATCAAGTCATCATACTTCGCCTACGCACAGGCCATAATAGAATGAAAAATCACATGTTCACCAAATTCAAAATAGGAACTACCAGGCTATATCACTGTACACTTGACAATATGGCTACAAACCATGTTCTACAGGATTGCCCACAGTACACGGACCTGAGAAGAGCAATGTGGTCCACGCCCACCTCCCTGAGGAGAAACTATATGGGGCGATCGATTCGCTTAAACAGACAGCTGACTTCATGAGAGAGTCTGGAATCCTACTCTGATTGAGTCTTGATCGCAGAGAGAGAAAGAGAGAGAGAGAGAGAGAGAGAGAGAGAGAGAGAGAGTTTGTGACAAAACTACAGGGACATGCCCAAACAATGACAGTTGTCAGCACGAATATTTTGGACCTCAGTGTCAGTACTATGTTTTCGTGTACAAATACGCCCATAAATCTGAACCTACTTTCCTGTTTCATAACAACGACACCACATGTAACTCCGACACAAATTCTACATCAGTTGAGGCAACTCTCAATCAATCTTTGCCGTTCTCCTGGTTTAGGATTTATGTGAATGACTTAACTAATCCAGACAATTTCACGGCAAAACTAAATGGTTCTGCTTCATGTAGCAATGATTCATGGTTTGTAGTTTGTCAGCACGAGATTGATGTATTTTGCTCTGGGCCTGGTCTGTTCAAAAAGTTACGGATTGAAGGGATGATAGTTGCAAATATCTGCTCCATCTACATTGGCGGGGGTCGGAACGTGGCTCTCAAATAGAACACAAACCAGGCCGACACATTTAATGCTTGTTATACAGGAGACGGATGTGGACGAGAGGCCGCAGTTAATGGCAAAACAAAGATCAATCTCTATGACAATGACTTCACACACTCAAAATTGAGAAGTGGAACCAATCCTGTTTACTGGTATCTGTACTTTGCCACGCCCCAGAAGATTCACATCATTCGAATCTATCATCGAGCTAGCACTATGATTCGGGTAAAGAATGCCACTCTAAAGGCTTTCTCTGGCGGTTGCGGCGTAGTGTTCCAGAATAATGATATATCATAAACGCCAATAGCACACATTAAGATTGAGTTGTCACCGACCATTTCGCAGGCCGGCAGTGCACTGACGGTGTGTGAGGTGCAATCATTCACAGACACCTATTGTCTGGACAGGTATTCTTGGTCGTTTTGTGCAGTGTGAAGTGGGTGTAGGAAAAGCTGCGACGTCATCATCGGTACATGTCACGGCAACTGTTCACATGGGATCTATGGACACGACTGCTCTAGGTCTTGTCTCAGTTTCTGTCCTTTATGTGGGAAAATATCCGGAATATGCTTACAATGTAAACATCCTGGCTATACCTGTAATGACACTTGTCCCGATGGTAATTTTGGACTACAGTGCGAACAGACGTGTATGATGGCTGTGACATCATATGTGACCCGGAAAGTGCAGACTGTACGTGCAAGGAAACGTACTACGAGTCAGACTGCACTCTCAAATGTCCAGACAACTGTTTCAACGACACCTGTGAACAGTCAACCGGGAACTGTGCATGCAAGGGAACGTTCTACGGGTCAGACTGCACTCTCAAATCTCCGGACAACAGTTTGAACAAAACCTGTGAACAATTAATCGAGGCCTGCGTCTTGTATGTCGATGATCCCCAAGTTAAGAAGAGTCTGCCAACTACAACAAACCCAAGTATATGGCTACCTCAATGTGTTTCTGTGCTAGACTTGGTTCATTTCTTGGTGCTTTTCCGTGAGGCCATGGCTCATATCTTAATGCGTTTCTGTGCTAGCCATAGCTCATATCTTGGTGTGTTTCTGTGTTAGCCATGGCTCATATCTTCGTGTGTGTGTGTGTGTGTGTGTGTGCGTGTGTGTGTGTGTGTGTGTGTGTGCGTGCGTGTGTGTGTGTGTGTGTGCTGGCCATGGCTCATGTCTTGGTGTGTGTCATGTTAGTCATATCTCATATCTTGGTGTGTCCGTGACACTCATGTCTCATATCTTTATGTACGTCTGAGTTTAGTAATATCACATATCTTAGTGTGTATCTGTGTTAGTCATGTGTCATATCTTTGTGTGTGCATGCCTGGGTTAGTGATATCTCATATCTTTGTGTGCATGTTTATGTTAGTCATATCTCATATCTTTGTGTGTGCATGTCTGTGTTTATCATACATCATATTTGTGTGTGTGCATGGCTATGTTAGTCAAATCTCATATCTTTGTGTGTGCATGCCTATGTTAGTCATATCTCATATCTTTGTGTGTATGTCTATGTTAGATATGTGTCATATCTTTATGTGTGCATGTCTATGTCAGTCATATCTCATATCTTTATGTGCATGTTTATGTTAGTCATGTGTCATATATCTTGATGTGTGTCGGTGTTAGTTACATCTCCTATCTTTGTGTGTGCATGTCTGTGTTAGTCACCTCTAGTGACTCGGGCAGATGGTGCTCGTAAACCTGGAAGGGCCGACCATCTAAGGGCAGAATCTCCCTGCAGAAAAGACAATCTGCTGCCTTGCAGAAAGATTGGGGACAATCAAAGGCTAAGGAAAGCAAATCGGAATAAAATGCTGGCTGAAATCGGATGCAATGGGCCACTGGCGCAGAACACAGTGCAATGTTTTAACGGGTGTTCAATCAGAGTGGATCTGGCAGACTCTAATTGTGATATTCGGACTGGGGGGGCGATCAACATACTTAACCTGACAGCTGACTTCATATGAGAGTCTGGAATCCTACTCTGATTGAGTCCTGATCGCAGAGAGAGAGAAAGAAAGAATTATATTACGATCAGATACATTTTCAGACTACATGCACAATTTCACAGCAATACACCAAACAGATTTCGAAAAAAACTAATTTTGATCTGGGGAAACAATTTATGAAGGGACTATTAGCGTTTCGCTCTCGTACCAATGTCACTGTTATAATCATTTAAACAAACAAAAGCTACCAATTAAGATACACCTCAGAAGTGGAAAAATGTAATCTTTTACGTGTAGAATGAACAGAAGACCTCGCTGTGGATGCCTCTGCATTTATTATAGTGTTTCTCAAACGAGGATGGGTGGCGGGGGGGGGGGGGGGGGGGTATTCCAGGGAAGGGAAGCACAAGTAAATATAGCGTAATTGGGGGTGGGGGGGCATGGCACAAGACTGGACGCCCACAGAACAAGACCAGGGAGGAATGCATAAACATGCATATATCTGTAGAATACAACACTCAGATATTCTTTTTCCATTCAGTAAATTTGTTTTATTATCGGCTATAGACAAGCGCACATCAGAAGTACAAGAAATCATCCTCTGTGAACATTTGACGTCGCGGCAACATTATTGTCATTTCCTACTTTTCTCTCTTCTTTCACTCCACCGAAACCTTCCTCCCCCCCCCTCTTCCCCCATTCCCACCCCAAATTCGATATGAGTCTTACCTAGCCGTCCTCTTCTCTTTAGTCATATAAAAGGTGTGTGAATGAACGGCGAATAAATATAAAATAGACTCACAGCTACAAGTTTGTTTGAGCATTAAAGAACATAGATTGTGTCAAACTTTTCGTGATTGCTGTATTTAATTAATTAGCATTTTAAAAATCTACCATGATGGAATTATTATTGATTTGTGAAAAGAAGACAAAAGTGGTATGGTGACAGCTTGACGTGGTAATGGACAGAACAAATTGATGTCCATTACCACGTCAAGTTGTCACCATACCACTTTTTTCTTCTTTTTTTTTAGAATTGTTATTGTCACCAGCTTTGCAGCAGCTTCGCATCTCAACGCATCTTGGTGCATCTTGATGCCTTTACTTATGTATTGATTTGTGAGCATGTACAAGAAAGATATCATATTTTGTAAACAAAAAATGTATTGATAACATTATACACTTAAAATACTTAGATAATATCAGTTTAGCAATGGCATAATATTTCAGTTGTCTTTTCATTGGAAAGTTCTAACGCTGTTTTATTGATGAAAAGTGATTGCTATTATTTAAAGGTTCCCTCCACGCCTTGCTATGTGTAAGGGGAATATGTTGTTAGTGACCACATTTTTCTATGACCACGGAACATTTTTTGTGTGATGTGGTCGGTATCACGCCAGGTCGCATTTACATCCCAGATAGATCTCTGGTACCCATTTTTAGAAGCTATAATATTATTTGATAGCTGCAAGTATATGTACAATTTGTCTCCACCTACTTCGAATTTTGTCCCATTCCCAGTACATAATGTACTAAGTACATCATGGCTACCTTAGCAAAAATGAAACATGATCAATACTCAGTGGAATATCTTGACTATGGATATTATTCCGTGGCTGCAAGACCAGACGAATGTTCGTAATTTGTAAAGGTACACTTTCCAATAAAATAGCGCCATCATTTAATTGCGACCAGAAACATTTGGGAAAGTTTAATTCAGGTAAAAAAAAATAAAAGATAACCCACTGGAAAATATTGTCGCGATGCCAGATAATTTTAAAGCAAGACAGAACTACGGTGGAAAAAAAAATGTGTATTCAGCAATCTGCAAATTTAAATATGGTTATGGGGAAAAAGGTAATAAGGGTTGAATTGTTTTCTAACGAAATATAAAAAATAATAGCCAAAGAGGGAAAGCAATAGCGGAATCTATCTTCTTCTTTTTTTTTCCTTTCTCATTTGCCTTTTAGCGTCGAGGGGAGACATAATTTGCGGCCATTTGCTCTTCTGTTCCACTCTGCTGTTGTTATATTTTCTAGTGTTTCTAATATTCCGTCAATCCATCATTTTTGTGGCCGGGCCTTGGGTCTGGTATTCTCGCAATGTTTATTGGAGGCTCTTTGTGTTGTGTTTTGATCTTTCTGCTTGTCACGTGGCCAAACCATTTATCTGTTGTTTCTTTACATATTCTATGGTGGGGGTTATTCCTAGCTTTTTTTCTCAGTTCTTCATTTCTTATCTTATCTCTCAGGCTGTTTCCTGTCATTCGTCTAACACATTTCATTTCAGTATAGGTTATTGTTCTTGCATCTAGGGTCCAGAACTGACATTTGTAGCACAACGTTGGGATGAAGATTGTAATGCAGAGTTCTCGTTTTGCCTCTAGAGTTATTTCCTTGGTTGGACGATAGTGGTGATAGCTGTCCATTGATTTGACAAGCTTTGATACATCTTGAGTCTATCTCTGCTGTTTGTGAATTGTCGTTTGTCACTAGACTTCCTAGGTATTTAAATTCCTCTACTTGTTTTAGTTGTCCACCATCTGTAGATATGTTGCCATTCTGTTTCTCTTTTGCGATATTAATGACTTCTGTTTTGTTGATTTTGATTTTCATGTTGTATTTTGTGTCTGTGCTGTTGAGTATATTTAAATGTTCTTGTAGGTCTTCTATTGTTCCATGTATAGTGCCTGATCGTCTGCAAATAGAAGTTCGATGATTTCCTCTGTCTCTGATGGGTTGGCTAACTTGCATATATAGTTCATGTATGGGATCAACAGTAATCGGGATAGTACGCACTATTGTCTTACACTTGATACGACTCGAAAGTGGTCTGTGTAACCTGCTGCTGTCTTGACGGCGCAGCTGTTGTTAGTGTAGAGACTTTTAACTAGGTTGGTTAGACATTGGCTTCTCCGTATGTTGTTAGTGTCTCCCAAAATTGTTCTCACGGGATCTATTATTTTACCAATTGTGTCTATTCCGTCTATTGTTATTACAACCATCGCACACGGGACTGTATTGAGTGTGTGTTTGTGTTTGTGAGCGCGCGTGTGTGTTTGTGTTTGTGAGCGCGCGTGTGTGCGTGTGTGTGTGTGTGTGTGTAAGAACATATTGCAAACAAGCGTTTAAATAGTTTTCTTGTTCATGAAAGGACAGGGGAGGCACGGGAAGAAAATATGATCGGAATAGGGCCACGGTAAAAAGAAGGTTCAGGAATATTGCTCTAGCAATTTCATTTTCTCTTCCTCTCTCTCTTTTTGTCTGTCTGTCGGGTCTGGTCTCTCCTGTCTGTCTGTCCTTTCTTTGTGTCTTTCTTTTTCGCTTCCAAAATCGTTACCCCATTACGTTTAGTTTGAAAACTGTGAAAGTGATTTGAGCTTTCAAGTAATATCGACGTGGACATTGACTTTTCTTTTGTGACTGATCTCCACATTCTTTTCGTGGACTTCACTCCGAAATCTTGACGTGGACATTGACTTTTCTTTTGTGACTGATCTCCACATTCTTTTTGTGGACTTCACTCCGAAATCTTGCCCAGTTACAGAAGATCCAGCAAGATGGAGATTTTTTTAGAATAAATATTTCCCTTTCCGGAATGTCGATGCGATTAAATAAATCATTTTGGGAATCGCTAAATTAAATAGTGTTCCTTCCACCAACGTCACATGATGTCCTAAGTAGCACAATATTAACATTGTATCATGTCTATAATTTAACCTTGCGTCATGTCTAAGATTTAACCTTGTGTCATGTCTAAGATTTAACCTTGTGACATGTCTAAAAGATTAAACCTTGTGTCATGTCTAAAAGATTTAACATTGTGTCATGTCTAAGATTTAACCTTGTGTCATGTCTAAAAGATTTAACATTGTGTCATGTCTAAGATTTAACCTTGTGTCATGTCTAAAAGATTTAACATTGTGTCATGTCTAATATTTAACCTTGTATCATGTCTAAAAGATTTAACATTGTGTCATGTCTAAGATTTAAAATTGTGTCATGTCTAAAAGATTCAACATTGTGTCATATCTAAGATTTAAAATTGTGTCGTGTCTATGATTTAATAGTGTGTCATGTCTAAGATTTAACCTTGTGTCATGTCTAAAATATTTAACCTTGTGTCATGTCTAAGATTTAACCTTGTGTCATGTCTAAAAGATTTAACCTTGTGTCATGTCTAAGATTTAACCTTGTGTCATGTCTAAGATTTAACCTTGTGTCATGTCTAAAAGATTTAACCTTGTGTCATGTCTAAAAGATTTAACATTGTGGCATGTCTAAGATTTAAAATTGTGTCGTGTCTATGATTTAATAGTGTGTCATGTCTAAGATTTAAAATTGTGTCGTGTCTATGATTTAATAGTGTGTCATGTCTAAGATTTAAAATTGTGTCGTGTCTATGATTTAATAGTGTGTCATGTCTAAGATTTACAATTGTGTCATGTCTAAGATTTAACTTTGTGTCGTGTCTAAGATTTAAGCTTGTATCATGTCTAAGATCTAACCTTGTGTCGTGTCTGAGATTGAACCTTGTGTCATGTCCAAGATATAACCTTGTGTCATGTCTAAGATTTAACCTTTTGTCATGTCATGTCTGAGATTAAACATTGTGTCATGTCTAAGATTTAACATTGTGTCGTGTCTGTGATTTAATAGTGTGTCATGTCTAAGATTTAACCTTTTGTCATGTCTAAGATTTAACCTTTTGTCATGTCTAAGATTTAACCTTGTGTTGTGTCTAAGATTTAAGCTTGTGTCATGTCTAAGATTTAACCTTGTGTCGTGTCTAAGATTTAACCTTGCGTCATGTCTAAGATTTAACCTTGTGTCATGACTAAGATTTAACCTTTTATCATGTCTGAGATTAAACATTGTGTCGTGTCTAAGATTTAACCTTGTGCTATGTCTAAGATTTAATCTTTTGTCATGTCTGATATTTAACATTGTGTCGTGTCAAAGATTTAACCTTTTGTCATATCTGAGATTTAACATTGTGTCGTGTCTAAGATTAAACCTTTTGTCATGTATGAGATTTAACATTGTGTCGTGTCTAAGATTTAACATTGTGTCGTATCTACGATTTAACCTTTTGTCATGTCTGAGATTTAACATTGTGTCGTGTCTAAGATTTAACCTCGTGTCATGTCTAAGATTGAACCTTGTGTCATGTCTAAGATTTAACATGGTATCATGTCTAAGATTTAACCTTTTGTCATGTCTAAGATTTAACATTGTGTCATGTCTAAGATTTAACTTTGTGTCATGTGTACGATTTAACCTTGTGTCATGTCTAAGATTTAACCTTGTGTCATGTCTAAGATTTAACATGGTATCATGTCTAAGAATTAACCTTTTGTCATGTCTAAGATTTAAAATTGTGTCATGTCTAAGATTTAACCTTTTGTCATGTCTAAGATTTAACCTTGTGTCATGTCTAAGATTTAACATGGTATCATGTCTAAGAATTAACCTTTTGTCATGTCTAAGATTTAAAATTGTGTCATGTCTAAGATTTAACCTTTTGTCATGTCTAAGATTTAAAATTGTGTCATGTCTAAGATTTAACCTTGTGTCATGTCTAAGATTTAACTTTGTGTCATGTGTACGATTTAACCTTGTGTCATGTCTAAGATTTAACCTTGTGTCATGTCTAAGATTTAACCTTGTGTCGTGTCTAAAATTTCACATTCTGTCGTATCTATGATTTCAAAGTGTGTCCTGTCTAAGACTTCGCATTGTGACATGTCTATGATTTCACTGTGTGTCGTGTCTATGATGCCATATTGTTATATCTATCATTTCACTGTATGTCGTATCTATGATGTCATAGTGTTATGTGTATTATTTCAGTGTGTCATGTCAATGTTTTCACAATGGTTCATGTTTTTTTATCAAGAATCCCATTATGTTTCATGTTGGGAATTTTTCACGTTATTTTCGTACTAGCTTGTCTGTGCCTATAATTTAGACAACCATTTTGCTCCTATTACTATTGTATTACAGTTTCAAGTGATCTTTAGTTTACCATGACAGGATCAGTCACCATACCCGCCTGCATATAAGCTGATACAACAGAGAAAGTGTGTTCAGACATTGCTGAAGGTAATGCTTGACATTGTCACTCTGAGGAGGCGAAGGCGCGCCTACCAGTACCAGAGCTGGAAGTTGTCTGCGACCCACAGCTGATGGCTTGCGCCAGGATCGGTGAACCAGAACCATCCAGACCCTTCTCCACCTCTCCGTGGTGCCTCTAGTAACAGACTAACCAGTTTAGTCTGGCCAAGCGAGTAGGGATTGAAGAGGGAAGACAACGCAAAACGGGCGAACGCAAGCAAGCAAGCATTGTCACCTGATATTGCTAAACCAGTTTCTATTCTTAGCCTTCAAAATATTTATTTTTTTTTTGCTCACAATTTGCTGTTATCATTTTTTTATCGCTGTACATGTTGTTGTTTCCTTTGGCTGTAGTTTCTTTACCTGCACTGCTAAATCTTGTCTACAAAAATCGTATCATTATAAACTCGTATTTCTCGTTATTGATTGCTACACTTTTTTTTCCATTTGTGCTTGCTGCTATACAAACTTCATAAGCCACGGTTCTGTATCATGTATTTTCTCTCATATCTCATATTTCTTTGTTTTTATATCTTTTGATGTATTATAATGTAGTTCACTGTTTGGGCCAGCCCCGTTTCTTTATTTTGATATGCGTTTCCTTCCATGCTTTTTTTATATGTTGCAAGAGAAAAGTGTCTGCCTGTCGTCTTTCAGATACCACGACATTTGCAGTTCGCTAGCAACCTCTGCCGCAAATGATTCCGATCTCTCATTTCAAGTCGCATTAATTAATCATTGGTTGTTTGCTGATTTGCCGTCAATATTTCTTTTCTATTTTGATTGCCGCTGTTATATTTTCACATTGATCTCTTCTTTCTCCATTTTTTGTGTGTCTTCAATTGGGATATTTTTTTTAATTATACACCGACATTTCTGTGTCCTCATTTCACATGTGTATCCACATCAACTCACAGTCACCGTTCTTTTCTTGTGCCTCCACATCTTTTCCTGTTTTTGCACATCAACACCCTGTCTGCATTCTTCTCTTGTGTAAAAAAAAAAAAAAAAAATACCCCCCGTCACGCCAAGTGGCGTATAGTGAATATGGTTATTTGGTTATGGAAGGCCCCGGTATCACTGCAAACGAAATAAAATCCATAATTGCTCAACCACCCATGCCAACGTAATCATCCGAATTAATATCTCATCTCCCAAACAAAGAAAGGTATCTGTAGTCTCCATCGTAGCAGTCTCAGCACACGCCAAAATACATAAGGCGAAACTGCGCAGAAAGTGAACACAGCCAAATGTTCCCTGTCATACGATATCATCATTCATCTTAAACAATTTGAATATCGAAATATGATCAAAACGGATGAGACACACAGCTCACGGTGTGCACAGAGCACTTAACTCAGTAGCTCCTGCAACAAGCCTGACTTGGAATATGAGGAAACTGCCACAAGAAATACTTTTCATGCATAGCTTTCAATTGTTCCCGCCGCCTATCCACCATATACCGGAAGTTCACGTCCTCTTGAAAATGATGATCGTCGTATTTTTAAAAATTGTATAGCGCTTGATGATGTTAGGCCATCGTTGTTGACTCCAATTTCGAATATATAGACACACATTTAGTCGTCAGATTATACCCGCCGCACATCAAACAACAGACGTAAGATTAGCGTATGGCCAGTCTAGGGATGTACGATGAGCCATTACAATGACGTAGCACACAACAATGTCGTACACACAACGATTTCGCTCCATTTAGTATCCTAATTACTCTAGTGAAAGCAGCCTACGATGAACAAATCACGGTGCAAATTCCCTAAAGAGATAAAACTGCGGCTGACGAAGTAGTTTACATTAATGAGTAACATGGAAATAACTTGCGTCAAGGAATTCCAACAAGGGTCATGAACAGCACCAATGTGATGTAAAGCGCAGTTTAAGTCTAGACGGTGGAAGGTCGCATTCACAACACTTGATTTGTTAAAAAGAGACTGTTGCCGGTTTACGGCTTCGCTTTAGCGGCGCAGATGTAATAAGAAGATCATCATTTTTACTTTAACGCAGAAAAGTGCAATGGAGAACCGAAATTAATCAGACCCCCAATGCACTTTCAGGGAATATGGTGTTAGTGGCCATAAATTTTACAGACCTTCGGCACACGATTTTTGGGGTAATGTGGTCAGTATTACGCCGTGCCGCTTTACTTTCCCAGAAAAAAATCCGGTACCCATTAAAGACTGGATGAAAACGGATGCCGTCAGTTGGGATCGAACCCTACCTCTTGTCATTTGTAGTCCAGTTCACTAACCACTGAGCTATCGCGGTTCCCTTCTTCTCTTGTGTCTCCACATCTATTTCGTGTTTCTTCATTTCCATTTTTGTGTCTGCACACGCTATGCATCGACTGTCCTGTCTCCAAGATGGAAACGTTCACATCAATTTCTTGTGGTCGCACTGTCTGTTTACAATCAACACCAAATAGAATTGTTACTTCCCACTGCCGCATGTTTTCAGTTGAATCACAAATGTGTTACAAACATTAATAACCTCTACAGATGAAGTCCTACTCCATTCAGCGACCATCGACTTCATCAGCCGAGAATGATGGACATTGTCCGTGGCTTAGAAAACCGCTTTTAATTAATTAATTTTGTTATTTAAAAAATATAAGTTAATTAAATATCTCAAACGGCATGTGGAAATTACAAGTTACCCCAGATGTAGCGTGAAAAGTAAATGAGTAAAGTATGCTCTCATGGAGGACAGAAAAGACAACAGTTAGCATCTCTATATGAAATCTTGGAAGTTAAAACGTTACAGGACGAGATCTCATGTGATCTCTGCTGAAAACGCCAATATTGTATATAATGAAATGTCATATGTTATCTGCTGTTATGTCATATCTTATCTGGTGATATGTCATATTATATTGTGATATCCTATATCATCTGGTGATATGTCATGTATTATCTAGTGATATGTCATGTATAATTTAGTTATATGTCATATATTATCTAGTGATATTCGACTATTATCTGGTGATAAGTCACGAACTATTCAATTAAAACTTTGGCTAATGAGAGCTTGCGTAGCCTGGTGATGACGACTCGCTAAAATAAAGGAAAGAGTTCAATCACAGCTCTCCAGTAATCTGGGATTTTACTTAAAGAAGAGCTCACTGGCTACAGGAAAGGTACTGATAGTGCGGAAGAGCGTTGTCATCCTTCATCCATTAATTGTTGTGGCCTAGTTGCTAAGGGCTAGAGGCACTTTATATTTTATGGGATAATGGACAATTACAGATTTTTTGTTCCATTTTTTTACGAAAGTCACCGCCAGAAGTAACAATATATATACATAAGAATGTGGGAGCCGCGATAGCTCAGTGGTTAGTGAACTGGACTACAAAGGACAAGAGGTAGGGTTCGATCCCAAACGACGGCTTCCGGGTTCACCCAGCTTTAAATGGGTACCGCATTTTTTTCTGGGAAAGTAAAGCAGCACGGGCGTAATACCGACCACATTACCCCAAAAATCATTTGCTGAAGGTCTGTAAAATTTATGGTCACTAACACCATATTCCCTATACGCCACTTGGCGTGACAGGGGCTCTTTACTTTTTTTTTTTACTTACATAAGAATGTAGTGTGCAGGTCTAGCTCAGTCTGAACGGTCCGGTACCCATTCCAGTAACTTTTCTCATCCCGATAAACTTCACTTCTTCTTTCATTCCTCATTTGCCTTTCAGTGTTGAGGGAATATATAATTTGCTGTCTGTTTTTCTTCTGTTCGCCTCTGTTGCTGTTATGTTTCCTAGCACTTTTAATATTACGTCAATCTGTTTTGTTTTTCTCGTTCGACCTTTGGTTTTGGTGTTCTCGCAACGTTTATTGAAGGCTCGTTGTGCTGTGGTTTAATCTTTCTGCCTTGTCACGTGGCCAAGCTATTTATCTGTTCTTTCTTTATATATTTTATGATGGGCGATATTCCTAACTTTTTTTCTCAGTTCTCCATTTCTGATCTTATCTCTCAGGCTATTTCCTGTCATTCGTCTAACATATTTCATCTCTGTAGAGGTTATTTTTCTTATTGTTCTTGCATCTAGGGTCCTGGTCTGGCGTAGCACAACGTTGGGATGAAGATTGTATTGTAGAGTGCCGGTTTTGCCTCTAGAGTTATTTCCCAGATATATATGTTTTAAAATAATTGACAGCTATAATTGCCGTTAGGTTACATTCTCATATTTTGCGGGTTGACAACGGTAACAAGAGCTTTAGAGCCCTGCTTTGTCACGATTGTCTCCTTTATGGGATGCAATGATCGAGCGCTGGTTAACATTTTTAACCAGAACAAAAAGCACTGAACATTTGCATAGATTCATGACGTTTAATGTTGTGCCCGTATGTTTGCTTCTTTGTTATTTATATTAATTTTTATCGTGACTCATTAAATTTGGTGTCATTATTATTTAGTGTTAATGATTAATTTTCATTAATTACTATTACTTGCTATTATTTGTAATGTGTTTTCATAGTATATGTTATACCTTTCAGTCAGTAACTTCCAGAATTAGTTAACATTTGTTTACTGCTGTGCCTAAACTAATTGTATTGAGGCACAGACTAATAATGTCATGTGATTTGATCTATTGATTCACTTGAAAATGTGGAAATGTATTTCTTGTTGATTGTTGAGCTGCTACCTATCATCCTGGGCTCTTGTTAAAAGCTGCGGGACGAACTACACATTTATTTGAGAAAAGTTCAGTAGGGTTTCTTGATTGTGTTAAATATTTTGAACAGGCAGGAGCGTGCAATCCCTCTGTTATCAATTACCAAGATCAATTTAATGTGCCCAAACTCGGGTCCCACAATGTCTATTCTTCTGTAATAGGATTCGACCTTTCACTTTCATTCATCTATGCTAAGATCAAGGTCACAGCTATTAAACATGAACCATTACTTTGTGCGTCGTTTGACCCTGGACACTTGATGGGCTAGCGGTGAACAACATGACATAGAGTTCCGGTATCAAGAACTGCTTGTAACAGTTTGTCAAAGTTAACGCCGACACCTGTAGCCAGATGTGAAACATAAATGTCAGTTTGACCGAAATATTGGAACATTTAACGGTTCATTGCAACGACGAGGTGCAGTAACGTGTTTTAATGAACAATTCATCTCAATTTTATGTTCAGAGTTGAAACAAGTAAAATTAAATATGTTTTGCATCCTGTGTGTAAAGATGCAATCTTATATTTCAATTTGAATTTCAGTGACAGGGAGTTGATGTGGAAGCACAAGAGAAGAATGGTGACAGGGAGTTGATGTGGAAGCACAAGAGAAGAATGGTGACAGGGAGTTGATGTGGAAGCAGGAGAGAAGAATGGAGACAGGGAATTGATGTGGAGACACAAGAGAAGAATGGAGACAGGGAGTGGATGTAGAAGCACAAGAGAAGAATGGTGATAGGGCATTGATGTGGAGACACAAGAGAAGAATGGTGACAGGGAGTTGATGTGGAGACACAAGAGAAGAATGGAGACAGGGAATTGATGTGGAGACACAAGAGAAGAATGGAGACAGGGAATTGATGTGGAGACACAAGAGAAGAATGGAGACAGGGAATTGATGTGGAGACACAAGAGAAGAATGGAGACAGGGAATTGATGTAGAGACACAAGAGAAGAATGGTGATAGGGCATTGATATGGAGACACTAGAGAAGAATGGAGACAGGGAGTTGATGTGGAGACACAAGAGAAGAATGGTGACAGGGAGTTGATGTGGAGACACAAGAGAAGAATGGTGAAAGGGAGTTGATGTGGAGGCACAAGAGAAGAATGGTGACAGGGAGTTGATGTGGAGGCACAAGAGACGAATGTTGACAGGGAGTTGATGTGGAGACACAAGAGAAGAATGGTGACAGGGAGTTGATGTGGAGACACAAGAGAAGAATGGTGATAGGAAGTTGATGTGGAGACACAAGAGAAGAATGGTGATAGGGAGTTAATGTGGAGGCACAAGAGAAGAATGGAGACAGGGAGTTGATGTGGAGGCACAAGAGAAGAATGGAGACAGGGAGTTGATGTGGAGACACAAGAGAAGAATGGTGACAGGGAGTTGATGTGGAGACACAAGAGACGAATGGTGACAGGGAGTTGATGTGGAGGCACAAGAGAAGAATGCTGACAGGGAGTTGATGTGGAGACACAAGAGAAGAATGGTGACAGGGAGTTGATGTGGAGGCACAAGAGAAGAATGGTGACAGGGAGTTGATGTGGAGGCACAAGAGAAGAATGGAGACAGGGAGTTGATGTGGAGACACAAGAGAAGAATGTTGACAGGGAGTTGATGTGGAGACACAAGAGAAGAATGGTGACAGGGAGTTGATGTGGAGACACAAGAGAAGAATGGTGATAGGGCATTGATGTGGAGACACAAGAGAAGAATGGTGATAGGGCATTGATGTGGAGACACAAGAGAAGAATGGTGATAGGGCATTGATGTGGAGACACAAGAGAAGAATGGTGATAGGGCATTGATATGGAGACACTAGAGAAGAATGGAGACAGGGAGTTGATGTGGAGACACAAGAGAAGAATGGTGACAGGGAGTTGATGTGGAGACACAAGAGAAGAATGGTGAAAGGGAGTTGATGTGGAGGCACAAGAGAAGAATGGTGACAGGGAGTTGATGTGGAGGCACAAGAGACGAATGGTGACAGGGAGTTGATGTGGAGACACAAGAGAAGAATGTTGACAGGGAGTTGATGTGGAGACACAAGAGAAGAATGGTGACAGGGAGTTGATGTGGAGACACAAGAGAAGAATGGTGACAGGAAGTTGATGTGGAGACACAAGAGAAGAATGGAGACAGGGAGTTGATGTGGAGACACAAGAGAAGAATGGTGACAGGGAGTTGATGTGGAGGCACAAGAGAAGAATGGTGACAGGGAGTTGATGTGGAGGCACAAGAGAAGAATGGAGACAGGGAATTGATGTGGAGGCACAAGAGAAGAATGGTGACAGGGAGTTGATGTGGAGGCACAAGAGAAGAATGGTGACAGGGAGTTGATGTGGAGACACAAGAGAAGAATGGTGACAGGGAGTTGATGTGGAGACACAAGAGAAGAATGGAGACAGGGAATTGATGTGGAGGCACAAGAGAAGAATGGAGACAGGGAATTGATGTGGAGGCACAAGAGAAGAATGGAGACAGGGAGTTGATGTGGAGGCACAAGAGAAGAATGGTGACAGGGAGTTGATGTGGAGGCACAAGAGAAGAATGGAGACAGGGAATTGATGTGGAGACACAAGAGAAGAATGGAGACAGGGAATTGATGTGGAGACACAAGAGAAGAATGGAGACAGGGAGTTGATGTGGAGACACAAGAGAAGAATGGTGACAGGGAATTGATGTGGAGACACAAGAGAAGAATGGAGACAGGGAGTTGATGTGGAGACACAAGAGACGAATGGAGACAGGGAGTTGATGTGGAGACACAAGAGAAGAATGGAGACAGGGAGTTGATGTGGAGACACAAGAGAAGAATGGAGACAGGGAGTTGATGTGGAGACACAAGAGAAGAATGGAGACAGGGAGTTGATGTGGAGACACAAGAGAAGAATGGAGACAGGGAGTTGATGTGGAGACACAAGAGAAGAATGGAGACAGGGAATTGATGTGGAGACACAAGAGAAGAATGGAGACAGGGAGTTGATGTGGAGACACAAGAGAAGAATGGTGACAGGGAGTTGATGTGGAGGCACAAGAGAAGAATGGAGACAGGGAATTGATGTGGAGGCACAAGAGAAGAATGGAGACAGGGAGTTGATGTGGAGGCACAAGAGAAGAATGGTGACAGGGAGTTGATGTGGAGACACAAGAGAAGAATGGTGACAGGGAGTTGATGTGGAGGCACAAGAGAAGAATGGAGACAGGGAGTTGATGTGGAGACACAAGAGAAGAATGGAGACAGGGAGTTGATGTGGAGACACAAGAGAAGAATGGAGACAGGGAGTTGATGTGGAGACACAAGAGAAGAATGGTGACAGGGAGTTGATGTGGAGGCACAAGAGAAGAATGGAGACAGGGAGTTGATGTGGAGGCACAAGAGAAGAATGGAGACAGGGAGTTGATGTGGAGACACAAGAGAAGAATGGTGACAGGGAGTTGATGTGGAGACACAAGAGAAGAATGGTGACAGGGAGTTGATGTGGAGGCACAAGAGAAGAATGGTGACAGGGAGTTGATGTGGAGACACAAGAGAAGAATGGAGACAGGGAGTTGATGTGGAGACACAAGAGAAGAATGGTGACAGGGAGTTGATGTGGAGACACAAGAGAAGAATGGTGATAGTGCATTGATATGGAGACACAAGAGAAGAATGGTGATAGGGCATTGATATGGAGACACAAGAGAAGAATGGAGACAGGGAATTGATGTGGAGACACAAGAGAAGAATGGAGACAGGGAATTGATGTGGAGACACAAGAGAAGAATGGAGACAGGGAATTGATGTGGAGACACAAGAGAAGAATGGAGACAGGGAATTGATGTGGAGACACAAGAGAAGAATGGAGACAGGGAATTGATGTGGAGACACAAGAGAAGAATGGAGACAGGGAATTGATGTGGAGACACAAGAGAAGAATGGAGACAGGGAATTGATGTGGAGACACAAGAGAAGAATGGAGACAGGGAATTGATGTGGAGACACAAGAGAAGAATGGTGATAGGGCATTGATATGGAGACACAAGAGAAGAATGGTGATATGACATTGATATGGATACACAAGAGAAGAATGGAGACAGGGAATTGATGTAGAAGCACAAGAGACGAATGGTGATAGGGCATTGATGTGGAGACACAAGAGAAGAATGGTGACAGGGAGTTGATGTGGAGACACAAGAGAAGAATGGTGACAGGGAGTTGATGTGGAGACACAAGAGAAGAATGGTGACAGGGAGTTGATGTGGAGACACAAGAGAAGAATGGTGACAGGGAGTTGATGTAGAAGCACAAGAGAAGAATGGTGATAGGGAATTGATGTGGAGACACAAGAGAAGAATGGTGTCAGGGAGTTGATGTGGAGACACAAGAGAAGAATGGTGACAGGGAGTTGATGTAGAAGCACAAGAGAAGAATGGTGATAGGGAATTGATGTGGAGACACAAGAGAAGAATGGTGACAGGGAGTTGATGTGGAGACACAAGAGAAGAATGGTGACAGGGAGTTGATGTAGAAGCACAAGAGAAGAATTGTGATAGGGAATTGATATGGAGACACAAGAGAAGAATGGTGACAGGGAGTTGATGTGGAGACACAAGAGAAGAATGGAGACAGGGAGTTGATGTGGGGGCACAAGAGAAGAATGGTGACAGGGAGTTGGTGTGGAAGCAGAAGAGAAGAATGGTGACAGGGAGTTGATGTGGAGGCAGAAGAGAAGAATGGAGACAGGGAGTTGATGTGGGGGCACAAGAGAAGAATGGTGACAGGGAGTTGATGTGGGGGCACAAGTGAAGAATGGTGACAGGGAGTTGATGTGGGGGCACAAGTGAAGAATGGTGACAGGGAGTTGATGTGGGGGCACAAGAGAAGAATGGTGGCAGGGAGTTGATGTGGAAGCAGAAGAGAAGAATGGTGACAGGGAGTTGATGTGGGGTCACAAGTGAAGAATGGTGACAGGGAGTTGATGTGGGGGCACAAGAGAAGAATGGTGGCAGGGAGTTGGTGTGGAAGCAGAAGATAAGAAAGCTCCACTTATGAAGATAGTCTATCTATTGACCGTACGAGCCGTAGCCGACCCATAGGGCGTAGACCAAGATACTCCTTTTCTTATCTGAATTTTTGTTCTAGCAGTTTTCAATTTTTTTAAAGATATTTTATCAAATCTTGTCATTTGTCTCTGCTCTGTGCAAGCAGCTCTATCTCTTGGATGGAGTCGATTCCTGCTGCTCTTGCCTCTCTCATCAATGCTCTTTTCAGTGTCTCTCTGGGTCTTCCTCTTTTCCTCTAACCTGTTGTTTCCCACGTAGGGCTTGCTTTGCTATTCGGTTATTATCTCTTCTCATCACATGTCCAACATATGGCCATCGTCTTTTCTTTATTACTGAAGATATTAGTGGTTGATTGGCGATTTCTCTAATTTCCTCGTTTGTTTCTACTTTTCATTAACAAAATCGCCTCTACGATAGCGGTTTGTTAAACCTCTGATCAACGGTTCTGTACCAAGCCGGAGACAAATAATGTCTCCATCTTGGATACAACCGGAAACATATAGTGTCTCTATGATCTTCTTTTCGATCCCTACTCGCGTGACCAGATTAAACTGGTTAGTCTGTATTTAGAGGCACCACAGTGAGGTGTAGTAGGTTCTTCGTGGTTTTCGTTCACCGATGCTGGTGCAAACTGTGAGTCGCTAACAGCTTCTGCCACAGCCAGATGTCCTCGTAGCCATTCATTGAACGTCAACTAATCCCATTTCACAAGCGCGTGGTGGTCCAAGAAATAGACTCGCAGAGAGAAATCTGGACCGTAGAGAGAAATCTGGCTCACAGAGAGAAATCTGGACCGTAGAGAGAAATCTGGACCGTAGAGAGAAATCTGGACCGTAGAGAGAAATCTGGACCGTAGAGAGAAATCTGGACCGTAGAGAGAAATCTGGACCGTAGAGAGAAATCAGGCTCAAAGAGAGAAATTATCTCACAGAGAGAAATCAGGCTCACAGAGAGAATTTATGCTCGCAGAGAGAAATCAGGCTCACAGAGAGAAATTATCTCACAGAGAGAAATTATGCTCACAGAGAGAAATTATGCTCACAGAGAGAAATTATGCTCACAGAGAGAAATTATGCCCACAGAGAGAAATTATGCTCACAGAGAGAAATTATGCTCACAGAGAGAAATCAGGCTCACAGAGAGAAATCAGGCTCGCAGAGAGAAATCAGGCTCACAGAGAGAAATCAGGCTCACAGAGAGAAATAAGGCTCACAGAGAGAAATTATGCTCACAGAGAGAAATCAGGCTCACAGAGAGAAATTATGCTCACAGAGAGAAATTATGCTCACAGAGAGAAATTATGCTCACAGAGAGAAATTATGCTCACAGAGAGAAATTATGCCCACAGAGAGAAATTATGCTCACAGAGAGAAATTATGCTCACAGAGAGAAATAAGGCTCACAGAGAGAAATTATGCTCACAGAGAGAAATTATGCTCACAGAGAGAAATTATGCTCACAGAGAGAAATTATGCTCACAGAGAGAAATTATGCCCACAGAGAGAAATTATGCTCACAGAGAGAAATTATGCTCACAGAGAGAAATCAGGCTCACAGAGAGAAATCAGGCTCGCAGAGAGAAATCAGGCTCACAGAGAGAAATCAGGCTCACAGAGAGAAATAAGGCTCACAGAGAGAAATTATGCTCACAGAGAGAAATCAGGCTCACAGAGAGAAATCAGGCTCGCAGAGAGAAATCAGGCTCACAGAGAGAAATCAGGTTCACAGAGAGAAATTATGCTTACAGTGAAAAATTATGCTCACAGAGAGAAATCAGGCTCGTAGAAAGAAATCAGGCTCGTAGAGAAAAATCAGGCTCACATAGAGAAATCAGGCTCACAAAGAGTAGTCAGACGCTTAGAGAGAAATCAGGTTCACGGAGAGAAATCAGACTGATAGACAGAAATCTGGCTCACAAAGGGAAATCAGACTCGTGGAGAGAAATCAGGCTCACAAAGAGAAATCAGGCTCACATAGAGAAATCAACCTCACAGAGAGAAATCAGACTCACAGAGAGAATTATTAGACTCGTATTAATATTTTGGTCACAAGGCTCATGAGACAAATAGTGCGATGGTCTTCCTAATTAGTGGCACCTGACGTCTTTGTGACTGTTATATATGTCGTTGAGTATTTTTGTTATAACCTGTTCCCCAAGCTCTCCTAATGCATCAATATCCTCGATTGTTATATTTTCTGGACCTGGAGCTTCTTTTCATGTATTGGATTGCCTTCTCTACTTCATTCTGCATTATTGGTGGTCCACTGCCTTGTGAGAAGACTCTGGAGAGTTCGAAGTCTACGGGAGTAAACCCAAACAAAAACTCCAGAGGGAGGGACCCTAAGGCAGTCAGTGGTGTATTATCTATCTTCTGGCATCCCCTGCAACTCAACCTTGGTTCCGAAAGTAAGGACCTTGTCCCTCCTTCGGAACGTTTCAAAGAGAAGCCGAGAGGAAAGGGAGAGGCGGGGGGGGGGGGGGGGTTAGTGCATTCTGGGCAAAGCACAATCTCCATATTATTGACCCAGGCATAGCAAGCAAGCTGAAATGCCAGTCCCATCCTCGTTAGGACACAGCAGAAGGAAAACACAATCTCTTATACTCGGCACATAGAACGTTAGGACCATGTGTCCTGGATTTAATAACACCAACCCCACGAATGTAGAAAACATAAGGAAAACAGCCGTCATCGACTGGAGCTGCAGAGACTACATGTTGATAGCACAACCCTTCAGGAAACAAGGCTTGCAGATTGTGGTTCGGTCAAGGATAAAATTATACCTTTTTCTGGCAGGGGCTAAAACCTGAGCAGCCTCGCCTGCATGAAGTGTGTTTTGCTCTGGATAAGCTCATGGATTCTATAAACACCCCAAATGGTAAATCAGAACACACAATATCACTAAAGATCTATTCAAAAGCTAATCAATGAATCAACATCAGCGGATATATACACCAACAATGGTAGCAACCACAGAAGATGGTGATCTAAATGAACACATTGGATCTGACCATCATTCATGGCCATCATGCCTTGATCATCATGGTATTGGCAAAATAAACGAAAATGGTCAGAGACTTCTAGAATTGTGTTCCCTTAACAGCCTGTGTGCTACCAATACATTTGTCAGCGTTAAGAACCGACAAAAAGTAACATGGCGCCACCCAAGGTCCGGGCATTGGCACCAGCTGGACTTTGTCCTAGTTCGCAGACAACACTTAAATAATGTTAGAGTAACCAGAGCATACCGTAGCCCAGACTGTGACACAGACAACACTTAAATAATCATAGAATAACTAGAGCATACCATAGCACAGACTGTGACACAGACAGCACTTAAATAATCATAGAATAACTAGAGCATACCATAGCACATACTTGTGACACAGACAACACTTAAATAATCATAGAATAACTAGAGCATACCATAGCACATACTTGTGACGCAGACAACACTTAAATAATCATAGAATAACTAGAGCATACCATAGCGCATACTTGTGACGCAGACAACACTTAAATAATCATAGAATAACTAGAGCATACCATAGCGCATACTTGTGACACAAACAACACTTAAATAATCATAGAATAACTAGAGCATACAATAGCACATACTTGTGACACAGACAACACTTAAATAATCATAGAATAACTAGAGTATACCATAGCGCATACTTGTGACACAGACAACACTTAAATTATCATAGAATAACTAGAGCATACCATAGCACATACTTGTGACACAGACAACACTTAAATAATCATAGAATAACTAGAGCATACCATAGCGCATACTTGTGACACAGACAACACTTAAATAATCATAGAATAACTAGAGCATACCATAGCGCATACTTGTGACACAGACAACACTTAAATAATCATAGAATAACTAGAGCATACCATAGGGCATACTTGTGACACAGACAACACATAAATAATCATAGAATAACTAGAGCATACCATAGCGCATACTTGTGACACAGACAACACTTAAATAATCATAGAATAACTAGAGCATACCATAGCGCATACTTGTGACACAGACAACACTTAAATAATCATAGAATAACTAGAGCATACCATAGCGCATACTTGTGACACAGACAACACTTAAATAATCATAGAATAACTAGAGCATACCATAGGGCATACTTGTGACACAGACAACACATAAATAATCATAGAATAACTAGAGCATACCATAGGGCATACTTGTGACACAGACAACACATAAATAATCATAGAATAACTAGAGCATACCAAAGCGCAGACTGTGACACAGACAACACTTAAATAATCATAGAATAACTAGAGCATACGAAAGCGCAATCTTGTGACACAGACAACACATAAATAATCATAGAATAACTAGAGCATACCATAGCGCATACTTGTGACACAGACCACTCACTTGTCATAAATACAGTGAAGACCAAAAGGATATACACATTTAGAGAACCATCCAGCTTCATTCCAGGCTGGTCCCAAAATACTCAGTGCTGACTGAACTGGATAATGAACCCACTGAGAAGGAACTTCATAATGTCATCCGTGACCTCTCAAGTGGAAAAGTTTCTGGATCGATATCATCATAGCCTAAATACTGTAGGAAAATCTTGAAATAATCCTGACTCACTTCTGCAAACTCCTTGTCCAATGCTGGAGAAGTGGAGATATAGCCCAGGACATGAAAGATTCCAAGATTGTAACGTTATACAGAAATGAAGCGGACAAGGTCGATTGCAACAACTATAGGGGTATATCACTCCAGAGTATAACTGGAAAGGCATTCGCAAGTATTGTTTTAATGCACCTACATCATCTGGCGGAACGTATCCTTCCTGAGTCCCAGTGTTGGTTTAGAGCTGGACGGTCAGTGGCCGATATGAATTTTACTCTCCGCCAACTGCAGCAAAATACAAGGTACAGAGAAGACCTCTATATATATATAGCCTTCATTGATCTCACCAAGGCTTTTGACACTGTGAAAAGAACAGGTCTATACAGAGTGCTGGAAAATGTTGGCTGCCCTCCTAAATTACTCAAGATGATCAAGTCGTTTCACAACAATATGTCTGCCACTATTCAGTTCGACGGTAAATCTTCTCAGCCCTTTGAGATGAACTGTAGAGTCAAGCAAGGTTGTGTACTTGCCCCTACATTATTCGGAATATTTTTCGTTACCAATCTACACAAAGCGTTTGAAATCATCTCTATAGACATGTACATCCGTACAAGATCTATGGCTCCGTATTCAATCCTGCACGTAGGAAGTCAACATTTAACCGTTGTGACCGTAATCAAGGAGCTTTTATTCGCTGATGATGCAGCACTGGTTGCTCACGATGAATCCGATCTGCAATCAATGATTGACAATCTAGCTAGATCATATGATTTATTCTCCGTCAATAAATATACAGAAGACTGAGGTGCTTCAATAAAGTGTAGCCAGTCCTACAGTCATACAGCTATATCATTAAATAATATACCCATTGGACCGTTGAGAAAGTTCACCTATCTCGGTTCTATGGTCACAAGCAATGTCTCCCTTGAAGAAGAAATAAATTCCAGAATCGGAAAGGCAACTTCCACATTTGTCAAACTTAAAGATAGAGCATGGGCAGACACCAATTTAACACTCAGGACTAAGATTCAAATTTACCTAAGTTGTGCGTTAGTACACTTCTATACAGATCAGAAACTTGGACTACCTATGAAGGGCAGGAGAGAAAGTTAAACAGCTTTCGTGTGCGTTGCCTTCGATAGATTGAGATCAAATGGCAGGACAAAGTACCCAACTCTAATGTCTTACAACGAGTCAAACTCCCGTCAATCATGGCAACACTTAGGAGTCGTAGAATAAGGTGGCTAGGTCATGTAATTAGAATGGCAAACATTCGTATTCCCAAACAAATAATGTATAGCGAACTTAAGGAGGGAAAGAGACCAAAAGGCAGACCGGTGGTGAGATATAAGAATGGTTGCAGGGTTTCCTTGAGGGAATTCTCTATCAGTGAAAGAGACCAAAAGGCAGACCGGTGGTGAGATATAAGAATGGTTGCAGGGTTTCCTTGAGGGAATTCTCTATCAGTGAAAGAAACTGGGAAGATCTGGCTGCAGATCGTAGCACATGAAGAACAACAATAAAAAAATAAAACAGCAATGTTCGGGGCAATGTTTATATCAAATTCCTATCTTTGTGTGTGCATGTCTGTGTTTGTCACATCTCATATTCTTGTGTGTGCATGGCTATGTTAGTCATATCTTATATCTTTGTGTGTATGTCTATGTTAGGTATGTGTCATATCTTTGTGTGTGCATGTCTAAGTCAGTCATATCTCATATCTTTATGTGCATGTCTATGTTAGTCATGTGTCATATATCTTGATGTGTGTCGGTGTTAGTCATCCCGCGTATCACTGTGTACATGTCTGTGTTATTCACATCTCATATCTTTGTGTGTGCATGTCTGTGTTAGTCACCTCTAGTGACTCGGGCAGATGGTGCTCGTAAACCTGGGAGGGCCGACCATCTAAGGGCAGAATCCCCCTACAGAAAAGACAATCTGCTGCCTTGCAGAAAGATTGGGGACAATCAAAGGCTAAGGAAAGCAAACCTGAAAAAATTGTTGGCTGAAATCGGATGCACTGGGCCACTGACGCAGAACACAGTGCAACGTATTAACGGGTGTTCAGTCAGAGTGGATCTGGCGGACTCTAAATGAGACGTTCTGTCTGTGGGGGCGATCAACACACTTAACCTGACAGCTGACTTCATGTGGGAGTCTGGAATCCTACTCTGACTGAGTCCTGATCGCAGAGAGAGAGATTTCACGTAGCTCACACTATAAATCTATCCTCATTGTCGTTTGTCTCTCCTAGGTCATGTCCTCCAGTCACATTTTGCACTTCAGCTGTTCCTACCTTTGTGTTGAAATCCCCTAATATAATAGCTATTTCTTTGGTGTTTACACTGTTCCATTGCCATCTCTAGCTCGCTGTAAAAGAAGTCAATTATTTTCATTTCTTTAAATATTCTTCTCCATCCTGCTACTTGTTGGTGCATAAGCTTAAATTATGTTGAAATCCATAAGTGTAACTATCAGCAGAATTCTGTCTGATACTGACCAAAATCCTTTCATTGTTTTGCCTCTTTCTCTAACATGATGCTTACTACTCTTTCGTGTGGGGTTCTTCCAAAGTAAATTGCATTTATACTATCGCGTTATCCTGCTCCTTTCCATCTGGATTTGTTATTAACATCATCATCATCATCACGTATCATGCCTGCTGACCCAGGAGATCATGTCTCTCCACAACTTTCGATCTCGACAGTTATTTCTGTTGTTGACCTTCTGCAAGCCATTCTCTTACGCTGTCTGGTATCGTTTCTCTTTGCTTCCCTCTATCTCTTTGTCGCTCAATTTCCCCAGTTGTCACAACATATTCCACTGTTTCCTTCTCATTGTATGGCCAAAACAATATGATTTTTAATAATTATACTGACAATAAATATGACCTTTTTAAATTGCCATGGCCGTTTAACACACATCACAAAGATGTGGTGGTTGATAATTGGATTTAGCAACAAACGGCGCTGTTTACTAGGAACATGAAGCAATTCTACTTCTTGAGGTCGGTGACAAAACTTTTACTGTTATCGGTGAAATATCTGGGCGCCTACGCATGGGTTCCATGCGTGATTTCACTTTCATTTTTGGTTGGCAGATGTGGTCTAATATAACCTAGAAGACATAGTCTGCGATTGAACGGGTTGTGCCTAGTCAAGACGTTGGCAAAATCCAAAAGATAAGACAATGGTCTCAGTAAGTTGCTAGACAAATTAATGGTAATACAGGAGGCTCTTCTAATCTACCAAAGGGTAGCCAAAGATTTAATCATGGACAATATAGAGGATTAAGACACGTTGCTATTATTTAAATAAAAACGATTATTCTCAAGAAGATTACAGCCCCAGACGCCAGGATAAGGAAAACAAAGCATTGAGGTCTGACGTCATTTCAATTAATGATGACCTAAATCTAATCTCTAGTTGAACATGAATCTTAGCTGCTGCTACAGTGGAGTCCGCCCCCACGGGACGTTCCGAAACCAAAGATTTTCAGATGAAGATCTACCATTGTAAGTAGCGCCCCCCCCCCCGCCCCATTATTTCAACACAGAACTTTTGCAACAAAGCATCAAACTCAAATTCAACATCATTATCTCAGTGAAACCGAGCTCACAGAGAACACGAAGAGTACATTTGTTGTCAAGAGTACACGGATGCCACATGTCTGCTTCTCAAGAAAAATATGTACAAAAGTCACTCCGCGATGTGTTGGTTTGAAAGATGAAGGGGTGCAGTTGAACTCTGTTTGATATGAGACTAGGGGACATAACCTGGGACTCGGTTGCATCAATGTATTTCTCTGCTCTATAATTTCAGTGTAATTGACAGACTATAACTGAACGCAGCTTATTGACAGTAAAGATCTATCGGCCTATTCTACTGAGTAAACAAACAACGAATCTATGTGTTTAGGCTGCCTAAGCAAATGATGCCACGCCATCGTCGACGTCGTACATTTCCTCCTAAATCATCATCATGTGCCATACCGGTTGGCGTAGGCGATCATGTCCCTCCACAATCTTCTATCTACAGTGCATCGTATCAGTTCTGTTGTTGACTGTTTTCCATGCCATGACACCAAGCTATCCAGTATTTTCTCTATTGGTCGTCCGCGATCTCTTTCCTTTTATTTTGCCAATTGTAACCAAGTATTCCAACTTTCCTCTTCTCATGATGTGCCCGAAAAATGTTGATTGCTTCTTTCTGATGTTTTTAAGAGCTCCCTTTTTGTGTTGGCCTCTTTGAGAACTTCCTCATTGGTCTTTTTAGCTGCCCAGGGAACTTTCAACATTCTTCTGAGAAATCGCATCTCTGTGGCCTCTAATCGTCTTTTCATTTGTTTGTCTGCTGTCCATGATTCGCTTCCATAGGTCAGAATTGATTCTATATAGCATCGATGAACTCCCTTTCTCATTTTTATTGACATAGATTTGTTGCATAAGATATTATATTTTTCCTTTTCTGAAATGCTATTTTGGCCTGAGCTATTCTGCTTTTTATTTCTGTGGTGCATCTCCAATCTGATGTTATTATTATGCCCAAGTATTTGAAACGTTGCACTTGTTTCAGATTTTTCTCGTTTATTTATATGCTGCATGATGGTGGTGATTGTTTCTTCGATATAACCATTACTTTTCTTTTCTTACTATTCAGACTGAGAACTTTCTTGTTGCTTTCTTTTACTATTATGTCTATCATTTCTTGTACTTCATTCTCTGTCTCTGCTATTAAGACTGTGTCATCCGCATATCGCAAATTATTTATGTTGTGACCGTTGACTTCAATTCCTTTTTTGTCTACTATTGATCTCATAATATATTCGCTGTAAAGTGAAAACAAGTCCGGTGACAGAACACATCCTTATCTGACTCCTTGCTTTATATATTGGAATTGTCCTGTTTGGTTGTTAATTCGTATAGCTGCTGTTTGTTGCCAGTACATGTTTTTTTATGATTCGCAGATCGTTGCCATCAATGTTTAATTTCTCCAGCATATTGATTATTTCCACATGCTTTACTTTGGCAAATGCTTTCGTGTAGTCTATAAAGCACATATATAGATCTTTCTTTACCTCTATAGATCTTTCTATCAATGTTCTTAAGATGTATATTGCATTATTGGTGCCCTTTCCTTCCACAAATCCACGTTGTTCCTCGCTTATTTCTGGTTTTATTTTGTTCATTAAACGTCTCATGATAATTCTTAGTAATATTTTAGTCATATGGCTCATGAGACTAATAGTGCGATGGTCCATCACAATCAGTGGCGCCTGACTTCTTCGGTATGGCTACAAAGATAGATTTTAGTAGATCTTCAGGTATGTGTCCAGTGTTATATATGTCATTGAGTAATTTTGTTATGACTTGTACTCCCAGCTCTCCTAATGCATTTATCTCTTCGATTGTTATATTGTCGGGACCTGGAGCTTTGCCTCTTTTCATGTGTTGAATTGCGTCCTCCACTTCACTCTGCATTATTGGTGGTCCTGTGTCTTTGTTGGAATTGTTTAATTCAGGTCTTTCATCATCATAGAGTTGACTGATATATTCTGTCCATCTTTCCATTGTCTTCTCCTGTCCCATTATTATATTTCCTTCCTTTGATTTCACACATACTGAAACTTTTACTTCTTTTCTTCCTGTTAATTCATTTAACTGATTGTGCATAAATTTTGAGTCTTTCTTTTGTTGTTTTTTCCTCCTAAATAGGATATTTTAAAATGAGTGTGTTTGCTCGAGAAAATTGCTAAACTTTAACATTTAGACATTAAAATATGTTTTAGAATGTTTTCTTATCAGTTTTGGTCTGAAATGAACAATTTAAGGTTGTTAAATCTGGCAGCTGTAGATATTAAGTTGTGTTTTGTCATGATTATACTAGGCAATATAAGAAGTTAGTTAGAAGGTTGTGGAAGGACATGATCGCCTACGCCATCCGGTATGGCACATGATGATGATGATGATGATGAAATATGGCAGTGTTTGAGTCTTATTTGTTGACAGAGGGAAAAATGGAGGCTTATCTCCGTAGATAATCGTTGTTGTTATTATTACCTTAAAAGCCATCCATAGTGGTTTAAAATGTATGAGAGTTTTATTGTATGTTTGACTATCACCACAATTTTTACTTTATATTTTGCTTTCACCGCATCATTTTGACTTTATGTTGTCTCTTTCTTTCTTTAATTCCTCTAGTATATGTTCGAGTGTCTAGGGAGATACAAAGTTCTGGTTCTCGCTCTTTTGGCGGCTTCAGTCATTGTCAGTTGATGATGTTGGAGCGTTTCTTTGATGCTGTCTGTCCATCTCACTCTGGTTCTCGCTCTTTTGGCGGCTTCAGTCATTGTCAATTGATGATGTTGGAGCGTTTCTTTGATGCTGTCTGTCCATCTCACTCTGGTTCTCGCTCTTTTGGCGGCTTCAGTCATTGTCAGTTGATGATGTTGGAGCGTTTCTTTGATGCTGTCTGTCCATCTCACTCTGGTTCTCGCTCTTTTGGCGGCTTCAGTCATTGTCAGTTGATGATGTTGGAGCGTTTCTTTGATGCTGTCTGTCCATCTCACTCTGGTTCTCGCTCTTTTGGCGGCTTCAGTCATTGTCAGTTGATGATGTTGGAGCGTTTCTTTGATGCTGTCTGTCCATCTCACTCTGGTTCTCGCTCTTTTGGCGGCTTCAGTCATTGTCAGTTGATGATGTTGGAGCGTTTCTTTGATGCTGTCTGTCCATCTCACTCTGGTTCTCGCTCTTTTGGCGGCTTCAGTCATTGTCAATTGATGATGTTGGAGCGTTTCTTTGATGCTGTCTGTCCATCTCACTCTGGTTCTCGCTCTTTTGGCGGCTTCAGTCATTGTCAGTTGATGATGTTGGAGCGTTTCTTTGATGCTGTCTGTCCATCTCACTCTGGTTCTCGCTCTTTTGGCGGCTTCAGTCATTGTCAATTGATGATGTTGGAGCGTTTCTTTGATGCTGTCTGTCCATCTCACTCTGGTTCTCGCTCTTTTGGCGGCTTCAGTCATTGTCAGTTGATGATGTTGGAGCGTTTCTTTGATGCTGTCTGTCCATCTCACTCTGGTTCTCGCTCTTTTGGCGGCTTCAGTCATTGTCAGTTGATGATGTTGGAGCGTTTCTTTGATGCTGTCTGTCCATCTCACTCTGGTTCTCGCTCTTTTGGCGGCTTCAGTCATTGTCAATTGATGATGTTGGAGCGTTTCTTTGATGCTGTCTGTCCATCTCACTCTGGTTCTCGCTCTTTTGGCGGCTTCAGTCATTGTCAATTGATGATGTTGGAGCGTTTCTTTGATGCTGTCTGTCCATCTCACTCTGGTTCTCGCTCTTTTGGCGGCTTCAGTCATTGTCAGTTGATGATGTTGGAGCGTTTCTTTGATGCTGTCTGTCCATCTCACTCTGGTTCTCGCTCTTTTGGCGGCTTCAGTCATTGTCAGTTGATGATGTTGGAGCGTTTCTTTGATGCTGTCTGTCCATCTCACTCTGGTTCTCGCTCTTTTGGCGGCTTCAGTCATTGTCAATTGATGATGTTGGAGCGTTTCTTTGATGCTGTCTGTCCATCTCACTCTGGTTCTCGCTCTTTTGGCGGCTTCAGTCATTGTCAGTTGATGATGTTGGAGCGTTTCTTTGATGCTGTCTGTCCATCTCACTCTGGTTCTCGCTCTTTTGGCGGCTTCAGTCATTGTCAGTTGATGATGTTGGAGCGTTTCTTTGATGCTGTCTGTCCATCTCACTCTGGTTCTCGCTCTTTTGGCGGCTTCAGTCATTGTCAGTTGATGATGTTGGAGCGTTTCTTTGATGCTGTCTGTCCATCTCACTCTGGTTCTCGCTCTTTTGGCGGCTTCAGTCATTGTCAGTTGATGATGTTGGAGCGTTTCTTTGATGCTGTCTGTCCATCTCACTCTGGTTCTCGCTCTTTTGGCGGCTTCAGTCATTGTCAGTTGATGATGTTGGAGCGTTTCTTTGATGCTGTCTGTCCATATCACTCTGGTTCTCGCTCTTTTGGCGGCTTCAGTCATTGTCAGTTGATGATGTTGGAGCGTTTCTTTGATGCTGTCTGTCCATCTCACTCTGGTTCTCGCTCTTTTGGCGGCTTCAGTCATTGTCAGTTGATGATGTTGGAGCGTTTCTTTGATGCTGTCTGTCCATCTCACTCTGGTTCTCGCTCTTTTGGCGGCTTCAGTCATTGTCAGTTGATGATGTTGGAGCGTTTCTTTGATGCTGTCTGTCCATCTCACTCTGGTTCTCGCTCTTTTGGCGGCTTCAGTCATTGTCAGTTGATGATGTTGGAGCGTTTCTTTGATGCTGTCTGTCCATCTCACTCTGATTCTCGCTCTTTTGGCGGCTTCAGTCATTGTCAGTTGATGATGTTGGAGCGTTTCTTTGATGCTGTCTGTCCATCTCACTCTGGTTCTCGCTCTTTTGGCGGCTTCAGTCATTGTCAGTTGATGATGTTGGAGCGTTTCTTTGATGCTGTCTGTCCATCTCACTCTGGTTCTCGCTCTTTTGGCGGCTTCAGTCATTGTCAATTGATGATGTTGGAGCGTTTCTTTGATGCTGTCTGTCCATCTCACTCTGGTTCTCGCTCTTTTGGCGGCTTCAGTCATTGTCAGTTGATGATGTTGGAGCGTTTCTTTGATGCTGTCTGTCCATCTCACTCTGGTTCTCGCTCTTTTGGCGGCTTCAGTCATTGTCAATTGATGATGTTGGAGCGTTTCTTTGATGCTGTCTGTCCATCTCACTCTGGTTCTCGCTCTTTTGGCGGCTTCAGTCATTGTCAATTGATGATGTTGGAGCGTTTCTTTGATGCTGTCTGTCCATCTCACTCTGGTTCTCGCTCTTTTGGCGGCTTCAGTCATTGTCAGTTGATGATGTTGGAGCGTTTCTTTGATGCTGTCTGTCCATCTCACTCTGGTTCTCGCTCTTTTGGCGGCTTCAGTCATTGTCAGTTGATGATGTTGGAGCGTTTCTTTGATGCTGTCTGTCCATCTCACTCTGGTTCTCGCTCTTTTGGCGGCTTCAGTCATTGTCAATTGATGATGTTGGAGCGTTTCTTTGATGCTGTCTGTCCATCTCACTCTGGTTCTCGCTCTTTTGGCGGCTTCAGTCATTGTCAGTTGATGATGTTGGAGCGTTTCTTTGATGCTGTCTGTCCATCTCACTCTGGTTCTCGCTCTTTTGGCGGCTTCAGTCATTGTCAGTTGATGATGTTGGAGCGTTTCTTTGATGCTGTCTGTCCATCTCACTCTGGTTCTCGCTCTTTTGGCGGCTTCAGTCATTGTCAGTTGATGATGTTGGAGCGTTTCTTTGATGCTGTCTGTCCATCTCACTCTGGTTCTCGCTCTTTTGGCGGCTTCAGTCATTGTCAGTTGATGATGTTGGAGCGTTTCTTTGATGCTGTCTGTCCATCTCACTCTGGTTCTCGCTCTTTTGGCGGCTTCAGTCATTGTCAGTTGATGATGTTGGAGCGTTTCTTTGATGCTGTCTGTCCATATCACTCTGGTTCTCGCTCTTTTGGCGGCTTCAGTCATTGTCAGTTGATGATGTTGGAGCGTTTCTTTGATGCTGTCTGTCCATCTCACTCTGGTTCTCGCTCTTTTGGCGGCTTCAGTCATTGTCAGTTGATGATGTTGGAGCGTTTCTTTGATGCTGTCTGTCCATCTCACTCTGGTTCTCGCTCTTTTGGCGGCTTCAGTCATTGTCAGTTGATGATGTTGGAGCGTTTCTTTGATGCTGTCTGTCCATCTCACTCTGGTTCTCGCTCTTTTGGCGGCTTCAGTCATTGTCAGTTGATGATGTTGGAGCGTTTCTTTGATGCTGTCTGTCCATCTCACTCTGATTCTCGCTCTTTTGGCGGCTTCAGTCATTGTCAGTTGATGATGTTGGAGCGTTTCTTTGATGCTGTCTGTCCATCTCACTCTGGTTCTCGCTCTTTTGGCGGCTTCAGTCATTGTCAGTTGATGATGTTGGAGCGTTTCTTTGATGCTGTCTGTCCATCTCACTCTGGTTCTCGCTCTTTTGGCGGCTTCAGTCATTGTCAATTGATGATGTTGGAGCGTTTCTTTGATGCTGTCTGTCCATCTCACTCTGGTTCTCGCTCTTTTGGCGGCTTCAGTCATTGTCAGTTGATGATGTTGGAGCGTTTCTTTGATGCTGTCTGTCCATCTCACTCTGGTTCTGCATCTTGTCTATCTCCCAACTTCTCTTTTATTATCTGCTTTGTATGGTAAGGAATCACACGGCATTCTTTCTAGAAGAGCAAATCAGTTCAATTGTTGTTTCTGTATGTAGTTTAGGATTAGCTAAATACCTACTCTTTATCTTATTTTATCATTTCTGATGCTGTCTTTTCTGGTCACTACAAGTGTGTTTTTTTTTTAGACATCTCATCTCAGCAGTGACAAAATTTCTTCTACGCATCGTTGTAAGTGACCATGTTTAACATTGGTAGCATAATATGGTAAAGAATATACTCTGTATCTCTGTTTCTTAGTGGTAATAGGTATTGCTTTGTGTTGATGCATAGGGATAGCTAACCCAAAATTGGGTTTGCCTTGTTGCATCCGAAATCTATGTCTTTATCGATATTACCATCTTCAGAGAATGTTTCTTCCAGATGTTTTAAATGTGTTACTTGTTTTATAAATTTGGTGTTCTACAGTTATATTTAATATCCTCTTATATGTCTTCCTATTGATATGACGTCTGTATTTACGTATAAATTATATTATACATTACCAAAATTGTTTTTGGATTTACCTGTTATTTCATCGTAATTGTTCTTGTTTTGATGTTTCACTTTAAGTGTAACTGTTCTTGGCCTTCAATATTACTATAATTATTTTAATTTAATATTAAGCTTATTCTAAAATTGTTTTTGATTTGATACTTTCATATGCCGATATATTTGTACTACACTTAATTTTATTCATGATAATTATGTTTAATTGAAACCACTTTTGATATTGGCTATTTAAAACTGATAACAATGTTTACCCAACATGGTCATTTCACTTTGATGTATTTTGTCTTTACTTAGCAGATTCATTGTTCCCAAAATTATAATTTCTTTATTATCGTAACCAGTATACTGTTCTTACTATTGCCATCGGTCTAATTTTGTTTAATATCGTCCTTGTCAAAGTAAACAAGAGTAGACTATATGACTATATTAAACAAGAGTAGACTGATGACGATATTAAACAAGAGTAGATAGACTGATAACGATATTAAACAAGAGTAGACTGATGACGATATTAAACAAGAGTAGATAGACTGATAACGATATTAAACAATAGTAGACTGATGACGATATTAAACAAGAGTAGACTGATGACGATATTAAACAAGAGTAGATAGACTGATAACGATATTAAACAAGAGTAGATAGACTGATAACGATATTAAACAAGAGTAGATAGACTGATAACGATATTAAACAAGAGTAGATAGACGGATAACGATATTAAACAAGAGTAGATAGACTGATAACGATATTAAACAAGAGTAGACTGATGACGATATTAAACAAGAGTAAACTGATAACGATATTAAACAAGAGTAGATAAACTGATAACGATATTAAACAAGAGTAGACTGATAACGATATTAAACAAGAGTAAACTGATAACGATATTAAACAAGAGTAGATAGACTGATAACGATATTAAACAAGAGTAAACTTATGACGATATTAAACAAGAGTAGACTGATGACGATATTAAACAAGAGTAGATAGACTGATAACGATATTAAACAAGAGTAGACTGATGACGATATTAAACAAGAGTAGATAGACTGATAACGATATTAAACAAGAGTAGACTGATGACGATATTAAACAAGAGTAGACTGATGACGATATTAAACAAGAGTAGACTGATGACGATATTAAACAAGAGTAGATAGACTGATAACGATATTAAACAAGAGTAGACTGATGACGATATTAAACAAGAGTAGATAGACTGATAACGATATTAAACAGGAGTAGATAGACTGATAACGATATTAAACAAGAGTAGATAGACTGATAACGATATTAAACAAGAGTAGATAGACTGATGACGATATTAAACAAGAGTAGATAGACTGATAACGATATTAAACAAGAGTAGATAGACTGATAACGATATTAAACAAGAGTAGATAGACTGATAACGATATTAAACAAGAGTAGACTGATGACGATATTAAACAAGAGTAGACTGATGACGATATTAAACAAGAGTAGACTGATGACGATATTAAACAAGAGTAGATAGACTGATAACGATATTAAACAAGATTAGACTGATGACGATATTAAACAAGAGTAGATAGACTGATAACGATATTAAACAAGAGTAGACTGATAACGATATTAAACAAGAGTAAACTGATGACGATATTAAACAAGAGCAGACTGATAACGATATTTTAAAAAGAGTATATTGATGACGATATTAAACAAAAGTCCAAGAATGGGTACGATTGTATATATTTTTCCCTGGAAAAGTAGGGCGATCTGGAGTTATGATGTTTACATCCTCCACACACGTGTAAATAGTATTGGCAAAATAAGAAAACATAAAAGTCACCACTAAAACCTTATTTCATAAACGGTACGAGGTGTGACGGGTATCCGTTTCGAGATAGTTCACATTGAGTACAGTTTGCTTAGACACTGAACAAGAAATGATTGTTTCCCTGCTGTATTTTGGAGCAAATAACGTTATTTTCTATGTTACCATCCTGGGCACAATAATAACATCTGATGGACGATACACCACAGAAATAAAAAGCAGAATATCTCAGGCTAAAGTAGCATTTCGGAAAATGAAAAACGTCTAATGCATCAAGTCTATGTCAGCAGAAGTGAGAAAGATTATTCATCGGTGTTATATAGAGCCAATTCAGACCTATGAAAGTGAATCATGGACAGTAGACAAACAAATGAAAATATTATTAGAGGCCACAGAGATTGGACTTCTCAGAAGAATGTTGAAAGTTCCCAGGACAGCTAAACAGACCAATGAGGACATTCTCCAAAATGTCAGCATAAACAGGGAGCTACTAAAATCATCAGAAAGAAACAATCAACATTATTCGGACACTCCATAAGAAGAGGAAAGTTGGATTATTTGGTTACAACTGACAAAATACAGGGAAAGAGATATCTCAGAATACAAGGAGTGAAGATACTAGATAACTTGGTATCATGACATGGAGAACAGTCAACAACAGAATTGATACGGTGCATTGTGGGTAGAAGATTGTTGAAGGACATGATCGCCTACGCCCACTGGTATAGCACATTATGATGATCGTAGTTCAGTATTCATTTTACTTTTCTATATCATCATCATTGAGAACCGTGCACGCTGACATAGATGATCATGTCTCTCTACAACTTGCTACAGTGTTGTATCAGTTATGTTGCTCGCTTCTTACTTCTGTATTAAATGGAGTAAACAAAAATGTTCTTTAATTGAATTGTTTTTCTGGAAGATGAGGAACAACAATAAATATATTGCTGTTCATGACTCGGTGTTTTCTTTAGTAACATCACATTTCCATTACTTTGTTTTGTGTTTGAGCGAACAGACCTGATGATGACGTCGTCTTCACACTGATGAGAAAAAGTGTCATTAGAAAAAGTAATAATAAAAAAGAGTATTATTCTCACACTTGAGGCTTTTCCTTCTTTATTTCTCACATGGCTTGATTTTATTTACTGAGGGTCGAGGACATGTTATCTCCTTCAGTATCTGGACTTATGACGTTTCCATGTTGACATGTATAGCCAGTGCATATTATCACTGTTATAATAGAACACTCTCATGCAAATGATAAAACTTAATAAAAAAATATATAACAACTAAAGGAAAACATAATACAAACGAATCAATTAAATGAAAACACAAAACGACATCAACAAAAGTGTAACATCATCAACACAACATTAACAAGAGAAACTTCATCAAAGTAATATCAACAAAAGCATGTAGCTCATAAACCACTTAATGCTGGCAATTATGTTTTTTAAGCATTATATGTTATCAGTATTTCAAAATTAACAGAAAACATTACTCAATCTTTCATGACTGCCATAGTAATCAACTACATGGGGAAAGTCAATGACGATTTATATAAGAACACAATAATCAAATTCATACACAAATAAATGCAGTTGGCATTTATTTTTTTATGATTGTGATATGCGACTATATTCACATGATTTATTGTTGCTACTCTGTAGCGTGTTAAAGTACAATAAAATAGCCAGTATATATATATATACATGTCGTAACAGATGCTTTCATTATAACAACTTGTGTGTAGTAACAAAAGTTGTGATTATAAACAAAAGCTGTTAGCTAGTGGACTTAAACAATACAACAATATGGTCATTGGAAGAAAGTTACATTTTGTCTGTGGCTATAACACACGTCCACTGAGAGCAGCCACGAACATTGTGGGGCCTGTCAGATGATGTCAATCAAGAAGGAACATAGCCAGGCGTATAATATAAGTATTTCCCGTACAAGCTACCCAAACCATAGCATCCAAATAGTCCTTCAAAGCCATAGCTATATGGACAGTCAAAACCATAGCTATATAGATAGCCAAAACCATAGCTTATATGGATAACCATAACCATAGCTATATAGGTGGGTAGCCAAAACCATAGCTTTATGGGTAGTAGCCAAAACCATAGCTATGTGGGTAGCCAAAACTATAGCTTTATGGGTAGTAGCATAAACCATAGCTATGTGGGTAGCTAAAACTATTGACATATTCCAAACACAGCCAAATATAGCTAAGGCCCACGGGCTGAAAGGGATTACCCAAAGCTTTCAACGTTTTCAGCAATGTGAGTAGGAGCGATTGTGGGTAAAATGACGTCAACCCCACGTAGCTCTCATAGTTGAAGACCACACGTCTTGGGTGATTTCAGCAAAACTCTCTCAGCCCGCGGACCTTAGATATAGGATGTGTCCTAGACCTCCAAATTGGCCGCCAAACGCGAAGCTCAAACCGCTGTCAGTGGCAGTGTTGACAGTTAGAATACAGGCAACGAGTAGAAGTCTAACAACAATCGTTACAACTATCGTTCTTGTTCGATCTCAAATAAATGCGAACATTGCCAACGAACTATATGTACTCAGCCTGGTATTTAAGTGTTGAAATATGAATTTACACTTTCAGTTCTTCATTGTCCTGCCTTCAGCAATGTGTGCGCCTTCTAATCTCGACATATTTCAGTAGTAACGGAAATCACTGCCTCAGCGGTGGAAATATTTGAGGCCTCACTGTAGTAGAGAAGACGACAGCCTAAGCGAGGGAAGTATTTGAGGCCTCGCTGTAGTAGAGCAGGCGACAGCCTAAGCGAGGGAAGTATTTGAGGCCTCGCTGTAGTAGAGCAGGCGACAGCCTAAGCGAGGGAAGTATTTGAGGCCTCACTGTAGTAGAGAAGACGACAACCTAAGCGAGGGAAGTATTTGAGGCCTCACTGTAGTAGACAAGACGACAACCTAAGCGAGGGAAGTATTTGAGGCCTCGCTGTAGTAGAGAAGACGACGAAGATTCCCGCCATTTATTGCATAGAGAAGCAACAGATAAAATAGTGTTGTCATGTGATAAGACAGAAAGAATAAAACACAACACGCGCTTTTAATAAACGATACGGGAATATCAGAGTCAAGGGTGGACTGGACCAAAACCAAGATGGATTGATGGAATAATAGAAACACTAGGAAAAAATAGCAGGAGATGCCAACTGAAGAGTAAAGACCGAAAACTGTAGCTCCCTCGACGCTAAAAGGCAAATGAGGAAAGAAAAAAGTAATCTCTGCGTGTTTGATGTGATTATATTGACTGTGTGTTTGATGTGATTATATTGACTATGCATTAGATGTGATTATATTAACTGTGTGTTTGATGTGATTATATTGACTGTGTGTTTGATGTGATTATATTAACTGTGCATTAGATGTGATTATATTGACTGTGTGTTTCATGTGATTATATTGACTATGTGTTTGATGTGATTATATTGACTGTGTGTTTGATGTGATTATATTGACTGTGTGTTTGATGTGATTATATTGACTGTGTGTTTGATGTGATTATATTGATTGTGTGTTTGATGTGATTATAGTAACTGTGTATTTGGTTTCATTATATTGACTGTGTGTTTGATGTGATTATATTAACTGTGCATTAGATGTGATTATATTGACTGTGTGTTTGATGTGATTATATTGACTGTGTGTTTGATATGATTATACTGACTGTGTGTTTGATGTGATTATACTGACTGTGTGTTTTATGTGATTAAACTGATTGTGTGTTTGATGTGATTATAATAATTGTGTGCTTGATGTGATTATACTGATTGTGTGTTTCATATGATTATACTGACTGTGTGTTTGATGTGATTATATGGACTGTGTATTTGATGTGATTATACTGAATGTGTGTTTGATGCGATTATACTGACTGTGTGTTTGATGTGATTATATGAATTGTGTTTTATGTGATTATACTGATTGTGTGTTTGATGTGATTATACTGACTTAGTGTTTGATGTGATTATACTGAATGTGTGTTTGATGTGATTATACTGATTGTGTCTTTGGTGTGATTATACTGACTGTGTGTTTGATGTGATTATGCTGATCGTATGTTTGATGTGATTATACTAACATTGTGTTTGATGTGATTATATTGACTGTGTGATTGATGTGATTATATTGACTGAGTCTTTGATGTAATTATATTGACTGTGTCTTTGATGTGATTATACTGACCGTATGTTTGATGTGATTATATTGACTGTGTCTTTGATGTGATTATACTGAATTTGTGTTTGATATGAATATACTGACTGCGTGTTTGATGTAATTATACTGACTGTGTGTTTGATGTGATTATACTGACTGTGTGTTTGATGTGATTATACTGCCTTTGTATTTGATGTGATTATACTGGCTGTTTTTTTTTAAATGTGATTATACTGACTGCGTGTTTGATATGATTATATTGATTGTGTGTTTCATGTGATTATACTGACTGTGTGTTTGATGTGATTATACTGATTGTGTGTTTTATCTTATTATACTGATTGCGTGATTCATGTGATTATAATAATTGTATGTTTGATGTGATTTTACTGATTGTGTGTTTGATGTGATTATACTGACTGCATGTTTGATGTGATTATACTGATTGTGTGTTCATGTGATTATACTGATTGTGTGTTTGATGTGATTATACTGTTTGTGTGTTTGATGTGATTATACTGAATGTTTGTTTGACGTGATTATACTGATTGTATGTTTGATGTGATTATACTGATTGTGTGTTTGATGTGATTATATTAACTGTGTATTTGATGTGATTATACTGAATGCGTGTTTGATGCGATTATACTGATTGTATGTTTGATGTGATTATACTGATTGTGTGTTTGATGTGATTATATTAACTGTATATTTTAGGTGATTATAATAACTGTTTGTTTGATGTGATCATATTTATTGTGTGTTTCATGTGATTATACTGACTGTGTGTTTGATGGGATTATACTGATTGTGTGTTTGATGTGATCATACTGACTGTGTGTTTGATGTGATTATATTGACTGTGTGTTTCATGTGATTATACTGACTGTGTGTTTGATGTGATTATACTGACTGTGTGTTTGAAGTGATTATACTGACTGTGTGTTTGATGTGATTATATTAACTGTATATTTTATGTGTTTATAATAACTGTTTGTTTGATGTGATCATATTAATTGTGTGTTTCATGTGATTATACTGACTGTGTGTTTGATGTGATTATACTGAATGCGTGTTTGATGTGATTATACTGGCTGCGTTTTTAATGCCGTGATTATATTGACTGCGTGATTAATGCTGACTATGTCTTTGATGTAATTATACATATTACGTGTTTGATGCTGTGATTATACTAACTGCGCGTTTGATGTAATTTTATAGATTACGTTTTTGATGCTGTGATTATTCTAGGTACGTGTTTGATGCTATGGTTATATTGATTATTTGTTTGATGCAGTGATTGTATTGACTATTAAAACCTACATGGGTGTCACCAGATCATAGAACGGAGAATCAAATTGACCACATATGTATTAATAATAAGTTTAAGTCATCTTTACAGTATGTAAAAGTATATAGACGAGCAGATGTAGCTTCAGATCATCATCTTCTGCTAGACAAGCTTAAACTTAAACTAAAAAAGATATACGACAACGAATAAGGGTAGGACGTATTTCAATGTAGAATTTCTTAAAGAAAAAGGAATTAAAAATAAGTTTGCAGTCACAGTATCAAACACATACCAAATCCTCCAGCAACAAGAAAATACAATAAATATAGAAGATCATTTAAAACAGGTAAATGATATATGGAAAGAGACATGCGAAGAAACACTGGGGAAAAGAGAACGCCAGAATAAGGCATGGCTGACAGCAGAGACCCTGGATAAATTAAAGAAAGAAAGAATAAGAAAGCAGACATAAATAAAAGCAAAATGAGAAGTAATTAAGCCAAGACACAGGAAACTTACACAGAAGTGAACAAAGAAGTGAGAAGTGCATTAAAAGGAAAAAAAAGGAAATATATAGATGAACTAGCTAAAGAGGCAGAGGAAGCGATAAATAAAGGGAATATGAAAGAACTGTACAACAGCACAAAGAAATCAAATAACTACCCCACCTATATAGTTAAACAAAGTTTAAAACTACAGTCCCCGTTTTATATTGGATTCATAGATTACGAAAAGGCATTTGATAGTTTAGACAGAGGAATTCTTTGGAAGTTGCTGAGTCATTACGGAATCATCACAAAGTGTATTAACCTCATAAGAACAATGTATGAAGGAATTAAATGTAGTGTGGTGCATGACGGGTAGCTTACAGAAGCATTTGAAATAAGAACAGGAGTACGGCAGGGATGCCTTCTACCTCCATTTTTCTTTTTACTGGCCATAGATTGGATTATGAAAATAACTAAAAACAACAGAATTGGAATCCAGTGGTCACTGACCAAGCAACTTGATGATTTAGACTTTGCTGATGATATAGCTCACCTATCACACAACCATCAACAGATGCAAGATAATAAGAGCATACTTGATGAGAGATCACAACAGATGCAGGATAATAAGAGCATACTTGATGAGAGATCATAACAGATGCAAGATAATATGAGCATACTTGATGAGAGATCACAACAGATGCAGGATAATAAGAGCATACTTGATGAGAGATCACAACAGATGCAAGATAATAAGAGCATACTTGATGAGAGATCACAACAGATGGGACTGAAGATAAATAAGGCCACAATAATGAGAGTTAATGCAGTAAGCAAATAAAACTAGGAGAAATACCTCTCATCCTCATCGTCATCAAGTATCGGGCCTACTGGCGTAGGTGATCATGTCTCTCCACAACTTTCAATCTCGGCAGCTATTTATCATTTCTATTGTTGACCTTCTACCAAGCTATTCTCTCAAGCTGTCTGTTATTTTTTCTCTTTGCTTCCCTCTATCTCTTCGTCCCTCAATTTTTCCAGTTGTTACAATATACCCCAGTTGTTCTCTTCTCATTACATGGCCAAAAAATTATGATTGTTTCTTCCTAATATTGGAAATTAGCTCTCTTTTTGCTTTGACCTCTCTCAGAACATTTTCATTACTCTTCTTAGCTGTCCATGGTACTCTCAACATTCTTCTGTAAAACCACATTTCTACAGACTCCAGTGATTTTCTTGTTTGTTGTCCTATTGTCCATGATTCGCATCCATATGTTAAGACTGGGTGTACATAACATTTAAGAACTCTTCTTCTTGTTTCTATTGTCAAAAATGGATTGCATAATATCTTCCTCATTTTTTGGAAATCTGCTTTTGCCTGAGCCATTCTACATCTCACCTCTTTTGTACATCTTCCGTCTGAGGTTAACAAAGTTCCCAAATATTTAAATTCATTTACCTGTTTTAATATTGTTCCACCTGTCTTTATTTTGCACTGAGATGATGTATTTCTCTTTATTGTTACCATTACCTCTGTCTTTTTGCTATTAAGGCTGAGTCCTTTATTTTTGCTTTCTTTCACTATAATGTCCAACATTTCTTGTAACTCATTTTTACTCTTAGCGATTAAGACTGTATCATCAGCATAACTTAGATTATTTATATTATGACCTCCAATTGTTATTCCAGGCATGTCCCTTATGGACCTTAAAATAATCTCACTATAAGTATTAAACAAATCTGGTGACAGCACACAATCTTGTCTAACACCCTGATTTATTTCTTGAAACATTCCCAATTGGTTTCCAGTTCTTATGGCCGCTGTTTGTTGCCAGTACATGTTATTTATTATTCTTCGATCTTTGCTGTCTACGTTTATGCTTTCTAAAATGTTGATTATTTCTTGGTGCTTTACTTTGTCAAATGCCTTGGTGTAATCTATGAAACATAGGTATACATCTGTTTTCACCTCTATGGCTCTTTCTACTTAAGATCTTATGATATAAATGACATTGCTTGTTCCTTTATCTCTAACAAAACCACACTGCTCATCGCTAATTTCTGGACTGATTTTGTTTCGCACTCTTCGCATGATGATTCTTAGTAATATCTTAGTCATATGACTCATAAGACTTATTGTGCGATGATCATCGCATTCAATCGCACCCGATTTCTTTGGTAGGGCTATGAATATTGATTTGAACATTTCGTCTTGTATATATCCAATATAAAAAAAATACCTCTAATAGACGTAAAATCTTACATATCTGGGCAGTAATATAGATAAAGAGGAAGGAACAGAAAATGATACCAAAATAAGGATATCAAAAGCAAGAGGAGCATTTGTTGCACTGGGAAACATATAGAATACAAAGAAATTAGGTTAAATACTAAAAATTGTCAATTCCAATGTTAGGTCAGTCTTATTATATGGCAGTGAAACATGGAAAACAACAAAAATGACAATCATGAAGATACAGACTTTCATTAATTGATGCTTACGCAGAATAAAAGGATGAAAACGGCAGGACAAAATCACTAACATCAAATTATGGAAATGTACCAATCAAATACCAGTGGATAAAGAGATACAGCGAAGACGATGGTGATGGATAGGACACACAGGCCCTTTCTTTGGAATCCCCAGGGAAAAAGACAAAGAGGAAAACCAAGGAATTCTTGGAGAAGACAGATGAAAGCAGAGATGAAGATGATAGGGAAGACATGGAATGATCTTAAAAGAATGGCAAGAAACAGAAGGGCTTGGAAAGTGTTTGTTTAAGACCTATGCTCCACAGGGAGCTGAAAGATAGAAGAAGATATTGACTATTTGTCTGATACAGTGATCATATTGACTATTTGTTTGATGCTGTGGTCATATTGACTATTTGTTTGATGCTGTGATTATATTGACTATTTGTTTGATACTGTGGTTATATTGACTATTTGTTTGATACTGTGGTTATATTGACTATTTGTTTGAAGCTGTGATTATATTGACTATTTGTTTGATGCTGTGATTATATTGACTATTTGTTTGATGCTGTGATTATATTGACTATTTGTTTGATGCAGTGATTATATTGACTATTTGTTTGATGCTGTGTTTATATTGACTATTTGTTTGATGATGTGATTATATTGACTATTTGTTTGATGCTGTGATTATATTGACTATTTGTTTGATGCTGTGATTATATTGACTATTTGTTTGATGCTGTGGTTATATTGACTATTTGTTTGATGCTGTGGTTATATTGACTATTTGTTTGATACTGTGGTTATATTGACTATTTGTTTGATGCTGTGTTTATATTGACTATTTGTTTGATGATGTGATTATATTGACTATTTGTTTGATGCTGTGATTATATTGACTATTTGTTTGATGCTGTGATTATATTGACTATTTGTTTGATGCTGTGGTTATATTGACTATTTGTTTGATGCTGTGGATATATTGACTATTTGTTTGATACTGTGGTTATATTGACTATTTGTTTGATGCTGTGGTTATATTTACCATTTGTTTGATACTGTGGTTATATTTACTATTTGTTTGATACTGTGGTTATATTGACTATTTGTTTGATGCTGTGGTTATATTGACTATTTGTTTGATGCTGTGTTTATATTGACTATTTGTTTGATGCTGTGATTATATTGAGCATTTGTTTGATACTGTGGTTATATTGACTATATCTTTGATGCTGTGGTTATATTGAGCATTTGTTTGATACTGTGGTTATATTGACTATTTGTTTGATGCTGTGGTTATATTGACTATTTGTTTGATACTGTGGTTATATTGACTATTTGTTTGATGCTGTGGTTATATTTACCATTTGTTTGATACTGTGGTTATATTGACTATTTGTTTGATACTGTGGTTATATTGACTATATCTTTGATGCTGTGGTTATATTGAGCATTTGTTTGATGCTGTGTTTATATTGACTATTTGTTTGATACTGTGTTTATATTGACTATTTGTTTGATACTGTGGTTATATTGACTATTTGTTTGATGCTGTGGTCATATTGACTATTTGTTTGATACTCTGGTTATATTGACTATTTGTTTGATACTGTGGTTATATTGACTATTTGTTTGACACTGTGTTTATATTGACTATTTGTTTGATGCTGTGGTTATATTGACTATATGTTTGATGCTGTGGTTATATTGACTATATGTTTGATGCTGTGGTTATATTGACTATTTGTTTGATACTGTGTTTATATTGACTATTTGTTTGATACTGTGGTTATATTGACTGTTTGTTTGATACTGTGTATATATTGACTATTTGTTTGATGCTGTGGTTATATTGACTATTTGTTTGATGCTGTGGTTATATTTATTATTTGTTTGATGCTGTGTTTATATTGACTATTTGTTTGATGCTGTGTTTATATTGACTATTTGTTTGATACTGTGTTTATATTGACTATTTGTTTGATACTGTGTTTATATTGACTATTTGTTTGATGCTGTGTTTATATTGACTATATCTTTGATACTGTGTTTATATTGACTATTTGTTTGATACTGTGTTTATATTGACTATTTGTTTGATACTGTGTTTATATTGACTATTTGTTTGATACTGTGTTTATATTGACTATTTGTTTGATACTGTGTTTATCTTGACTATTTGTTTGATACTGTGTTTATATTGACTATTTGTTTGATACTGTGTTTATATTGACAATTTGTTTGATACTGTGTTTATATTGACTATTTGTTTGATACTGTGTTTATATTGACTATTTGTTTGATACTGTGTTTTATTGACTATTTGTTTGATACTGTGTTTATATTGACTTTGTTTGATACTGTGTTTATATTGACTATTTGTTTGATACTGTGTTTATATTGACTTTGTTTGATACTGTGTTTATATTGACTATTTGTTTGATACTGTGTTTATATTGACTATATGTTTGATGCTGTGATTATATTGAGCATTTGTTTCATGCTATGACACGCAGTCACCATTTGTTTGATGCTGTGATTATATTGACTATATGTTTGATGCTGTGGTTATATTGACTATATGTTTGATGCTGTGGTTATATTGACTATATGTTTGATACTGTGGTTATATTGACTATTTGTTTGATACTGTGGTTATATTGACTATTTGTTTGATGCTGTGGTTATATTGACTATATGTTTGATGCTGTGATTATATTGAGCATTTGTTTCATGCTATGACACGCAGTCACTATTTGTTTGATACCTTAGTACGTTGGCTATGTATTGGGGGTCGTTGACACTAGAATGGCGTGCTGTACAATAACTGGGACTGGGGCCAGGTTGCTCAAAACATGCACTCTTCTTGTCCACTGCTTCATTAGTTAGCTACGGAGATTAATCACCCGATAAGGACGCTGGCGCCATTAGAGATTCCTGCCGTTGTGGTAGCATGCATTCTAACGTTTCATGTCTGTTCTATTGTTCGGTAATCACTTCACATTAAGTACTTATCTCGTTCGTTTAGAAGTGGTAGACAAAAGGGTAACGTGGAACTTCTTTGTGATAAATTAGTTAAACTATCAACACTCACAGGGAGCCGCGATAGCTCAGTGGTTAGTGACCTCACAGGGAGTTGCGATAGCTCAGTGGTTAGTGACCTCACAGGGAGTTGCGATAGCTCAGTGGTTAGTGACCTCACAGGGAGTTGCGATAGCTCAGTGGTTAGTGACCTCACAGGGAGTTGCGATAGCTCAGTGGTTAGTGACCTCACAGGGAGTTGCGATAGCTCAGTGGTTAGTGACCTCACAGGGAGTTGCGATAGCTCAGTGGTTAGTGACCTCACAGGGAGCCGCGAAAACTCAGTGGTTAGTGACCTCACAGGGAGTTGCGATAGCTCAGTGGTTAGTGACCTCACAGGGAGTTGCGATAGCTCAGTGGTTAGTGACCTGGACTACAAAGGACAAGAGGTCGGGTTCGATCCTGATTGATGGCTTTCATGTTCACCCAGCCATAAATGGGTACCGGATTTTATTCTTGGAAAGTATAGCGACACGGGCGTAATGCCGACCAAAAATTCCAAAAGTCATGTCATTACCCCCAAAAAATCAAGTGCCGAAGGCATATAATAAAAATGATGGTCACTAACACCATATTCCAATACGCCACGAGGCATGATTGGGCATTTTACTATCTACATTTTCCCAACAGCTGTCTACAGGACAGTCTATTGTATCACCACCAACGTATTTCCTGCTTTGTCACGTAGACCTTCGGTAGATTCATAACTTCCATGATCTGAGCGGTATTTACCACCGCCCCGTCAACTAAGTCACATTCTCTTAGATATATCATCTCAGCACTTCTTTGTTACAAAGAACTTCCTTCCCATATATACAAGTAAAGTAACAATTATTAAATCTGTTCTGTAGAATTTGAATCTAAATCGTTTCCTTCTGCTGCTATTCTCGAACTTTCTGTCTGTGATTTCTTACATGTCTTTCTTCTAGCGAACATTCTCAACCAAAGAGATTTCCTGTTGCCACAATTGCTCATTTCGATTGTTCTTCTGTTGTTCATAATTGTATTATGTTATCTGCCCTCTTGTGCCTTCCAGCGATGAGGAAAAGGAATGTTTTGGGGAGAGTTCTGTCATTGAGCAACAAAAAAATAAAATTAATTTTGCTTCTGGGTTAAACCAGAAGACTGCAACACCATATGTCGAAGTCGTTCTCAACAATATTTAGAAACCTTACTTTGACCTGAAAATTCCATTTTCTTTATTTTGTTTTTGCATCTTCATCTTCCTTTAATGTGGCTCAACAACTTGGCTGCAACTTTGCTTGCTTCCTGATTTACTTCACGCATGAATGCCACTTACCTTGCTGCAGCTCATGAGGTTACGTTTTTGGAAACATGAACATTTAGTAGATTTCTGGTCGCTTGGTTTGTTTGATGTATCTACTATTGGTGTAGTGCATTTTTTTCGGGCGCTTCATGAGAAGAAGAAAGTTGGAATGTTTGATCACAACTGACAAAATAGATGGAAAGAGAGATCGCGGACGACAAAGATAGAAGATACTGGACAGCTTCGTCTTATGACATGGAGAACAGTCAACAACAGAATTGATACGAAGCACCGTAGATAGAAGATTGTGGAAGGACATGATCGCCTACGCCAATCGGTATGGCACATGATGGTGTAGCTAATAACCGTGGTAACGAGTTTCGTTGCGTACTTTTCTACTGACAAGATGGTCCGTCTCGCAGAATGTCCTACCTGAAGAATATTGCTTACGGTCTCTCTGGACATCTGACAAAGGAAACCAGACAATTGATCCTACATATTAAGGCAGCCCTTCACAATTCTGATCAAATCATCTATTTATAGCGATCAATGAATATATATGTGCGTGAGTGAGTGTGTGTGTGTGTGTGTGTGTGTGTGTGTGTGTGTGTGTGTGTGTGTGTGTGTGTTTGTGTGTGCGACACAACAAATAAATGCTACGAGAACACAAAATCCATGGGTCGACCATGAAAAAGATTAATTGATGGAATATTAGAATCACTAGAAAACATAACATAAGGAGAGGCCAACAGAAGAGCAAATGATCGCATAATGTCACCCATGGAAGTTGAGTGAAAAATGAGGACAGAAAGTAAAAGACGAAGGAGAAGAAGACCAAGAAAAAAGAAACAATGCAATTCGTCAATAAGTGGATGAAGAAAATATCAGGAATAATCGTTTCAATGTTCGATAGTAAGTTAAATATCAGGAATAATCGTTTCAATGTTCGATAGTAAGTTAAATATCAGGAATAATCGTTTCAATGTTCCATAGTAAGTTAAATATCATAACAAGGCCTAATATTTGTAATAATAATTAGTAAGAAGAGTGTAATAATAACATAGTATGTAAAACGTAATAGTAATATAGCAATACAAATGTAATGATGACATAGAAATACTAATGTAATAATAATATAGCAATACATATGTAATGATGAAATAGAAATACTAATGTAATGATAATATAGCAATACATATGTAATGATGACATAGAAATACTAATGTAGTGATGATATAGTAATACAAATGTTATGATGATATAGTAATACATATGTAATGATGATATAGCAATACAAGTACAATGATGATATAGCAATACAAATGTAATGATGATATAGCAATACAAGTACAATGATGATATAGTAATACATATGTAATGATAATATAGCAATAAAAGTACAATGATGATATAGTAATACATATGTAATGATGATATTGCAATACAAATACAATTATGATTTAGTAATACATATGTAATGATGATATAGCAATACAGGTACAATGATAATATAGCAATACATATATAATGATGATATAGCAATACAAGTACAATGATGATATAGCAATACAAGTACAATGATGATAAAGCAATACAAGTACAATGATGATATAGCAATACAAGTACAATGATGATAAGCAATACAAGTACAATGATGATATAGCAATACAAGTACAATGATGATAAAGCAATACAAATGCAATGATAATATAGCAATACATATATAATGATGATATAGCAATACAAGTACAATGATGATAAAGCAATACAAGTACAATGATGATAAAGCAATACAAGTACAATGATGATATAGCAATACAAGTACAATGATGATATAGCAATACAAGTACAATGATGATATAGCAATACAAGTACAATGATGATAAAGCAATACAAATGCAATGATGATATAGCAATACAAATTTAATACTTGAAGGAAGATGCTTGTCTCTGGGGCACTTACAGCTCTATGCCTTGAACACTGCTGAAGGCAAGAATGAACGATCATTGCAGCCGCAGAATGAAGGTGATATGGCGGTTAAAACCTCGGTCCTGTTTTATAGATAGAGAGAAGGAAAGTAGGTACGAGACGTGCCCCGGGCACAACGTCCTGGGTCAGTTGTCTGGTCTGACAGCGTTTGCTAGAATTGATAAAGCTGTAAACTTGCCCTGCTCCGTCACATCTGTGAACTGTTTCCTGTTAGTAACCACAACTCAGAACTTCCGGTTCAATATTGGCAAGATCTGAACGGCTGACATCATTTCAGCCTGCCACCAGGTTCCCACAATATGGTGCCAGATTATTGCTGCAGGAAAATTCGCAAGACAACCTCGAAATGTACTCTTTGCCCTCGACGTGACTGTGTCTATCAAATTGTACGGTAGTTTCATTTTCGTAATTATACGGCTATTTACGTACGAAACTTTCGTATGTTTTCCTGACCAGCTTTTAAGGCGTGGAAAGAGATCAGAGAAAACATTTCAGAACCACAAAAATCTCTTGATAATATACATATAGATTAATAACAGTGTGGCATTGCATTGATATAAACACTGAGGTGAGAGGCAACAGCGGCAGGCGTCGCTTCTCTTGTCGATGTTTAGCAACTCACCACGAACACCGTGTTGCGAGATGCAGTGCGGGTCCTGTGCAAGGTCTGATGCTTGATAACAAAGACATGGAGAGTCTGGATTGTCTGCCCTCTGTGCCGTCTTCGGTTCGAAGGGACAATAGATTGTGCTAATAATTAAACTAAAGTGCAATTTAATGATGAGTGATAAACAAGCAGTGTACAATATGGGAATGAGGACGAGCATTAATATGTTTAAAGAAGAACATTTGATTGCGAGAGCTTTTAATGTAGCAGAAACATGTAAGATAGTGGTACCTAATGTGATAGAAGAATCAGTGGCACAAGGTACTGGAGACGAAATGTAGCATGAAACATTAATACACAGCTTTATGTTAAACCTTTCAAAAATATGATTTAGGACTTTGTGGAGAACTATGTGAGATAAGACTTTGTGGAGACATGTGTGAGATAAGACTTTGTGGAGAACTGTGTGAGATAACACTTTGTGGAGAACTTTGTGAGATAACACTTTGTGGAGACCTGTGTGAGATATGACTGCGGAGAATTGTGTGAGATAAGACTTTGTGGAGAACTTTGTTAGATAGGACTCTTGAGACCTGTATAAGATAGGACAGGTGAGAACTGTGTGAGATAGGACTTTGTGTAGAACTATGTGAGATAAGACTTTGTGGAGACCTGTGTAAGATAGGACTTTGTGGAGAACTGTGTGAGATAAGACTTTCTGGAGACCAGTGTGAGATAAGACTTTGTGCAGAACTGTGTGAGATAGGACTGTTGAGAACTGTGTGAGATAAGACTTTGTGGAGACCCGTGTGAGATAAGACTTTGTGGAGAACTGTGTGAGATAAGACTTTGTGGAGACCCGTGTGAGATAAGACTTTGTGGAGAACTGTGTGAGATAAGACTTTGTGGAGAACTTTGTGAGATAAGACTTTGTGGAGACCTGTGTGACATATGACTGTTGAGAACTGTGTGAGATAAGACTTTGTGGAGAACTGTTTGAGATAAGACTTTGTGGAGAACTGTGTGACATATGACTGTTGAGAACTGTGTGAGATAAGACTTTGTGGAGAACTGTTTGAGATAAGACTTTGTGGAGAACTGTATGAGATAGGACTATTGAGAACTGTGTGAGATCAGACTTTGTGGAGAACTGTGTGACATAAGACTTTGTGGAGAACTTTGTGAGATAGGACTGTTGAGAACTGTGTGAGATCAGACTTTGTGGAGAACTGTGTGACATAAGACTTTGTGGAGAACTGTGTGAGATAGGACTTTGTGGAGAACTGTATGAGATAGGACTATTGAGAACTGTGTGAGATCAGACTTTGTGGAGAACTGTGTGACATAAGACTTTGTGGAGAACTTTGTGAGATAGGACTGTTGAGAACTTTGTGAGATCAGACTTTGTGGAGAACTGTGTGACATAAGACTTTGTGTAGAACTGTATGAGATAAGACTTTGTGGAGAACTGTATGAGATAGGAATTTGTGGAGAACTGTATGAGATAGGACTGTTGAGAACTGTGTGAGATAAGACTTTGTGGAGAACTGTGTGAGATAAGACTTTGTGGAGAACTGTGTGCGATATGACTTTGTGGAGAACTGTATGAGATAGGACTGTTTAGAACTGTGTGAGATAGGACTTTGTGGAGAACTGTATGAGATAGGACTGTTGAGAACTGTGTGAGATAAAACTTTGTGGAGAACTGTATGAGATAAGAATTTGCGGAGAACTGTATGAGATAGGACTATTGAGAACTGTGTGAGCTAGGACTGTGTGGAGAACTGTATGAGATAGGACTGTTGAGAGCTGTGTCAGAAAAGACTTTGTGGAGAACTGTGTGAGATAGGACTGTGTGGAGAACTGTGTGAGATAGGGCTTTGTGGAGAAAATTGGGAAATATGACTTTGTGGAGAACTGTGTGAGATAAGACTTTGGGGAGAACTGTGTTGAGATAGGACTTTGTGGAGAACTGTGTGAGATAGGACTGTTGAGAACTGTGTGAGATAGGACTGTTGAGAACTGTATGAGATAGGACTGTTGAGAACTGTGTGAGATAGGACTTTGTGGAGAACTGTGTGAGATAGGACTTTGTGGAGAACTGTGTGAGATAGGATTTTGTGGAGAACTGTGTGAGATAGGACTTTGTGGAGAACTGTGTGAGATAGGACTGTTAAGAACTGTGTGAGATAAAACTTTGTGGATAACTGTGTGAGATATGACTGTTGAGAACTGTGTGAGATAGGACTTTGTGGAGAACTGTGTGAGATAGGACTTTGTGGAGAACTGTGTGAGATAGGACTGTTGAGAACTGTGTGAGATAGGACTTTGTGGAGAACTGTGTGAGATATGACTGTTGAGATCTGTGTAGATAGGACTTTGTGGAGAACTGTGTGAGATAGGACTTTGTGGAGAACTGTGTGAGATAGGACTTTGTGGAGAACTGTGTGAGATAGGACTTTGTGGAGAACTGTGTAGATAGGACTTTGTGGAGAACTGTGTGAGATAGGACTTTGTGGAGAACTGTGTGAGATAGGACTGTTGAGAACTGTGTGAGATAGGACTTTGTGGAGAACTGTGTGAGATATGACTGTTGAGATCTGTGTAGATAGGACTTTGTGGAGAACTGTGTGAGATAGGACTGTTGAGAACTGTGTGAGATAGGACTTTGTGGAGAACTGTGTGAGATAGGACTTTGTTGAGAACTGTATGAGATAGGACTGTTGAGAACTGTGTGAGAAAAGAGTTTGTGGAGAACTGTATGAGATAGGAATGTTGAGAACTGTATGAGATAGGACTGTTGAGAACTGTGTGAGATAGGACTTTGTTGAGAACTGTATGAAATAGGACTTTGTGGAGAACTGTATGAGATAGGACTGTTGAGAACTGTGTGAGATAGGACTTTGTGGAGAACTGTATGAGATAGGACTGTTGAGAACTGTGTGAGATAAAACTTTGTGGAGAACTGTATGAGATAGGACTTTGTTGAGAAAATTGGAAAATATGACTTTGTGGAGAACTGTGTGAGATAGCACTGTTGAGAATTGTGTGAGATAAGACCTTGTGAAGAGCTGTGTGAGATAGGACTTTGTAGAGAAAATTGGAAAATATGACTTTGTGGAGAACTGTGTGAGATAGGACGGTTGAGAGCGGCGTGAGATAATACCTTGTGGAGTGCTGTGTGAGATAGGACTGTTGAGAACTGTGTGAGATAAGACCTTGTGGAGAGCTGTGTGAGATAGGACTGTTGAGAATTGTGTGAGATAATACCTTGTGGAGAAATGTATGAGATAGGACTGTTGAGAACTGTGTGAGATATGACTGTTGAGAACTGTGTGAGATAAGACCTTGTGGAGAGCTGTGTAAGATAGGTTGTTGAGAACTGTGTGAGATATGACTGTTGAGAACTGTGTGAGATAAGACCTTGTGGAGAGCTGTGTGAGATATGACTGTTGAGAACTGTGTGAGATAAGACCTTGTGGAGAGCTGTGTAAGATAGGACTGTTGAGAACTGTGTGAGATATGACTGTTGAGAACTGTGTGAGATAAGACCTTGTGGAGAGCTGTGTGACATATGACTGCGGAGAATTGTGTGAGATAAGACTTTGTGGAGAACTGTGTGAGATAAGACTTTGTGGAGAACTGTATGATATAGGACTTTGTGGAGAACTGTAGGGACTATTGAGAACTGTGTGAGATACGACTTTGTGGAGAACTGTGTGAGACACGACTTTGTGGAGAACTGTGTGAGATACGACTTTGTGGAGAACTGTGTGAGATACGACTTTGTGGAGAACTGTGTGAGATACGACTTTGTGGAGAACTGTGTGAGATACGACTTTGTGAAGAACTGTGTGAGATAAGACTTTGTGGAGAACTTTGTGAGATAGGACTGTTGAGAACTGTGTGAAAAAGGGCTTTGTGGAGAACTGTCTGACATAAGACTTTGTGGAGAACTGTATGAGATAAGACTTTGTGGAGAACTGTATGAGATAGGACTGTTGAGAACTGTGTGAGATAAGACTTTGTGGAGAACTGTGTGAGATAAGACTTTGTGGAGAACTGTGTGCGATATGACTTTGTGGAGAACTGTATGAGATAGGACTGTTGAGAACTGTGTGAGATATGACTTTGTGGAGAACTGTATGAGATAGGACTGTTGAGAACTGTGTGAGATAAAACTTTGTGGAGAACTGTATGAGATAAGAATTTGTGGAGAACTTTGTGAGATAGGACTATTGAGAACTGTGTGAGCTAGGACTGTGTGTAGAACTGTATGAGATAGGACTGTTGAGAACTGTGTGAGAAAAGACTTTGTGGAGAACTGTGTGAGAAAGGATTGTGTGGAGAACTGTGTGAGATAGGGCTTTGTGGAGAAAATTGGGAAATATGACTTTGTGGAGAACTGTGTGAGATAGGACTTTGTGGAGAACTGTGTGAGATAGGACTGTTGAGAACTGTGTGAGATAGGACTTTGTGGAGAACTGTGTGAGATAGGACTTTGTGGAGAACTGTGTGAGATAGGACTGTTGAGAACTGTGTGAGATAGGACTTTGTGGAGAACTTTGTGAGATAGGACATTGTGGAGAACTGTGTGAGATAGGACTGTTGAGAACTGTGTGAGATCAGACTTTGTGGAGAACTGTGTGAGATGAGACTTTGTGGAGAACTGTATGAGATAGGACTTTGTGGAGAACTGTATGATATAGGACTTTGTGGAGAACTGCATGAGATAGGACTGTTGAGAACTGTGTGAGATAAGACTTTGTGGAGAACTGTGTGAGATGGGACTTTGTGGAGAACTGTGTGAGATAGGACTGTTCAGAACTATGTGAGATAGGACTGTTGAGAACTGTGTGACATAGGACTGTTGAGAACTGTGTGAGATAGGACTGTTGAGAACTGTGTGAGATAGGACTTTGTGGAGAACTGTGTGAGATAGGACTTTGTGGAGAACTGTGTGAGATAGGACTTTGTGGAGAACTGTGTGAGATAGGACTTTGTGTAGAATTGTATGAGATAGGACTGTTGAGAATTGTGTGAGATAGGACTTTGTGGATAACTGTGTGAGATAGGACTTTTGAGAACTGTGTGAGATAGGACTTTGTGGAGAACTGTGTGAGATAGGACTGTTGAGAACTGTGTGAGATAGGACTTTGTGGAGAACTGTGTGAGATAGGACTGTTGAGAACTGTGTGAGATAGGACTTTGTGGAGAACTGTGTGAGATAGGACTTTGTTGAGAACTGTATGAGATAGGACTGTTGAGATCTGTGTGAGAAAAGAGTTTGTGGAGAACTGTATGAGATAGGACTCTTGAGAACTATATGAGATAGGACTGTTGAGAACTGTGTGAGATAGGACTTTGTTGAGAACTGTGTGAGATATGACTTTGTGGAGAACTGTGTAAGATAAGACTTTGTGGAGAACTGTATGAGATAGGACTGTTGAGAACTGTGTGAGGTAAGACTTTGTGGAGAACTGTATGAGATAGGACTATTGAGAAATGTGTGAGATAGGACTTTGTGGAGAACTGTGTGAGATAGGACTGTTGAGAAATGTGTGAGATAGGACTTTGTGGAGAACTGTATGAGATAGGACTGTTGAGAACTGTGTGAGATAGGACTTTGTTGAGAACTGTATGAGATAGGACTGTTGAGAACTGCGTGAGATAGGACTGTTGAGAACTGTGTGAGATAGGACTTTGCATTATATTTTTTGCATTGGTCCTCTGCGAAGAGTAGCTCGTTGATGTTGAAGTTCTCTACCTCTATCTTATTCTTTTTAACTGCACTTAAGAAAAAAGAAGACATCGAAATGATTAGCCAGGGTTACATATACAACACTGAAGTACTTTCGGTATGTTTATATGTAAGTTGAATATTTTGTTTGGGGATGTCTTTGTTATGTGGCATACCGTAAGAAATGTTCTCAACATAAAGGAAGCACAAACAATCGAATACTCAATTAGTTTATGTGAGAAAGGTGAAAGAACAAGGACGGGACGTGAGGCACGGCTGTGTGGCGTCGCTCCATAAGTTACCAAGGGAAGGTCTCACACAGACGGAAGGAATCACCTGTGTCATGACCGACGTAACGGTCCAAATGCAGATATTCCTGTCACCACCTGACTTGAACCATCTAAACGTGAGAGTGGAGTAAAGAAATTAGAGGATGCCGAGACTAGTGACATTGGCGCCGTCTTGTGGTGGCAACAAAATTACTTTAATGTTTATATCTTGGAAGTTCAGAAGCATTTCTGTTTAACCTTTCACAGTTGATGCACACATGTGAGCTAACCTCAATCATGTAGCCAACACGGAGCATCTTTATAACGAAAACTGTTACCTTGCAGAACGCTTTCATGTTGTTTTATCCTTTTTTCTTTTTTGTTTTAAATATTCAATTTGAAAAATCCGCGGTAGCCTTGTCTGACAGAGATGCTATATTTCTTTGTGAAAAACACATTTATTGAAACTTTTCAATGACGTATACATGTATTGTTATAGGTAATGTTTGTTTTCACATCTAATGAATGTTCATTTTATTTTGTATCTTATTCAACATTTCACTCATTGTGCCAAATTCAGCTCAAATATTATTAAGTTTGTTTGTTAGCGGAACTCGCTTATTTCATTGTCTTATTTCCTACCATCAAGGTACCAACAACACTACATCAAGTTCTCACAGATTACAACAGTGCTGTGCTTTTTTTAAAATTAATGTGTTAACATTTATCTCATTATTTGAAAAAGCGATGTAAATAGAGAGACTCTTCCTTTCTGTCTGACGTTCACTCGACGATTACAATCCCATCGTCCATCCATACTATAAAGGGCGCTAATTTGGCGTAGACGCGTTGCCTTGTTTACAAAATCTGCGATATTTACGCATTTCTGCCCAAAACGTCCGATTTCAGCATTACATTATTGGGTACCGTGTTGCCTTTCCTCTCGATCTCTACTGCCTTTGTGACTGGTTTATTTCTATGGCTCCGCGAAAAGGTGGAGTAGGAATTGGTTAGTTCTGGTTCATGTGTCCCACAATATTATTTATGCCATCATATGTCAACATTACCAGATGACTTTTATAGGGAAATCTGTTGGACGATTGTGTCACCGTTTTCCGAGCATCTTGGTGGGTTTTTTTTTCAAAATACTGACACTCCGTTAGCGTGAAGTCCTCTACCACTAGGTTTTACATGACATCAGAATTAATGGCATTTTCTCGTGCTACTCCTGTGATCGCAGCAGAGATTTAGAGTAAAGAAGATAAAAGTTAGTACAATGGAAAGTCACAAACGGATGAGACATAGGGCAAGTGAGAGACGCTTAGAACAAATGAGACACGTGTGAGCGGAGAACAAACAGAATTAATTGACACGAGCAGACTGGAGTTGGGATTAAGAGGTAGATGAAAAGTGGTCAAAACAGTCAGGTGATAGCATTAACATGAGGAAGTAGAAAGTAGTAAGAAGAACATATTGTGAAATAGACAAAGATTAGTTCGATCATTTTATTCTTAGCTTCGCATAGAAAGTTGTGGTTTATGGGATAGATGATAGAAAAGATTTTCTCCCGGACGGTTGACATTTTGATGTAGAAGTGTCAAGGACAGATACACGTTACGAGAATGAATAGTTTTGACACTGAAAAATCTGACTGGAGTAAGTTTCCTTATTTTAGTGATAATATTACAATGACAGTATTTAGTTATTATATTCTTCGAGTAATGATTTCAGTAGCAGTGGCTGCACATAATAGAAATGTGTGAAGGGAGAAAGAATAAGTCCATCAGACAGAGCTGATGATATTAATATCAGTAATCATGACAAGAGGTAATTTCAACTGTCAGAAGATGAAGATTTTAAGTGTTTATAATTTACACTGTATTTTTAATCAAGACAATGTCCTGAGAAATAGATATATTCTGGCTACTACTAGTAATATTGGGAGCCGCGATAGCTCAGTGGTTAGTGAACTGGACTACTAAGGACAAGAGGTTGGATTCGATCCTGATCGACGGCTTCCAGGTTTACCCAGCCTCAAATAGGTACCGGATTTTTTACTGGGAAAGTAAAGCTGCGCGGGCGTAATACCGACCACATTACCCCAAAAACATAACATAACATCAACATAACTATAGAAGGCAGACAACTAAAACAAGTAGAGGAATTCAAATACCTAGGAAGTCTAATGACAAACGATAATTCTCAAACAGCAGAGATAGAATCAAGATGCAACAAAGCTTGTCAAATCATTGGACAGCTATCACCACTATTGTCCAACAAGGAAATAACTCTAGAGGCAAAACGAGCACTATGCAATACAATCTTCATCCCAACGTTGTGCTACCAATGCCAGACCTGGACCCTAGATGCAAGAACAATAAGAAAAATAACCTCTACAGAGATGAAATGTGTTAGACGAATGACAGGAAACAGTCTGAGAGATAAGATCAGAAATGAAGAACTGAGAAAAAAGCTAGGAATAGCCCCCGCCATAGAATATATAAGGAAACAACAGATAAAATGGTTTGACCACGTGACAAGGCAGAAAGAACAAAACACTACACTACGAGCCTTTAACAAACGTTGTGAGAACACCAGACCCAAGGGTCGACCACGAAAAAGATAGGTCGATGGAATATTAGAAGCACTAGGAAACATAACAGCAGCAGAGGCGAACAGAAGAGCAAAAGACCGCAAATTATATCTCCCCTCGACGCTGAAAGGCAGATGAGGAAGGAAAGAGGAAGAAGATTACCCCAAAAAATCATGTCTGTAAAAATTATGATCACTAACACCATACTACGCCACTTGGCGTGACGGAGGCTCTTTACTTTCTTTACTTGCTAGTAATATGTATTAAAACTTGTAAGGGCTTTTTATAGTATTCTAGTAAGATGTGTCATTTCATATGCTGAATTATGAGTAACAATGTTAAGTATTATCTTCAAAAACGAATTACTAGTAAGAAAAATATGAGCCGGTTCTATGTGTGCTGAACCTGACAACCTTAGGTTAAAGGTATCATGACTAAATTCCATCTTCAGATCAGCGGTGCGCCAGAGATCTTCATAATGACTTGTAGCAGAGGTTGAGTATTGCAAGCTGAGGTCATCATCAGATCTTGTTACCATAGGAGTTTGTATCGTGTAGACATCAATATAAATGAATGCTACGACTGTAAGAGCTAACTTACATCAGCAATTCATATAATCTTAGGAATTAATAGATACTAGACAGCATCGTGAATGTCCGTAAGTAACAACCACAACTCTGATCTTTTATTGAAATCAAATCTATTTAAAAATACACTGCAAATATCGTTTTCTTCGAATAACTTCACGATCCTCCCATTCGTCCGGAATATCATTCTTTTCTGACAACACCTTTCTTCACACAAATGAGAGGATTTGTCAACCAACACCGAACTGACACAATTAGTCGTGTGCTGATGAAGATTTTGAGAAGATCGGAGCACCTAAGGATTTGTCTGGAGTGCTGTGATGATGATTATAACATGATTTCAAAATTGAACCTTCGACCAACGTTAATTGAGATCACTGTGAGAAAGTGTTTCACATTGACCTCATTGAAACATAGGCCAGTTATATCTGAAGTGTCAGTTCAGTCGCAGAAATCAAATCTATCAGAGACCTACAAAGAGCTTGTTTAGTAAACTCAAACACCAGACAACAGTTATTTATCATAACTTCCATAAGCGCTCAAATTTGTGGAAAAACGTTTCTCAAGAATCACACTATTTTTTATTTAAAATGTTAATGAAATTTAGATTATGGAAATTGTGTCTTTCTGCAGATGTTGGTGATCTCTATATGTGGGAGATTTTGTCTTTCTGTAAATTTTGATGAAGTTCATATGATGAAAATGTGTCGTTTTGTGTATTTGGTAAAACTTGCTTGATGTAAATTAGTGTTTATGTTGATAATGTTCGATGACCTAACTCAAGAAAGTTTTTGTGTCTGAACTATTAGTGTCCAGATTTACTACTATAGTCAGTAGCTCATTGCAACTCATATAATATAAATAAACAAAATTACCATCGGCTCACGGGGAAATGACAAATAAATGATTGGGCTCAAGCTTTATGTTTTGGGTGTGAAAACTTTCTGATATCTGGACTGTAGAGCTCTATGACATGGAATGTAGAGATCTTTGAAAGAGATTGTACAGGTCTTTGAAAGGGAGTGTACAGTTCTCTAACAGAGATTGTACAGGTCTTTGAAAGAGATTGTACAGGTCTTTGAAAGAGATTGTACAGGTCTTTGAAAGAGATTGTACAGGTCTTTGAAAGGGAGTGTACAGGTCTCTAACAGAGATTGTACAGGTCTTTGACAGGGAGTGTACAGGTCTTTCACAGGGAGTGTACAAGTCTCTAACAGAGATTGTACAGGTCTATTAAAAATATTGTACAGGTCTTTGACAGGGAATGTACAGTTCCAGTTCTTTGACAGGGAATGTACAGGTCTTTGACAGGGAATGTACAGGTCTCTGACAGAGATTGTACAGGTCGTTGAGAGGGAATGTACAGGTCTTTGACAGAGAACGTACAGGTCATTGACAGGGAATGTATAGGTCTTTCACAGGGAATGTACATATCATTTACAGGAAGTGTATATGTCTTAGACAGGGAGTGAAAAGGTCTTTGACAGGGAATGTTCAGGTCTTTGACAGGGAATGTACAGGTCTTTGATCGGGAATGTACAGGTCTTTGACAGGGAGTGAACAGGTCTTTGACAGGGAGTGAACAGGTCTTTGACAGGGAATGTACAGGTCTTTGACAGGGAGTGAACAGGTCTTTGACAGGGAATGTTCAGGTCATTGACAGGGAGTGAACAGGTCTTTGACAGGGAATGTACAGGTCTTTGACAGGGAATGTACAGGTCTTTGACAGGGAGTGAACAGGTCTTTGACAGGGAATGTACAGGTCTTTGACAGGGAATGTACAGGTCTTTGACAAAGAATGTACACGTCTTTGACAGGGAAGGTACAGATGTTTAAAACATGGATCATACTGGTCTTTAGACAGGGTATGTACAGGTCTTTATACATAAAACGTACTGTCTTTTACAATAAATGTACACATCTTTCCTCAGAGAATGTACGGATCTTTAGACAAGGTCTTAGTTGGGGAGCGTACATGTCTTTAGACAGGAATCGTACAGGTCTTTAGACAAGGATCTTACAATCCTTTAGACAGGGATCGTACAGGTCTTTAGACAGGGATCGTACAGGTCTTTAGAAAGGGGTCGTTCAGGTCTTTAAGGCATGGTATATACTTTAGACGCTGAACGTAAATGTTTTTTGGACGGGGATCGTACATGTCTTTGAAAGGAAACGTACACATTTTTACACTTTGAAAGTACAGGTGTTTAGATGCAAAATATACAGATTTGGTTATGTTTATGGAAGGCCCCGGTATCACTGCAAACGAATTAAAATCCATAATTGCTCAACCGCCCGTGCCAGTGTAATCATCCGAATTAATATTTCATCTCCTAAACAAACAAAAAGGTAGCTGCAGTCTCCATCATAGCAGTATCAGCACAGCCAAAAGACATAAAGCGAAACCGCACAGAAAGTAAACACAGCCATCTGTTCCCCGTCTTACGATATCATCATTCATCGTAAGCAATCGGAATATCGAAACACGATCAAAATGGATGAAACGCACAGCTCACGGTGTGCACAGCTCACGGTGTGCACAGCTCACGGTGTGCACAGCTCGCGGTGTGCACAGCTCACGGTGTGCACAGAGACTTAGCTCAGTAAATCCGGCAACAAGTCGCACTTGGAATATGAGGAAACTGCAACAAGGAACTTTTTTTTTCAGACATAGTTTTAAACGGTTCCTGCCGCCTATCCGCCATATTGTCAAAAATTAGTGACAAATATTTTCTGTCTATGTAGAAGCACACATATTACATTGGAAGGGCACAATAGTACACAACATTATCTGTCTAGAAGATACGTGGTTTTGAATTGCTCAAATCAGGGCATGCAGCCATAGTGCAGTGGATAGTGGATACTGGCTACAGAAGAAAGTGAACCTTCTTTCAGTTCCAATCTGACGTTTTCCAGTCCAGAAAACTAACAAATATAATGAATAACTGACTGACAAAGCGAGGAAGAGCACTGGCCCTCTCATCACCAGACACTGCTGTGACCTTTAAAGTTCTATTCCTTCAACAGCATTACACGCCACGTGACTATCTGGTGCTTTCAAGTGATTGTGTAGCCCGGTCTTTAGATTTACAGACTATTTATAGTTGTGTTCGCCCAGTCCGCCGATCTTTAGATTTACAGACTATTTATAGTTGTGTTCGCCCAGTCCGCCGGTCTTTATATTTACAGACTATTTATAGTTGTGTTCGCCCAGTCCGCCGATCTTTAGATTTACAGACTATTTATAGTTGTGTTCGCCCAGTCCGCCGATCTTTAGATTTACAGACTATTTATAGTTGTGTTCGCCCAGTCCGCCGGTCTTTATATTTACAGACTATTTAGAGTTGTGTTCGCCCAGTCCGCCGATCTTTAGATTTACAGACTATTTATGGTTGTGTTCGTCCAGTCCGCCGATCTTTAGATTTACAGACTATTTATGGTTGTGTTCGCCCAGTCCGCCGGTCTTTATATTTACAGACTATTTAGAGTTGTGTTCGCCCAGTCCGCCGATCTTTAGATTTACAGACTATTTATAGTTGTGTTCGCCCAGTCCGCCGGTCTTTATATTTACAGACTATTTAGAGTTGTGTTCGCCCAGTCCGCCGGTCTTTATATTTACAGACTATTTAGAGTTGTGTTCGCCCAGTCCGCCGGTCTTTAGATTTACAGACTATTTATGGTTGTGTTCGCCCAGTCCGCCGATCTTTAGATTTACAGACTATTTAGAGTTGTGTTCGCCCAGTCCGCCGATCTTTAGATTTACAGACTATTTATGGTTGTGTTCGCCCAGTCCGCCGATCTTTAGATTTACAGACTATTTATAGTTGTGTTCGCCCAGTCCGCCGATCTTTAGATTTACAGACTATTTAGAGTTGTGTTCGCCCAGTCCGCCGATCTTTAGATTTACAGACTATTTAGAGTTGTGTTCGCCCAGTCCGCCGATCTTTAGATTTACAGACTATTTAGAGTTGTGTTCGCCCAGTCCGCCGATCTTTAGATTTACAGACTATTTAGAGTTGTGTTCGCCCGGTCCGCCGATCTTTAGATTTACAGACTGTTTAGAGTTGTGTTCGTCCAGTCCGCCGATCTTTAGATTTACAGACTGTTTAGAGTTGTGTTCGCCCAGTCCGCCGATCTTTAGATTTACAGACTGTTTAGAGTTGTGTTCGTCCAGTCCGCCGATCTTTAGATTTACAGACTGTTTAGAGTTGTGTTCGCCCGGTCCGCCGATCTTTAGATTTACAGACTATTTAGAGTTGTGTTCGCCCAGTCCGCCGATCTTTAGATTTACAGACTATTTATAGTTGTGTTCGCCCAGTCCGCCGATCTTTAGATTTACAGACTATTTATAGTTGTGTTCGCCCAGTCCGCCGATCTTTAGATTTACAGACTATTTATAGTTGTGTTCGCCCAGTCCGCCGATCTTTAGATTTACAGACTATTTATAGTTGTGTTCGCCCAGTCCGCCGATCTTTAGATTTACAGACTATTTATAGTTGTGTTCGCCCAGTCCGCCGATCTTTAGATTTACAGACTATTTAGAGTTGTGTTCGCCCAGTCCGCCGATCTTTTTGTTATCTAAAAAAAGACAGGAATAAAAATAAAAGAGTTGGAAGAGAGGATGTGTAAAAAACTAGAAGAGATCGTGTTTCGGTATAAGGTCGATTGTAATGGATCTCCGCCATTTTCAGTGTCTGGCCGTAATGGAGTACTTTGACAGATTGTTATCAGTTCACCTCTTGATGTCACTTCTCATTCCTATTTGTCTCATTTTATTATAATAATGATCGTACTGATACGAATTGCTTCTTTGTTTGTTTAAAATAAAACAAAGTAAGCATAACAATTGATATCCTATTCTTGTGTTTATTATTGTCTTTCGTTTTGTTATTAATCTTTGATTGAAGAATAACCTCTCAGCAGTCATTTCTATGTAGGCGTATAGAAAATGAAAAGTGTACAATAAAAAGAAATATTAATAATAAATAAGGTAGACTAGCAATATTGTTTACCTGCGAGAATATGTTCATACCATTAACTAGTTCTATGGCCAATGATGGGCATCACATATTCTGTTATGTACATCACGCGATGACTACACCTGGTTATGTGGCTTTCTTCTCCACGCCTGACAAAAATCAAACAGTTGACCCACAACCCTTTATAGTTTTATAGCGTGTTCTCTTAAATACGTGAAGGTCCTGTCTGTGATTGAATATATGCTGGTGCACCTGACTCACAGCAACATACAGATGGAGCGACTAGGAAAAATACAGAATAACTTTAGATTTTAGAGCAGATTAGTGTTACTACAGGGGACATTCCTATATTTATTATGCCCCCGTTTTAGTAGATAACAAAAGTGTTCATCCTGATTATCCATACTATTTTACTGAACGTGTTGCATATTGCAAAAAAAAAAAGTGCCTGCAGCTCATGATGAACAATTCGTGTAGCTGTAACGGTCGTCTCCGACGACATGATCTCCATGCACCGGCGCTGAATCCCAGTGGACTTCGGGATCGGTGAGCGTGCCCCAAGAAACTTTGTCCCAATAAATGAAGTCAGGTTTCCATTTCAGTGATACACACGATCTGACAGCAACTTTGCTGGTGGGCAAATTTGCAGTCGAACACAAATCACACATTTTGTCACAGAGTAACACTAGGGCCGAGTGCCATTCCATTTCAATCAACGGTCATCGCCTGCAGAACGAAGGTTCTCCATGCTCTGGCCCGAATAATCGTTGACTCCGTGGTCAGATAGATGCGACCGGACTAGCGCTCTCTCCGCAGACGAAAATCCAGACCAAAAAGAATCATTTTGAAAACGCACTGCACCAAAAATGGCACCAGTCCTGACCTTGTTTTGACAAGGAGGCCATCTAGACTCGCCCACCAACTGAAAGTCGATACCCAATGAGATAATGCACATCATTCCTGTGTGCATACAAAAACATAATTAGTATAGGCCGATGGGCTACCTCCTCGATGTTCCCACCATGGCAGGCAGAATAAGATTTGGTCAGCACGAGCCGACCGTCCAATCAGTGCAGACCTACATCATCCACTGTATCGTGAATTTTAGTACACAAGGCAGCGGGTTAAAAAAGGAAAATCAGGGATGGGGCAACCTAGTGATGTTGTTCATCAGATGTGTTCAATCTAGGACATAGAACCCGGGAATTAATGGGCACAAGTACCGTCAGAATGCAGTACGTCATTTCTCTTCGTCATCACACTGAGCAGAGACAAATCATCTTGGCCATGAAGGTATATCTTCCAGAGCTCTTCTGGACATGACATAATCATTTACACAGATGGACAAGGATCTAGCACATATGGAGCTCATGGGCCTTCAATCCTTAGGTTGTTGGTAGAATCGTGAAAGAAGACAGTTGTGTTTCCACCTCCCCCTCTATCACTCTTTCAGACCTCAACATCCATTACAATATGACGATTCGCCATCTGGATATTGCCGTTACTCAATTTCAGTTTTCGGGCAACCTATGTTTTGACTATTTATTCTTCCTCGAACTTTTAAGATGTAGTCTGTTTTTTTTGTGTGCTTGTTCCAAATTAAGACCTTTTGAGCACAAATGTTGGTTTGTCCTTTCTTATCCGCAAATCTGTACCATCTCATTTTTTTCATTTTTCTTTTGTTTTTAATTCAGCCTTGTTTTCAGTCCGAGTAGCCTCTTTTATGTTTGTCAATCACACATATTTATAATCGCGGTGGCCTCTTTTATGTTTGTTAATCACACATATTTATATTCGCGGTGGCCTCTTTTATGTTTGTCAATCACACATATTTTCAGTCTCGGTGGCCTCTTTTATGTTTGTCAATCACACATATTTGCAGTCTCGGTGGCCTCTTTTATGTTTGTCAATCACACATATTTATAATCCCGGTGACCTCTTTTATGTTTGTTAATCACACATATTTATAATCGCGGTGGCCTCTTTTATGTTTGTCAATCACACATATTTTCAGTCACGGTGACCTCTTTTATATTTGTCAATCACACATATTTTCAGTCTCGGTGGCCTCTTTTATGTTTGTCAATCACACATATTTATAATCCCGGTGGCCTCTTTTATGTTTGTTAATCACACATATTTATAATCGCGGTGGCCTCTTTTATGTTTGTCAATCACACATATTTATAATCCCGGTGGCCTATTTTATGTTTGTCAATCACACGTATTTCAGTTTCGGTGGCATCTTTTATGTTTGTCAATCACACATATTTATAATCGCGGTGGCCTCTTTTATGTTTGTTAATCACACATATTTATAATCGCGGTGGCCTCTTTTATGTTTGTCAATCACACATATTTTCAGTCTCGGTGGCCTCTTTGATGTTTGTCAATCACACATATTTATAATCCCGGTGGCCTCTTTTATGTTTGTTAATCACACATATTTATAATCCCGGTGGTCTCTTTTATGTTTGTTAATCACACATATTTATAATCGCGGTGGCCTCTTTTATGTTTGTGAATCACACATATTTATAATCGCGGTGGCCTCTTTTATGTTTATTATTCACCCAAGTTTATAATCTCGGTGACCTCTTTTATGTTTATCATTCACCCATGTTTATAATCTCGGTGACCTCTTTTATGTTTATCATTCACCCATATTTACAATCCCGGTGGCCTCTTTTATGTTTATCAGTCATCGATGTTTATAATCCCGGTGGCCTCTTTTATATTTATCATTCACCCATGTTTTCAATCCCGGTGGTTTCTTTTATCTGTCTATCGTCTCGTACCCATTTTGTGCGGTCTCGTCTGTTTGCTTTATATCGTCTTTTAATTTGCCAGTCGGGTTTTATTTTCTCAAAAGCTTCTTGTCTTCCTGATCACAATCTGATTACTACTTCAAATCCAGTTTTAGCAGTTTAGAATATATTGGTAAGATAAGAAGTACTGGTATGTAGAGTTACGTGTTACTCACGCTTGTTGTTATTATTTCAGATTGTCACGCAGCTGACGTCAATGGGCTATCTCTCAGTCTTCCGTGCAGTCACGGTGCGTCTGGTGTTCACTACCCATGGCATTGTTTCAATATGGCGCCTCACAACAGCAACGAGTGAGCCTCGATATTGGTACTTGGGTTTGGTTTTATGCCTGCTCTTAGTGGAGATGACTATCACACTTGGCAAGAAGGCTGGCAAGGAGTGGAAATGGTGGGTTGTATCATGAAACTTCGAATACTTTAAGTAACTCAGCGAATTTCTTGTATACTTAACTTCAAGGCATTCACGTTAAAAAAGCAAACTAAAGATTTCTTTCAGTGGTCACAAACTTGACGTTACCAACACCTCCTCCACTACTTAAACTCATTTACATAAACTCATTTACATACTTAAACTCATTTACATACTTAAACTCATTTACATACTTAAACTCATTTACATACTTAAACTCATTTACATACTTAAACTCATTTACATACTTAAACTCATTTACATACTTAAACTCATTTACATACCTATTCATTCAATCATTGAGTGCCGTCTCCGCATCGAAGTTTGGCTACCATGGAGCGCCATTCCACTCTGTCTCTTGCTTTGATGGTGCAGATTGCCATAGGTTGACTTGTCCATCTTTTGACGTTACTCGTCCATGTTAGTCTTGGTCTGCCTCTGTCTCTTTTACCTTGTATTTTCCCCTCTAATATTACTTTTATTAGGCTATTGTGTCTTTTCCATGCCCCAACAAATTCATTTCTCTTGTTCTAATTGTGTTTAGTAGCTCTCTTTTCATTTTTAGTTGTTTTAAAACTTCATTGTTTGTTTTCTTTTCTTTCCATCCAATTCTAACTATTCTTCTATAAATCCACATTTCAAAGACTTCAATTTTCTGTTCTGTTTTCTGGTCTAATGTCCATGTTTCTGCACCATCCATGAATATTGAGAAGATGTAACATTTTGCTATTCTTAGTTTTAGCCCTGGTGTTATTTGTTTTGATGTTAGTATACTTTTCATGGCATTAAAATTGCTTTTTGCCATACCTATTCTTGTATTTATTTCAGTTGTACATTTTCCATCACTGGTTATAGTATGTCCCAGGTAGTTGTAGCTCTGAACTGTCTCCAAGTGTATTCCTTCAACTTTGATATTTATTTGTAGGTCTTGAGAATTTCCTTTCCTTATGATCATAGTTTAGTCTTTTTGATATTCATATCTAGTCCATATTTTTTGCTTGTCATTTTTATTTCATTAAATAATTGTTGTAGATCTTTAGGATTTTCTGCTAGTAGTACGGGATCATCAGCATGTCTTAGGTTACTGATTATCTTTCCATTAATGTTTAAGCCTGACATCTCTGTGATGTTTTTAAAGATTTGCTCAGTGTATAGATTGAACAAGCTTGGTGATAGGATGCATCCCTGTCTTACTCCTCTTTTTATATCAATGGGTGTAGAGTTCTCTTTGTTATATTTTTATTATTGCTGTTTTCTCCCAGTATAAATTACATATTAGTCGTACGTCTGTGTCGTCTAGATTTATATCTTTTAGGCGATTTTTTATCATATGTTGATTATGGTGTTTAAATGTACATACTTTTACTTATCTGTATATTTAAACTCCTCTACATACTTAATCTTTCCAGATAGGTTTTGAGCCTTGCAATATATTTTGTAATTTGCGTTATTCCAGGCGATATTTCAGATGTTGAGCCTCTTGCAATGTCCGAATCACAATTAAATAAACACTTCGAACGTCAGGAAGACAATTGTATTACCTGGAAACTAAAGATCAATACACATAAGACAGAATACACAATATTTACCAGAAGTAATGAAATAGCTAGGTCAAAAATCAAGCCTAATCTCCAACATGGAGGTCTACAAAAAGAGGAGTACCCCACATACTTAGGAGTACAACTAGACCGTTGACTGAACCTGAAGAAACGTTGAAAACCTGACTAAAAAAACAACACAAAAACTACAGCGTATGAAAAGGCTTTGTAGTACCTCATAGGCTGCAGAAATTCTTATGAATCTCTATCTGGGCTCTGTTCGCTCTATTCCGAAACATGGTACCTTGCTACTATCAAAAGAGAGCAAGCAAAACAATCAACAGCTTAACAGGATACGAAAGATGCCCTACGGCTCATCAGTAGGACTATGAAGTCCACGACAAATGCATTGGGTAATACACTGCAATGTAGAACCTTTAGAGATGAGAAGAGATAAGACCACTAAGGTGCTATATGGAGGACAAAAATGAATGGAGAAAGACCATCCTAACAGAAAGTTCGTGGATACATGGGTTCCTAACCAAAGAATCTAACGGATCTCAACTTTGCAGCATGTCAGGAACATACAAGAAAAATACTACATACATGAGAAACGTCAAAAAAAAACATCAAATGTAATCAAATAACTGTAATGAAATGCAAATTACATAAACCTATAAATCTGTATAATATATGACTGAATAGGCAAAAATGTTGACCCGTATCAATAACAACTGCAGCAAGGAAAAGCACCAATTCGTATACAGATAACTGGATACATGTATATACTGATGATACAGCCACAAAGGCAACTATAAAAGCTGGATATGGCATTATCCAGATAGAACAACAGAAGAACAATGTGTCCCATGGGGTGAAGTCTGCAATAGCTACAGAGCCGAAATAACACTCCTAGAAACAGCAGCGTACTATCTGAATACTGTTTTTTTTTATACCATAACATCAAAAAAAAAAAAAAGAAATATAATGATTTTTTACTCTTTCCAAAGCAGCACTGCAGGCGCTAGGAAGTAACATAAACAAGCCAGAACTCACACAGCTCACCATAGACATAGATAAACTCATTAGCTCACACGACATAATGTTAGTGATGCAACGTATCCCAGGACACTCCAATACACCAGGAAATGATAATGCGGATACATTAGCTAAGAAAGGATCCAGACAGACACAATTTAACACCGACATCTCATTAAGCACAGCCAAACAAATAATGAACACATTAACAGTACAGAAGATTGGCTGAATGGATTGGCCATGGGAAAAACAGGGAGAGCGCTTTTTAAATACATGACATGGCCAAACCTCTATGACAACATGGACAACTTAACAAGATGAGAGCAAACCCCCCATCTTAGGACTGAGAACTGGTCATGTACCACTGAGCAACCAAATGAACAGAATACAAGTAACAGCTCCAGCATGTCCACTCTGTGAACACCCACATGAAGCAGTAGAACATCATCTTTCTGACTGTCCACAGCTCACTGACATCAGAGCAACTCTACTTCCTCAAATATCTGATAAATGGAACGCCTTGCCAAGAACAAACGGCAGCTCAGAAATACCTCCAGATATCATTACATGCCATTGGACAGACGGAAGTCAGCTCACATTTTTCTTGATCCATAAGAACAACAACCGTGCAAAGTCTGCTGTCATTTACGCTATTTCAGACTATATTTCAGGTTTTGAGCCTTCATCGCTGACATGCTAAGTCGCTTAGTTCCACTATTTTCATTTAGTCCACCCCCTTGACTATATTGTCCTCGTTACCGTTCTGTTTTAATTATATCACTCATAATCTCGTCCTCACTGAAATAATCTTTTATAAGCTTGTTTCATAAGTCGTGCCCAACTTTAAAAATCAATATCTTTTAAACCGCTTTTTGTATTTTTTTCAAAATTTGCATGTATAGTTATAATGATTAGAACCCAACAGGGAATTAATTTCATTAAAAACAAACATTTGGTTATTATTATTGCTTATTTGATTTATATAAATTTATAACGACCCATTGATGTAGTCAAAACTTAGTGTTTACAGTATTTAAGTTAAAAATAGCGATTACAAATCTATACACGCTCAAATTTACGATTTTTCACGCTTTCCGCGTGAGTTGTGTGACACAATTAGACACTTGTAGTAAACACGAGGCATTGTGTGTTCCATTTCCGTTAATTCAGCGGCGTAACGTGGAACAATAACATTTATCATGAGTCTTAAAATGAAATTCTGCAGTTTACAAAACATCGCAATAAAAATGTACGACTATTTTTGCAAAGAGGCTAAACGAGGAAGATTATTTCATTCTTTAGAAAACCCTGAGAATAGGACAAGACACATTTTGGATTTATCTAAACGGTCATTTAATCGCTGGATTCAAGCACGTGACCGTCAATGTTCAAAATATGCAAAATCACAAGGAAGACCAAAAATGTTGGATAATTTCGACAGTGAACTTATTAGAAGTGAAATTCGCAAAATGTTGGGTATGAATGAAACTGTTACAATAAGAAAATTAAAAGTATCGCTGAAAAAAGAACAACAGTATTGAAATATCAAAGTCTTCATTATGGAGGAATGTGAGAGCTGCAGGCTTTATATTCAGAAAGTATTCCAATGGACGAAACATCATCTGTGAGAAGCCACATATAGTAGTCATGAGAAGCAAGTACTTACGTGAAGTAAAAGAGGTGCGCAAGCAAGGTTATGATATTGTGTACTTGGATGAAACATGGATCAATGCTCACCACACTAACCAAAGGGAATGGCAGTCATCAGATGGAAAGATTAAGAGATTAATACCTAGCAGCAAAGGACAGCGCTTGATAATTGCTCATGCAGGTAGTCGACAACATGGACTAATACAGAATGCAGAGCTCATTTTTCTGTCAAAATCCATAGACAATCGGGATTATCACTCTGAGATGAATGGTCACATATTTAGACATTGGATTGAAAATTCTGTTCTCCCATCACTAGATCGACCATCTTGCCTAATAATGGACAATGCAGCGTACCACAACATTGTTGCACTTGAAGATAAAGTCCCGACGTCATCCAATACAAAAGATGCTATTAAGATATGGCTCACAAAGGAGCACATATAATTTAATAACATGTACTTAAAACCTGAATTACTATCTCTAGTAAAGCAAAAACAAAGGACAAAGATTTTTCAAATAGATAAGATTATCCAAGAGCACGGTCATATAAGTTTGAGGCTGCCACCTTATCATGCTCATTTAAATCCAATAGAACTAATCTTGGCAAAATTAAAAGGACAAGTGGCAGATGAAAATACAACATTCAAAATATGCGATGTAAAGACTCTTGCTAATCTCGCTTTATTAAATATAGACAAAGATTATTGGGCTAAATGTGAAGACCACGTCTTAAAACAGGAAGAGGAATATTGGAAAAATGATGGTTTGTGGAATGTTCAACCCCAAACAGTTATTAATCTTTTAGACTCGTCTGATTCAGAATGAAAGTATATAGCCCCCACAATGTTGGCCCCTATATTACCTTAAATTAGTTCAACAAACGGTCCTTTTCAGGACCACACAACTATGAAAATTGGACATACAGGTATACCTTGATATTATCGTCCGTCCTCGAGCTGAGCAGACAATAATTCTCCTGGTGTTTTGTTTTATCCAGTTATTTCCCCATTACGGCCACGCCTTTACCTAGTGAAAATTAATCATAGACCAGCAACTACGGTAATTTCTATTCTTTAGGGCTTCACAATTTACAATTTTGACAAACATCAAAGAAATATCGCCGCTTTAAGAAAACTGCAGCTGCAAGATATTTGTTAAATATACATTTAAAGGGTCTTTTGCATTCTAATAACATTTGGAAAATTTCAAAAGTATTTAACAAACGGTTAGAGAGTAATAGCGTTTTGAAGTTGGGCATATGTTTTGAAACGAGCTATAGTTATATTATTTGGTTCACGCTGCGCCGTGCTATATCTTTCTTCGTGATATATCTATCCACGTGCTATATCTATCCACGTGCTATGACTATCCCCGTGTTATATCTATCGTCGTGCTATATCTATCCCCGTGCTATATCTATCCCTGTGTTATATCTATCCCCGTGTTATATCTATCCCCGTGCTATATCTATCCCCGTGCTATATCTATCCCCGTGTTATATCTATCCCCGTGTTATATCTATCCCCGTGCTGTATATATCTCCGTGTTATATCTATCCGCGTGCTATATCTATCCCCGTGCTATACCTATCCCCGTGCTATATCTATCCCTGTGCTATATCTATTTCTTCGACAGCTTTCTTTACCAACTCCAAGATAATGTGCTGTTTTGAGTAATTAGAAATGTGTCATTATTACACTCGACTTTCCTTGATTCATCCTGCGCCATATTTTACTAGCGATTGTAGACTTTTTTTTATATATTTGTCAAAAAATAAATTTTTTCATTGGTTATTTATCATCATCATCATCATTGAGTGCCGTCTCCGCAACGAAGGCTGGCTACCATGGAGCGCCATTCTGCTCTATCTCTTGCTTTGATGGTGCAGGTTGTCATCGGTTGATTTGTCCATCTTTTGATGTTACTCGTCCATGTTAATCTTGGTCTGCCTCTGCCTCTTTTACCTTGTATTTTCCCCTCCAGGATTACTTTCAGTAGGCTGTTGTGTCTTTTAACATGGCCCAAGAATCGCATTTGTCTTGTTCTAATTGTGTTGAGAAGTTCTCTTTTCATTTTTAGTTGTTTTAAGACTTCATCGTTTGTTTTTCTTTTCCTTTCATCCAATTCTACCTATTCTTCTATATATCGACATTTCAAAGGCTTCAATTCTCTGTTCTGTTTTCTTGTCTAATGTCCATGTTTCATCACCATATAGGAATATTGAGAAGATGTAACATTTTGCTATTCTTAGTTTTAGCTCTGGTGTTATTTGTTTTGATGTTAGTATGTCCTTCATGACATTAAAATTACTTTTTGCCATTCCTATTCTTTTGTTTATTTCAGTTGTACATTTTCCATCACTGGTTATAGTATGTCCAAGGTTATTTATCACATAACAAAAAAAAAACATGCAATAATTCAGTTATAATGTTCAGCATTTTGCCCATAAAAGTAAATGCGAGTGTATCAACTCTAGTATTCAATTACATGTAAGTATTACAATCATGCACGTTTGACCTGAATGAGTAATACCTGACAAAAATCTGTGTGATTGTACATCTATTATTGCCCTAAATCTTATTCTAATATTTCCTTTACATTTTGCCTACACATCACTTAATCCTCTAACACTAAAATATCTATTGGTCCTCAAAACCTCACTTTAAGGATTCGTATCTATACACTTGTTTTTCCCAATCTCTGTCTCGGGTTTATCATCCTCAAGATACAATCTGTTCCCCTATAGTCCCTCAAATACTCGCTTACTTCCGTTATTGCCCCACAGAAACAGCCAAAAACTGTCCCAGTACAGGATTAACTATTCAGCACAAATTTCCTCTCATTGGACAGGTCGACTTTTCATCGTTTACAGGATAGTCACTCTGCTCAGATAACTCTCTCTCTCTCTCTCCTCTCTCTCTCTCTCTCTCTCTCTCTCTCTTTCTCTCTCTCTGTGATCAAGACTCAATCAGAGTAGGATTCCAGACTCATAAAGTCAGCTGTCTGTTTAAGCGAATCGATTGCCCCATAAAGTTTTCCTTCCAGGGAGGTGGGCGTGGACCACATTGCTCTTCTCAGGTCTGTGTACTGGGGGCAATCCTGTAGAACATGTTTTGTAGTCATATTGTCCAGTGTACAGTGACATAGACTGGTTATACCTATTTTGAATTTGGTGAACATGTGATTTCTCATTCTATTGTGGCCAGTGCGTAGGCGAAGTATGATGACTTGATCCCTCCTTGATAGTTGGTGGTATCCGTCACTCTCGTTATGCTTTGGGTGTTCTCGTCTCCATTTTTCATGGAACTGACCTTTGAGGATGGATTTGGCTTCACCATAACTGAGCGGATGGTTCTCTTGTGGTAATCTCCCTCCCTCTTTAGCTAATTTGTCTGTGCGTTCGTTCCCGTGTATATTACAGTGTGATGGTATCCACTGAATGACTACTCTCTAGAAGTTATTGCATAGTTGGTCCAGGGTTGTTCTCAAGTCATCTAGCTCATTGTTCTTTGGACTTTTTAGAGCTGATAGTACTGACAGTGCATCAGTCAGAATCACCAATTTATTGTGCATGTTATTTTTGTGTTGAGTAGCCAGTGTTGCAGCATCTCTGATGGACTCAGTTTCTGCTTTAAAGTTGTTTGAGAATTTTCCAGTATCTATTGACTTGGTGATCTCGTCCTGATTATTCAACGTCAAGAACACACCTCCCCCTCCATTTCTGGTTGGCATTTGTAGTAGAGCCATCTGTGTATATGTGGGACTAAGAGTCTTGTGGGTAGGTATCGTGTATGTGTTTTTATGCTACGTGTTTTCTTTCGGTGTCTGATTGGGTGCCTTTTTTCATGATTCCTGTTATATTTTTCTTAAGTTCTGGTATTTTATGTTTTCCACGAGGAGACATATCAGATGGGCCCAAGCGTTTCGATATTGTTTGGGAAAGTACTGGGTCTCCAGTAGTTAGATCATAGTTGCAGCGAAGTTGTTCCTCTTTAGTCGTACAATTCCGGAACCAGTTATTCTTTGGTGCATGGGGTGGCTAAGGAGCCTACTATATTTCTCCGCTTGTTGCAATACTTTAGTGACTCGTCTGTCATCTAAGGGTTGTAAACCTGTTACTGTTTCTAAAGTCTTGATATGTGTAGATTTCATAGCACCAGTGATGTTACGGGCAGCGTGGTTCTGTGTTCTGTTAATTTTGCTAAGTTGTGATTTGGAAGCCATATATCCCTTTGCATTTCCGGTAACCTATTTTCACCTTTTTTATACTGGGAAAATAAAAATGGAGCAGTGTATAGGATGATAGGGATGCAGAATCAAGCCCACACAACAACTGACTTGGTTCTTCCTCCTCTTCTTCTTTCCTTCCTCATTTACCTTGCAGCGTCGAGGGGAGATATAATTTGCGGTCTTTTGCTCTTCTGTTCGCATCTGCTGCTGTTATGTTCCCTCATCATCATCGCGTGCCTTCTCCGCAACGAAGGTTGACTACCATGGATCACCATTCTACTCTGTTTCTTGCTTTGATGGTACAGGCTGACATAGATTGATTTGTCCATCTTTTGATGTTACTCGTCCATGTTAGTCGTGGTCTGCCTCTGCCTCTTTTACCTTGTATTTTTCCTTCCAATATTACTTTTAGTAGGCTGTTGTGTCTTTTAACATGCCCCAAAAATTTCATTTGTCTTGTCTTAATTGTATTTAGTAGTTCTCTTTTTATTTTCAGTTGTTTTAAAACTTCATCGTTTGTTATCTTTTGTTTCCATCCAATTCTACCTATTCCTCTATAAATCCACATTTCAAAGGCTTCAATTCTCTGTTCTGTTTTCTTGTCTAATGTCCATGTTTCTGCACCATACAGGAATATTGAGAAGATGTAACATTTTGTCATTCTTAGTTTCAGCCCTGCTGATATTTGTTTTGTTGTTAGTATATTTTTCATGGCATTAAAATTACTTTTTGCCATACCTATTCTTTTGTTTATTTCAGTTTTGCATTTTCCATCATTGGTTATAGTATGTCCCAGGTAGTTGTAGTTCTGGACTGTCTCCAAATGTATTCCCTCAACTGTGATATTTAATTGTAGGTCTTGAGAATTGTCTTTGTTTATGATCATAGTTTTAGTCTTTTTGATATTCATTTCTAGTCCATATTTTTTGCTTGTTATGTTTATCACATTAAGCAATTGTTGTAGGTCTTTAGGATTTTCTGCTATTAGAACAGTATCATCAGCATATCTTAGGTTATTGATTATCTTTCCATTAATGTTTAGGCCTGGTATCTCTGAGATGTTTTTAAAGATTATTATTATTATAGAATATGTTTCCTTGTGCTTCTAATATTCCATCGATACATCTTTTTCGTGGTCGACCCTTGGGTCTGGTGTTCTCACAACGTTTGTTGAAGGCTCGTTGTGTTGTGTTTTGATCTTTCTGCCTTGTCACGTGGCCAACCCATTTTATCTGTTGTTTCCTTATATATTCTATGGCGGGGGCTATTCCTAGCTTTTTTCTCAGTTCTTCATTTCTGATGTTGTCTCTCAGGCTGTTTCCTGTCATTCGTCTAACACATTTCATCTCTGTAGAGGTTATTTTACTTATTGTTCTTGCATCTAGGGTTCAGGTCTAGCATTGGTAGCACAACGTTGGGATGAAGATTGTATTGTATAGTGCTCGTTTTGCCTCCAGAGTTATTTCCTTGTTGGACAATAGTGGTGATAACTGTCCAATAATTTGATAAGCTTTGTTGCATCTTGATTCTATCTCTGCTGTTTGAGAATTTCGTTTGTTATTAGACTTCCTAGGTATTTGAATTCCTCTACTTGTTTTAGTTGTCTGCCTTCTATAGTTATGTTGATGTTCTGTTTATTTTTGGCGACATTCATGACTTCTGTTTTGTTGATGTTGATTTTCATGTTGTATTTTGTGCCTGAGGTGTTGAGTTTGTTTAAGTGTTCTTGTATGTCTTCTATTGTTTCATGTATTAGTGCCTGATCGTCTGCAAATAAAAGCTCGTTGATCTCCTCTGTCTCTGATGGGTTGGATATCTTGCATATATAGCCCATGTATGTAATAAACTGTAGGGGGGATAGTACGCAACCCTGTCTTACACCTGATCTAACTTCGAAGTGGATTTCTGCTATTCTGACCCTGCAGCAGCTGTTGATGTAGAGACTTTTAATAAGGTTGGTTAGATGTTGTCTTACTCCGTATGTTGTTAGTATCTACCACAGTTGTTCTCTGTTTACTCTGTCGAATGCTTTCTCCTGGTCAATGAAGGCTATGTATAAGTTTTGATTGTGTTCTGTCGTTCTTTCTGCAAGTTGTTTTTTTAATGTGAATAGTGCGTCGGTACATCCTCTGTTATTTCGGAACCCCATTTGAGAATCGCTTAACTGTAGTTCTATTATTGGTCTCAGCATTTTTTTTCCAAGATTTTGGCGTATAGCATTCCTACATGGCTGAGAAGAGATATACCTCTATATTGATTGCAGTATCTTTTGCTACCTTTCTTTTTCCATATTGGTATGATGATTGCCTGTTGCCAGTCTTCTGGGGCTTGTTGTTGGTGCCATGCTGCATTAAATATCTTTATCTAACAGACTTGGTTATTATCTAAAATTACCTACAGGCTGTCAAAACCTTCCTTGTTCATATATTTTGTTTATTTGTTTCTTTTTATACGCAGCACATAAAAGACTACAACCGATGTACAGTTTTCCTCCAAAAAGTCCCTTCATATTAGACGTGTTTGTATTTTAACTTCCTTTGTGCCTTCCTGTATTTGCAATCATCATCATGAAGTACCATGCCTGCTGGCGTAGGTGATCATGTCTCTCCACAACTTTCGATCGCGACAATTATTTATCGTTTATGTTGTTGACCTTCTCCCAAGCCTTTCTCTTAAGTTGCCTGGTATCTTTTCTCTTTGTTTCCCTCTATCTTTTTGTCCTTCAATTTCCCAATTGCTACAATATATTCCAGCTATTCACTTCTCATCACATGGTCAAAAAATTATTATTGTTTCTTCCTAATATTGGATATTAGCTCTATGTTTTCTTTAGCATCTTTCAGAGCGTTTTTATTACTTTAATTAGCTGTCCATGGTATTCTCAACATTCTTCTGTAAAATCATATTTCTACAGCCTCCGGTAATGTTCTTGTCTGTTGTCCTTATGTCCGTGATTTACATCCATATGTTAAGACTGACTCTACTTAACATTTAAGAACTCTGTTTCATGTTTCTATTGTCAAAAATGGATTGCACAGTATCTTCCTCAGTTTTTGGAATGCAGCTCTTTCCTGAACTATTCTGCATCTCACCTCTGTTGTACATCTACCATCTCAGGTTATTATTGTCCCCAGATATTAAAATTCATTTATCTGTTTTAATATTGTTCTCTTCTCTTCTACCTTTTAGCTCCCTGTGGAGCATAGGTCTTCAACAAACAATTTCCAAGTCGTTCTGTTTTTTGCAATTCTTTTAAGATCATTCCATGTCTTCCCCATCATCTCATCTCTGCTTCGATCTGTCTTCTCCAAAAATTCCTTGGTCTTCCTCTTTGTCTTTTCCCCTGGGGATTCCAAAAAATGACCTGTTGTGTAATACTCTCAGTTGACTTCCGTAGTGTTTGTCCTATCCATCGCCATCGTCTTCGCTGTATCTCTTTATCCACTGGTATTTGACCGGTACATTTCCATAATTCCACGTTGGTGACTTTGTCCTGCCATCCCCATCCTTTATTCTGCGCAAGCATCCATTAATGAAAGTCTGTACCTTCGTGATTGTTAATTTTGTTATTCTCCATGTTTCACAGCCATACAGTAGGGCCGACTTAAAATTTGAGTTGAAAATTTTTATTTTTGTACTTAGCCTAATTTCTTTGGATTTCCATATGTTTCCCATTGCAATGAAAGCTCCTCTTGCTTTTGATATCCTTTTTTGGTATCATTTTCTGTTCCTCCCTCTTTATCTATATTACTGCCCAGATATATGTAACATTGTAGGTCTAGTAGAGGTATTTCTCCTAGTTTTATTTGGTTATTGCCAACTGCATTAATTCTCATAATGTTGGTCTTATCTCTATTAATCTTTAGTCCTAGCTGTTGTGATCTCTCATCTAATATACTCATTTTATCCTTCATCTGTTGATGGCTGTGTGATTGGAGAGCTATGTCATCAGCAAAGTCTAAATCATCAAGTTGTTTGGTCAGTGACCACTGGATCCTATTTCTGTTGTTTTGAGTTATTTTCATAATCCAATCTATGGCCAGTAGAAAGAGAAATGGAGACAGAAGGCATCCTTGCCTTACTCCTGTTCTTATTTCAAATGCTTCTGTAAGCTGTCCTTCATGCACCACACTACATTTTGTTCCTTCATACATTGTTTTTATCAGGTTAATAAACTTTATGGGGATTCCGTAATGACTCAGCAACTTCCAAAGCATTCTTCTGTCTAAACTATCAAATGCCTTTTCGTAATCTATGAATCCAATATAAAGTGGGGATTTTAGTTCTAAATGTTGTTCAACTATTATACGTAGAGTAGTTATTTGATCAGCACATGATCTGTTCTTCCTAAAACCTGCTTGTTCATCTCTCAAGTGTTTCTCTATAGCCTCTTTTAGTCTCTCCAGAATGATTCTGCCTAATATTTTTCCTGGCATTGATAGTAGCATAATTCCCCTATAATTTGTGCACTTCTGTAAACTTCCTTTCTTTGGTAGTTTGATCATATAACCTTCTCTCCAGTCTTTAGGTATTTCTTCCCTCTCCCAAATTTTATCCAATAGATCATGTAACATCTTGGTAGAGGTGTTAATATCTGCTTTGATGGCTTCTGAAGAAATTTCATCTGGTCCTGTGGCTTTACCATCTTTTAATAGTTTGATGGCTTTCATTATTTCTTCTTTGCTTGGTTTTCCGCAGTTAACGTGTAACTCATCTTCTGCGGCTAGTATATCTGGAGGATTATTTGCGCCGGGTCTGTTCAAAAGTTCTTCAAAGTGCTCTTTCCATCTCTCCATTTGTTCCCTTATATTACTAAGCAGATTTCCTTCTTATCTTTGATAAAGGCGTTGGTCTGTTTGTATTTTCCACCTAATTTCTTTGTGCTGTTGTACAGTTCTTTCATATTCCCTTTATTTGCTGCTTCTTCTGCCTCTTTAGCTAGTTCATCTATATATTTCCTCTTATCCCTTTTAATGCATCTTCTCACTTCTTTGTTCACCTCTGTGTAAGCTTCCTGTGTCTTGGCTTTATTACTTCTTGTTTTGCTTTTATTTATGTCTGCTTTATTGTTCTTTCTTTCTTTAATTTTATCCAGGGTCTCTGCTGTCATCCATGCCTTATCCTGGCTTTCTCTTTTCCCAGTGTTTCTTCGCATGTCTCTTTCCATATATTTTTTTACCTATTTCCAATGATGTTCTATATTTATTGTATTTTCTAGTTGTTGGAGGACTTGGTATTTGTTTGATATTGTGACTGCGAATTTATCTTTAATTCCTTGTTCTTTAAGAAACCCTACATTGAAATACCTTATTCGTTGTAGTATACCTTTTTAATTTAATTTTAAGTTTTGCTAACAGAATATGATGATCAGAAGCTACATCTGCCCCTCTATATACTTTTACATCCTGTAAGGATGACTTAAACTTATTATTAATACATATGTGATCAATTTGGTTTTCCGTTCTATGATCTGGTGACACCCATGTAGCTTTGTGTATTCTTTTATGTTGGAATATTGTTCCTCCTAGGCTCATTTGATTAAGGGCGCAGAAATTCACAAATATCACTCCATTCTCGTTTATATCTCCAAGTCCATGTTTTCCCATAATCTCTTCGAAGCCTCTGTTGTCTGATCCTACTTTAGCATTTAGGTCTCCCATCAAGATTATAATATCCTTGGCTCGTCTTGCATCCATCTGACATTGTAGCTGTTTATAAAAATCATCTTTAACTGAGTCATCTTTATCGTTGGTTGGTGCATAGCATTGTATAATGTGTAATTTTATTTTGTTTTTGGTTGTTCTAAATGTTGCTCTCACCAGTCTTGATCCCACTGCCTCCCATTCTATTAGTGTCTTCTGTGCATTCAATATTGTTCTACTTGTCTTTATTATACATTGCGGTGATGTCTTTTTCTTTGTTGCTACCATTTTGCAATGCCCCATTATCAAAACTGATGTTCCATGTCAGTTGTTTCACCTGTGTGGTAGGTTAGTTTGCTGACAATTTTGCCCGGGCAGGCATGGGATGCACGGTGTGGGTAGGTTAGTTTGCTGACAATTTTGCCCGGGCAGACATGGGATGCACGGTGTGGGTAGGTTAGTTTGCTGACAATTTTGCCCGGGCAGGCATGGGATGCACGGTGTGGGTAGGTTAGTTTGCTGACAATTTTGCCCGGGCAGGCATGGGATGCACGGTATGGGTAGGTTAGTTTGCTGACAATTTTGCCCGGGCAGGCATGGGATGCACGGTGTGGGTAGGTTAGTTTGCTGACAATTTTGCCCGGGCAGGCATGGGATGCACGGTATGGGTAGGTTAGTTTGCTGACAATTTTGCCCGGGCAGGCATGGGATGCACGGTGTGGGTAGGTTAGTTTGCTGACAATTTTGCCCTGGCAGGCATGGGATGCACGGTGTGGGTAGGTTAGTTTGCTGACAATTTTGCCCGGGCAGGAATGGGATGCACGGTGTGGGTAGGTTAGTTTGCTGACAATTTTGCCCGGGCAGGAATGGGATGCACGGTGTGGGTAGGTTAGTTTGCTGACAATTTTGCCCGGGCTGGGTCAATTTTATGACCTACTCATAATAAATATACAATATGACAAGAACTGAAGCTACACAGCTTGTGTTAGCCAGAAAGCTATACATGCCTCGCAGATCTAGCAGACTTTAATAAAAGCAGGCAGAACAATACCATGTTATCTTCTAGTGCCATTGGCTTTATTTTTATCATATATTTGTGTAAATGATCGCAACAGATGAAGAACAATGAAGAAATTAATTGAAAAACCAGTTTTCGTGAAGTGTTGATTATCGCATCATTGATTGCATGGAAGTGACGTCAGATCCACTCGCTGATTCCAACTTTGGTAAACAGAAAGCAAAACACAGTAGTTCTAATCTTTGTTGTAATCTGATACAAGGTTTGAGCTGGTATCAACAGAGCAGCATTGACAAAGATAAATTAAAGAAAACGTGTGGTACAGAGTTGTTAATAAAGACATGCATGAACTGTCACGGTTCATGTGACACAAAGCACTGCAGAGCACAACGTAGGTAGGCCATGTAGACACAAAATAGTGAGAATTGCATAAAATCTGCCATATACAGGGGAGCAACACATTGCTTCGTCAATGCAGTAACTTATTTGTTCTCATTTGTGCAACTCATTTGTGCAACTCATTTGTGCAACTCATTTGTGCAACTCATTTGTGCAACTCATTTCCTCTGGCAAATGCCATGACTTTGTCATCCCTTCAGTATGAAGGCATTTCATTAACAGCTGCAAGCTTGTCATTTGAATGGACGAACACATTTCCTTATTTAACAGCTGCAAGCTTGTCATTTGAATGGACGAACACATTTCCTTATTTAACAGCTGCAAGCTTGTCATTTGAATGGACGAACACATTTCCTTATTTAACAGCTGCAAGCTTGTCATCTAAATGGACGGAACACATTTCCTCTAACATACTTGATGACCATGCAAACATTTACTGTCGTCAAGTAATTCCTCAGAAGTGTGTCTCATGGCCTTCAACAACGCACACCACCAATTGTTATTCACGCGTTTGCATTCAAGTTGCAAAATTGACGTTGAAAAATCGAGAGGACAAAACAAACAAGAAAAATAAGGAAGGAGTGTAATGGGTACAACCAATTCCATAAAAGAAATGTCCGTCTTATCGTTGCAATGTTTCAGAAGTGGCTGTAATGGTGTGAGACGTAATCTCTGTTTTCTGACGGTTGGTCTTTCTTCTATCAGTTGAGTTCCAATGTAACCGCGCTTGAGTTCCAATGTAACCGCGCTTGAGTTCCAATGTAACCGCGCTTGAGTTCCAATGTAACCGCGCTTGAGTTCCAATGTAACCGCGCTTGAGTTCCAATGTAACCGCGCTTGATTTCGAATGTAACCGCGCTTGAGTTCGAATGTAACCGCGCTTGAGTTCGAATGTAACCGCGCTTGAGTTCGAGTTTTATTCGGTTTGCTGCTGCATATCTCACCACAGATCTCAACACTTCTTTAATATCAATACACATATCTCACCACAGATCTCAACACTTCTTTAATATCAATACACATATCTCACCACAAATCTCAACACTTCTTAATATCAATACACATATCTCACCACAGATCTCAACACTTCTTAATATCAATACACATATCTCACCACAGATCTCAACACTTCTTAATATCAATACACATATCTCACCACAGATCTCAACACTTCTTAATATCAATACACATATCTCACCACAGATCTCAACACTTCTTAATATCAATACACATATCTCACCACAGATCTCAACACTTCTTAATATCAATACACATATCTCACCACAGATCTCAACACTTCTTAATATCAATACACATATCTCACCACAGATCTCAACACTTCTTTAATATCAATACACATATCTCCCCACAGATCTCAACACTTCTTAATATCAATACACATATCTCCCCACAGATCTCAACACTTCTTAATATCAATACACATATCTCACCACAGATCTCAACACTTCTTAATATCAATACACATATCGACAAAAGACTGAACACAGACGATGTTACATTTAAAAAACACCCAGCTGCGAATTTGTAAACTGGTTGCCTAGATGATAATAAATTAAATATCAAATTAATTGAATATTAAACTAGAATTATATTTTGCAGAAGTATGTTGTTTATGTTGTTTATGTTGTTTATGTAATTCATTTGAAATGTTAATACCCGTTTCCAGAAAATGTCAGTGACAAAGCATCTTATAACTTATTTAAATGGGATGCGACTTCAGCCCAGTTAAGAACAATTGCTGTAATTACATGTTTCTGTACATCATCCACATGTCCCTGTCCAGCTCACAGTACAACAGGCACTTTGGACTGCTTTATTCAGCCACTGACAAACACGTACATCTCATGTAACATAAATATGAGAGGTGGCAGTTCTTATAAGAGATACGTTTCCAGACATTCACACAGTCTTATAGTGAGTAATCTGCTGAGACTATTTCTGTGAAGAGGCTTCATTTTTCTGCCATATCTGTTATATTCCGTTATATCTTGTTTATCCATATAAACTAATGACGACAGCAAGTTAGACCGAGGCGGCGAACCTGATTCCTTTCGATCGAAGATGCTACCACAGTCGTTCCATAGAATACAACTCTGGCTGGGTTCGGTGATTGTGTTAACGCCAGTTTGGGATGTTTATTCATCTGAACCGGTTAGGTGGTGTCGGTGAAGCTGTTGGAGACACTTGTTCTTGTCTTGAATATCTGAGCTCTGCTGTTGGAGACACTTGTTCTTGTCTTCAACCTCTGAGCTCTGCTGTTGGAGACACTTGTTCTTGTCTTGAATCTCTGAGCTCTGCTGTTGGAGACACTTGTTCTTGTCTTGAATCTCTGAGCTCTGCTGTTGGAGACACTTGTTCTTGTCTTGAATCTCTGAGCTCTGCTGTTGGAGACACTTGTTCTTGTCTTCAACCTCTGAGCTCTGCTGTTGGAGACACTTGTTCTTGTCTTCAACCTCTGAGCTCTGCTGTTGGAGACACTTGTTCTTGTCTTGAATCTCTGAGCTCTGCTGTTGGAGACACTTGTTCTTGTCTTGAATCTCTGAGCTCTGCTGTTGGAGACACTTGTTCTTGTCTTGAATCTCTGAGCTCTGCTGTTGGAGACACTTGTTCTTGTCTTGAATCTCTGAGCTCTGCTGTTGGAGACACTTGTTCTTGTCTTGAATCTCTGAGCTCTGCTGTTGGAGACACTTGTTCTTGTCTTGAATCTCTGAGCTCTGCTGTTGGAGACACTTGTTCTTGTCTTGAATCTCTGAGCTCTGCTGTTGGAGACACTTGTTCTTGTCTTGAATCTCTGAGCTCTGCTGTTGGAGACACTTGTTCTTGTCTTGAATCTCTGAGCTCTGCTGTTGGAGACACTTGTTCTTGTCTTCAACCTCTGAGCTCTGCTGTTGGAGACACTTGTTCTTGTCTTGAACCTCTGAGCTCTGCTGTTGGAGACACTTGTTCTTGTCTTGAATCTCTGAGCTCTGCTGTTGGAGACACTTGTTCTTGTCTTGAATCTCTGAGCTCTGCTGTTGGAGACACTTGTTCTTGTCTTGAATCTCTGAGCTCTGCTGTTGGAGACACTTGTTCTTGTCTTGAATCTCTGAGCTCTGCTGTTGGAGACACTTGTTCTTGTCTTGAATCTCTGAGCTCTGCTGTTGGAGACACTTGTTCTTGTCTTGAATCTCTGAGCTCTGCTGTTGGAGACACTTGTTCTTGTCTTGAATCTCTGAGCTCTGCTGTTGGAGACACTTGTTCTTGTCTTGAATCTCTGAGCTCTGCTGTTGGAGACACTTGTTCTTGTCTTCAACCTCTGAGCTCTGCTGTTGGAGACACTTGTTCTTGTCTTGAATCTCTGAGCTCTGCTGTTGGAGACACTTGTTCTTGTCTTGAATCTCTGAGCTCTGCTGTTGGAGACACTTGTTCTTGTCTTGAATCTCTGAGCTCTGCTGTTGGAGACACTTGTTCTTGTCTTGAATCTCTGAGCTCTGCTGTTGGAGACACTTGTTCTTGTCTTCAACCTCTGAGCTCTGCTGTTGGAGACACTTGTTCTTGTCTTGAATCTCTGAGCTCTGCTGTTGGAGACACTTGTTCTTGTCTTGAATCTCTGAGCTCTGCTGTTGGAGACACTTGTTCTTGTCTTGAATCTCTGAGCTCTGCTGTTGGAGACACTTGTTCTTGTCTTGAATCTCTGAGCTCTGCTGTTGGAGACACTTGTTCTTGTCTTGAATCTCTGAGCTCTGCTGTTGGAGACACTTGTTCTTGTCTTGAATCTCTGAGCTCTGCTGTTGGAGACACTTGTTCTTGTCTTCAACCTCTGAGCTCTGCTGTTGGAGACACTTGTTCTTGTCTTGAATCTCTGAGCTCTGCTGTTGAACCCTGCCTGGAAGAAAGCTCAAGTATGAACTGAGTGTACTTAGTACTGATGGCTGAACCAAACCTAGAGCAACATAAGTCAAGTACCCCCGTCCCGCCAAGTGACGTATCGGGAATATGGTGTTAGTGACCATACATTTTACAGACCTTCAGCACATGATTTTTGGGGTAATGTGGTCGGTATTACGCCCGTGCCGCTTTACTTTACCAGAAAAATATTCGGTACCCATTTGAGGCTGGGTGAACCGGGAAGCCGTTGGTTGGGATCGAACCCTACCTCTTGTCCTTTCCAGTTGACTAACCACTGAGCTATGGCGGCTCCCTAAACCGAGAGCACATGCTGAGGTAGAATCTGTTCATGCTGATTTGCAGATTCATTAAAGAACGTGTGACCTTGCTAAGAAGTTATCAGCCAATAACCTTAGTAAGCCAGAAATAACTGTCTTAATTGTCTCAGTTTAAACTTTTCACCGCATGACGACTGATTTTATTTTAAATTCTGTCCCGTATATTTGCTAGGGTCACTATCATTTGCTCATCAATGAAAATCATTTGTGGACATGACGGCAGACAACTTTAAACGTGATTTCATCATTATCGCATTAACTAAAGCCAATGTGGGCATGGCTGCATTCATTGTGTTACCAATGGTGACAGGTACGAACACTGATAATAGTCTAACAATTGAAACGAAGATCTGAAACATTTCCTTTTGATAATAGTCATTCATAATATTCTTCATCGCTCTTGCGACCGATATTTCTGTTTATATTTCGGTTATTCTTTCATGTATGTATGTACACGTGGTTGTGTATTCCGCACTGCTTGTAATTCAAGAACCTGTTTGATGATCATCTTACAGTAATTGATCATAGCTTGAAAATTGTCATAGGATCAGCTCCTTGTGATCGTGTAAAATAAACACAAAATGGTATTCAGCAGCTAAGCCAATAGAGAGATGAGACACTACGGTATTTCGAGAAAAGCCTTCATCAGGAGCACAAATAAAAATCAACAACGAACAAAACGATAAACAAATACTGTTCTAAAGTAAGATATATATAAACACATTTGTAACACCACAGTATTCACATCTTTCCGGTGTCATGGCGGCTACGTGTAGTCGTTTTTTTTTATAATTCGGCACTCGCTGATATATTTAAATGATTTACGTGACAGTCTAGTTGTGAAATTATGTGTTGCTATTCCCCGTTTGGTGTATGTTTTACTTCTGACGTGTGGATGAACTGTGATTACCGATATTTAAGTGGAATAAGTTTTATTCTTCTTTGTGTCGTGTGTTCGCGGTTCGATAGGCAAGCACATGGTTCGACGAAAATGTTGCCGGTAGCCGGGTATGTTCAACCCGAATGTGAAAAGTTTGTGATGGAGGATGGGGCGGATGAATCAGAAATGATAAACGGCCCAGAAAGCGAAAACAGCAAAGTGTGTGGTACACATGAGGCATATTCAGAACACGAAAGACGAATATGGCAGACCACCGTGAAAGAGATTGGAGCCTCATCACGTAACACCCCAAAGAAAGCCATGGAGAGAAATTATAACTACTGTTTTAAGAACGAATTAAAAATAGCTACATGGAATGTTAGGACCTTATATCAACAAGGACAATTAGAAAATCTTATGGTAGAAGCAGAGCGATTAAACATAGATATCTTAGGCATGTCAGAAGCAAGATGGAAGGAAAGTGGATACATACAAGACGATAGATATACATTTATATATTCTGGTAACACAAAAGAACATCAAAGAGGAGTAGGCATACTAATAAAACGAGAGCTACAAAAATATATAAATACCCACTGGACATACAATGATAGGATTATACTATTAAAAATGAAGGCAAAACCATTTGACATAGCAATAATACAGACATACGCACCTACTCAAGACTATACAGATGAATAAATAGAGGCATACTATGAAGATCTAAACACAGTTATGAAGCAAGTGAAATCGTCAGACATCTTGATTATAATGGGTGACATGAACGCTAAAGTAGGAAAAGGTAAATATAAGACCATTGTAGGAAATCATGGTTTAGGAAGAAGGAATAACAGATGAGAAAGATTAATACAATTTTGTGAAGAAAACAGGCTGATAATATGTAACACCTTCTTTGAGCAAGAGAAAAGGAAATTTATACACACGGAAAAGCCCTGGAGACAGGAAGATGAATCAAATAGATTACATAATGATAAAAGACGGATTCCGGAACAGCGTCAAAAAAGCCAAAACCTACCCAGGAGCAGATATTAATTCAGATCACAATCCTGTAATGATTAAAATGAAAATCAAATTAAAGAGAAACAAACAAAACACTAATTCAGCAACACCAATAGATATAATAGCGTTAAATAAGAAAGATGTAAAAGAAACTTATACTGTACAAGTAAAGAACACATATCAGAAGCTGCTAGAAGAGGGGATTGAGCAGTACAGAAAAGAAAATCCTGAGGAAAAATGCAACACCTTACTCAAAAAGGAAAGTAGCAAAAAAACAAAAATGGATAACTGACAACATCTTAGAAAAAATGGAAGAAAGAAGGCAAGCGAAAAACACTGCCAGATACAAGGATACTGACAATAAAATACGGAGAATGTGCAAAAAGGCAAAAGAAGACTGGCTCGACCAAAGATGTCTAGAAATCGAAACTATGGAAAGTAAACAAAACTTAAGAGAGATGCACACAGAAATAAAGAAAATTTCTAATAAAGACAAAAAAGCTGCATGAAGCGGATGTGTTGCAAACAAAGAGGGAAGAATGCTAACAGACAACAAAGATAGATGGCAGGAATATATAACAGAATTATTTCATGACGAAAGGGACAAAAAGCCATTCATAAAATGTACATACAACTATACAACCCTGAAATCTGAAGTAGAAAAAGCTATAAAAACAATGAAAAAGGGAAAGCCAGTAGGACCTGACAATATACAGATAGAGATGATACAGGCTCTAGAAGATTTTGGCATTCAAGTGATCACAGCCATATGCAATGACATATACCATACAGGATACATACCAAATGAACTAAAAACATCAACTTTCATTGCATTGCCTAAAAAGAATGGTGCAGTTGAATGAAGTGATTTTAGAACAATAAGCCTAATGAGCCAGGTAAAAAAAAAATTACTAAAAGTTATACAGGGAAGGATTCAGAATAAAATAAATATTTAATTAGATGAACAAAAATGTGGATTCATGAGAAACAGTGACACAAAAGAAGCCATATTTTGCATGAGAACATTGATTGAAAAGTACATAGAAGTAAACAAACCAATATATGCCTGCTTCATAGACTACACCAGAGCTTTCGATAGAATACACCATAACCAACTTATAGACTGCCTAAAGGATATAAATCTAGACGACGCAGACATACGACTAATATGTAATTTGTACTGGGAGCAAACAGCAATAATAAAATGTAACAAAGAGAACTCTACACCCATGGACATAAAAAGAGGAGTAAGACAGGGATGCATCCTATCACCAAGCTTGTTCAATCTATGCACTGAGCAAATCTTTAAAAACATCTCAGAGATGCCAGGTCTAAACATTAATGGAAAGATAATCAATAACCTAAGATATGCTGATGATACTGTTCTACTAGCAGAAAATCCTAAAGACCTACAACAATTGCTTAATGTGATAAACATAACAAGCAAAAAATATGGACCAGATATGAATTTCAAAAAGACTAAAACTATGATCATAAACAAAGAAAATTCTCAAGACCTACAAATAAATATCACAGTTGAGGGAATACATCTGGAGACAGTTCAGAGCTACAACTACCATGGACATACTATAACCAATGATGGAAAATGTAAAACTGAAATAAACAAACGAATAGGTATGGCAAAAAGTAATTTTACCTCGTTTCAAATCACTTGCCCAACTTCAAAACGCTATTGCTCAGAAACCGTTTGTTAAATCCTGTTGAAATTTTCCAAATGTTATTAGAATGCAAAAGACCCTTTAAATGTATATTTAACAAATATCTTGCAGCTGCAGTTTTCTTAAAGCGGCGAATTTCTTTGATGTTTGTCAAAATTGTAAATTGTGAACCCCTAAATAATAGAAATTACCGTAGTTGCTGGTCTATGATTAATTTTTACTAGGTAAAGGCGTGGCCGTAATGGGGAAATAACTGAATAAGGAAAAACACCAGGAGAATTATTGTCTTCTCAGTTCGAGGACGGACGATAATATCAAGGTATACCTGTATGTCCAATTTTCATAGTTGTGTGGTCCTGAAAAGGACCGTTTGTTGAACTAATTTAAGGTAATATAGGGGCCAACATTGTGGGGGCTATATACTTTCATTCTGAATCAGACGAGTCTAAAAGATTAATAACAGTTTGGGGTTGAACATTCCACAAACCATAATTTTTCCAATATTTCTCATCCTGTTTTAAGACGTGGTCTTCACATTCAGCCCAATAATCTTTGTCTATATTTAATAAAGCGAGATTAGCAAGAGTCTTTACATCGCATATTTTGAATGTTGTATTTTCATCTGCCACTTGTCCTTTTAATTTTGCCCAGATTAGTTCTATTGGATTTAAATGAGCATGGTAAGGTGGCAGCCTCAAACTTATATGACCGTGCTCTTGGATAATCTTATCTATTTGAAAAATCTTTGTCCTTTGTTTTTGCTTTACTAGAGATAGTAATTCAGGTTTTAAGTACATGTTATTAAATTGTATGTGCTCCTTTGTGAGCCATGTCTTAATAGCATCTTCTGTACTGGATGACGTCGGGACTTTATCTTCAAGTGCAACAATGTTGTGGTACGCTGCATTGTCCATTATTAGGCATGATGGTCGATCTAGTGATGGGAGAAAAGAATTTTCAATCCAATGTCTAAATATGTGACCATTCATCTCAGAGTGATAATCCCGATTGTCTATGGATTTTGAAAGAAAAATGAGCTCTGCATTCTGTATTAGTCCATGTTGTCGACTACCTGCATGAGCAATTATCAAGCGCTGTCCTTTGCTGCTAGGTATTAATCTCTTAATCTTTCCATCTGATGACTGCCATTCCCTTTGGTTAGAGTGGTGAGCATTGATCCATTTTCATCCAAGTAAACAATATCATAACCTTGCTTGCGCACCTCTTTTACTTCACGTAAGTACTTGTTTCTCATGACTACTATATGTGGCTTCTCACAGATGATGTTTCGTCCATTGGAATACTTTCTGAATGTAAAGCCTGCAGCTCTCACATTCCTCCATAATGTAGACTTTGATATTTCAATACTGTTGTTCTTTTTCAGCGATACTTTTAATTTTTTTATTGCAACAGTTTCATTCATACCCAACATTTTGTGAATTTCACTTCTAATAAGTTCACTGTCGAAATTATCCAACATTTTTGCTCTTCCTTGTGATTTTGTATATTTTGAACATTGACGGTCACGTGCTTGAATCCAGCGATTAAATGCCCGTTTAGATAAATCCAAAATGTGTCTTGTCCTATTCTCAGGGTTTTCTAAAGAATGAAATAATCTTCCTCGTTTAGCCTCTTTGCAAAAATAGTCATACATTTTTATTGCGATGTTTTGTAAACTGCAGAATTTCATTTTAAGACTCATGATAAATGTTATTGTTCCACGTCTACACCTATGAATGAACGGAAATGGAACTCACAATTTCTCGTGTTTTTTACAAGTGTCTAATTGTGTCAAACAAACCACGGGGAAAGCGTGCAAATACGTCAATTCTAACGTGTATGGATTTGTACTCGCTATTTTTAGTTTAGAATACTGTAAACATTAAGTTTTGACTACATCAATGGGTCGTTATAAATTTATATAAATCAAATAAGCAACAATAATAACCAAATCTTTTTTTTAATGAAATTAATTCCCTGTTGGGTTCTAATCATTATAACTTTACATGCAAATTTTGAATATAATACCACAAGCGGTTAAAAAGCTATTGATTTTAAAAGTTGGGCACGAGTTATGAAACAAGCTATAACAACAAAAAAAAACAACAGTAGGACTGAAACTAAGAATGGCAAAATGTTACATCTTCTCAGTATTCCTGTATGGTGTAGAAACATGGGCATTAGACAAGAAAACAGAACAGAAAATTGAAGCCTTTGAAATGTGGATTTATAGAAGAATCGGTGGAATTGGATGTAAAGAAAAGAAAACAAACGGTGAAGTTTTAAAACAACTGAAAATAAAAAGAGAACTACTAAATACATTTAAGACAAGACAAATGAAATTTTTGGGGCATGTTAAAAGACACAACAGCCTACTAAAAGTAATATTGGAAAGGAAAATACAAGGTAAAAAAGGCAGAGGCAGACCAAGACTAACATGGACGAGTAACATCAAAAGATGGACAAGTCAATCTATGACAACCTGCACCATCAAGTCAAGAGACAGTGGAATTGCGATCCATGGTAGCCAACCTTCGTTGCGGAGACGGCACTCGATGATAATGATAAACACGGAAGCTAAACACTGATCTAAACAATGTTTAATGGATAGAAGCTACGACCAGCATTTTACGTACCTTTTGGCTACATGATTAGTAGACATTAGGGCAGGTAGTATTTCATTGGCCCAAAAGGAGCCAAAAAGTGCAAAATTAGAATTTACAAAAATGAAATACTAAGATGTACTATCTGATGATTAGGCCATATTTTTCTTTCATTAACTTTAATGAGACAGTAATGAGAACCATAGACGCACTATACCACAGTTCCCTTGCCCTACACGAAAATTATCCTAATTAGGCATTGGTTAGTGGATCCGCCCATGTCCTGACACGGGCATACACCATTCAGAAACTGGCAGGCACAACTGTTGACAGACGTCCGCTTAAGAAAAAAAACTCAGCGAATGTGTGAAAGTGTGCAGGAGGGCAGTAGAATTGAGATTGATGGAAGCGAAGCTTTTTAATAGCATGTGACCGAACTCTTTCATCATAGTATTTTTTCAGACATTACTTTATAAGATTGTCCGCCCATTTTAAACCTGTCCGGACCGTCAAACACGTGCCTGGCTTACCATTGACTTTATGGGGTGGGTGTCCATGGAGTGTACGGGTTGAAGGGTGAGAGTGGCTTTCTTGTATTCAGATTGATGTGAGAAAGTATTCGAACTTTAATGGCGCGTGTTTTATGGACTTGTGAGCCTCAAGCGATCAGTCATTGACGGTTAAATGCTGGTATGAGATCAGTGAACCATAACTAATAAAGGAAACGTTTCACTTTCCTGTGCTGGACATGATCACATACATTTTGGTATGGCCGATGGCCAAGATCATAGATTTCGAAAAAATAAAACCCAGGTGCCGAAATATTGTTGTGCTGGGATCTCTCTCTCTCTCTCTCTCTCTCTCTCTCTCTCTCTCTCTCTCTCTGCGATCAGGACTCAATCAGAGTAGGACTCCAGACTCTCACACGAAGACATCTGTCTGTTTAAGCCTGTTAGATCCACTCCTCTTGAATACCTGTTAAAACGTTGCACTGTGTTCTGCGCCAGTGGCCCAGTGCATCCGATTTCAGCCAGCATTTTTTCAGGTTTGCTTTCCTTAGCCTTTGATTGTCCCCAATCTTCCTGCAAGGCAGCAGTTGATCTTTTCTGTCGTTGGGATTCTGCCCTTAGAAGGTCGGCCCTCCCAGGTTTACGAGCACCATCTGCCCGAGTCACTAGAGGTGACTAACACAGACATGCGACTTGTAATATGAGGAAACTGCAACTAGGAACACTTTTCATGCACAGCCGCCAACTGCTCCCGCCGCCTATCCCCATATACCGGTCAGTCACTTCCTCTTGAAAATGATGATCGTCGTAGCACTTGATGATGTTAGGCCATTGTTGATGACTCCAATTCCGAACATATAGACACACAGTCAGTCGTCAAATTAAACCGTCGCACATCAAACAGCAGACCGTAAGATTTGCGCACGGCCGGTTTAGAGAACCATTACGATAACCATAGAGAAAATATGAAAGTCGTCATATTTTTCTGGCGGGGTAGGAAGTTTTCAGGCCAGATTTGCTTGATGCAAATGTTTATATAGGAAAATATGAAATATATAGACTGCTGGAAAAGCATATAACACAATTATATTTTCCCCTTGCTTATATAGGATATAGAAAATATATGAAAAGTGGTCAGAGATAGCTGCTTTTGTCTAATAAATGTAGTTGTCATTATGGGTAATTATTTTCACGGGTGGATAATTGGGTAATATGACCGTGGCTAACTGGATAATTGATTTGTATGCGAGTAGGAGTAGACAGTTGTGTTATTGATGAAGACATTTTAGTCAAGAGATCTATGTTTGGGATTCGGAATGGTGTCAGTAAAAGGGTTGGGGTGTGTAGTTATCACAGAATGGCTATTTTATGGTAATGGTTGTCTGTAGTAGAAGGTTTTGATTGTACTCTAATTATGTTGTTGATAAGCCATCGATGGTGTTTTCTTATACATTAAATAGATCTGCTCTATGTTGGTAATCGTTGTCAATAATAGAAGACGGTTGTTATAGTTTGTCACCCTGTTTATTTTAAGTGTTTAAAGAGTTAAGTTGTCGACGTTAACATATGTACAAACATATTGCGAAATAATAAAGATAACAGCATGCCTTTAATTTAATAAGGTTGAGCCCTTTATCTTTACTTTCTTTCACTATGATGTCTAACATTTCTTGTAACTCATTATCACTTTTAGTGATTAAGACTGTATCATCAACATACCTTAGATTGATTCATGAATGTACAAAGAAATTACGACGGTGGTTTTCTGTTGCCTTCCGTCGGTTTGTTTACGGTTGGCACCGCTGCCCGTTTAAGTATATATATATATATATATGGCCCTTTTCGTCTTGTCAGACGGTCTAGTGGAGGCTATTGCGTATTTTTTTTGAGGTATTGTTTTTGCCGAACAGCTTCTCTCGTGGCTAATTCTACCAATGTTTGACCTTCCTCATTTCACTTTGCCTACTCTGCCTGGGCACAGGATATGGAGATAGTGCTTTACCCAGTCGCACTATCCCCCTCTCGACTTCGTTTCAAGGATTTCCGAAGGAGGGACAAAGTCCATACGTTCGGAATTGAAAGAAGGTGCAGGGGATGCCAACCCCCTGTATAAGTATAAGTTTAAGTATATACACGATTAAATAATAGTTACTGAAAATGGGAATCTATTATAATAAAACATCGAAAAAGGCGTTGCCGAAACTATACGAAATTGTAAAGTTAACATTTGCGAACAGCCTAGGAAAATCTGAGCTTTGTCATCAGCGCACGTATCCGACGCCAACACAGTGGTAGAAGGAGAGGATGTAGTAGATCGAGATACTGATAATTTTTTTTTTTTATGCGTACGTCTACTGCGATCTCATTTCACTCAGGCCGGTCGGTGATGTACCGATTCAGTTGTTATGAAGCGTGTCTATTCTTAACAGAACTTCCACCTCCGCGTTTTGTATTCACGACAAATCTCATTTCGACCCCATGAGCAGGTTTTCTTTCGACTCGTTGGAAATCCTTTTAGACAACGAACGCGGAATAATCATCCGATTCGCGCTTGGGACGTCGATGCTAACGGTACACTTTAGAACGAGGAAATAAGACACTGTAAATAAGGGGAAACAATTATGATTATATCATCAATTACCAAGCCTGCTGGCGTAGATGATCATGTCTCTCCATAACTTTCGATCTCGACATTTTACATTTTACTGTTTACATTTCTGTTCTAGCGACTGGTCCTCGCGCCATATGTGTATGCCCTAGCAATCCTCACAGCCAGTACGACAGCAAACCGACAGGCTCGAGAAAGTAAAAAACAAAACGATGCGCTTTATCTTATGGTGTAAGAGAAACAATGTGTAACAATCAGGTATCTTATTGATTTTCCAACAATGAATGACAGGACTAAGATATGGAGGGTGCAAGGATACCTTAAGTAAAGTGCAGGTAAAAAGTATCCATTGCATCAAAAGCTCAAGACAAAGAAAACACAGGGAAAGGTGCCAGGCGAAGATAAGGCAAACCATGGGATCGCCGCGCAGAAGATATCAAACACGTATGAAGGCTTACCAATATCAACACCGGCAAGGAGTGGATACCAGTGCCTACGTAGCGAGGGACGCATTCTCGTGTAATGTGACACGCGACAGGAAGCTCATGGAGCACAATCCAGTCGTGGTAGATGCGGAGCCCAACGCCCTAAATAGAACAACACCAACGAGGAAGATGTAATCATCTATACAGACGGATCAATAATGCGACACCAAAGGAGTACATGCGATATTGCGACTGCAAATTTATCTTTAATTCCTTAAAATTACCAAATTTAGCGGAATTATGCTACTATCAGTGCCAGGAAAAATATTAAGCAGAATCATTCTGGAGAGACTAAAAGAGGTCACAGAGAAACATTTGAGAGATGAACAAGCAGGTTTTAGGAAGAACAGATCATGTGCAGATCAAATAACTACCCTACGTATAACAGTTGAACAAAAGTTTAAAACTACAGTCCCCACTTTATATCGGATTCATAGATTATGAAAAGGCATTTGATAGTTTAGACGGAGGAATGCTTTGGAAGTTGCTGAGTCATTACGGAATCCCCATAACGTTTATTAAACTGATAAGAACAAGGTATGAAGGAATGAAATATAGTGGGGTGCATGAGGAACAGCTTACAAAAGCATTTGAAATAAAAACGGGAGTAAGGCAGGGATGCCTTCTGTCTCCATTTCTCTTTCTACTGGCTATAGATTGGATTATGAAAATAACTCAAAACAACATAAATGGAATCCAGTAGTCACTGACCAAGCAACTTGATGATTTAGACTTTGCTGATGATATAGCTCTCCTATCACACAACCATCAACAGATGCAAGATAAAATTAGCATACTTGATGAGAGATCACAACAGATGGGACTAAAAATAAATAGAGATAAGACTACAATAATGAGAATTAATGCAAGTGGCAATAAACAAATAAAAATAGGAGAAATACCTCTACTAGACGTACAATCTTACATATATCTGGGCAGTAATATAGACAAAGAGGGAGGAACAGAAACTGATACCAAAATAAGGATATCAAAAGCAAGAGGAGCATTTGTTGCACTGGGAAACATATGGAAATCCAAAGAAATTAGGTTAAATACTAAAATAAAAATTTTCAACTCCGATGTTAAGTCAGTCTTATTATATGGCTGTGAAACATGGACAACAACTAAAATGACAATCATGAAGATACAGACTTTCATTAACGGATGCTTACGCAGAATAAAAGGATGGAAATGGCAGGATAAAATCAATAACATAGAATTATGGAAATGTACCAGTAAAAATGAGAAAGAGAGTTCATCGGTGCTATATAGAACCAATTCTGACCTATGGAAGCAAATCAAGCATGGACAGTAGACAAACAAATGAAAAGACGATTAGAGGCCACAGGGATTTCTCAGAAGAATGGTGAAAGTTCCCTGGACAGCTAAAAAGACCAATGAGGAAGTTCTCAAAGAGGCCAACACAAAAAGGGAGCTCTTAAAAAACATCAGAAAGAAGCAATCAACATTGTTCGGGCACATCATGAGAAGAGGAAAGTTGGAATACTTGGTTACAATTGGCAAAATAAAAGGAAAGAGAGATCGCGGGCGACAAAGAGAGAAAATGCTGGATAGCTTGGTGTCATGGCATGGAAAACAGTCAACAACGGAACTGACACGATGCACTGTAGATAGAAGATTGTGGAGGGACATGATCGCCTACGCCAACCGGTATGGCACACGATGATGATGACCAGTCAAATACCAGTGCATAAAGAGATACAATGAAGACGATGGCGCTGGATAGGACACACACTGCAAAAGCCAACTGAGAGTATTACACAACAGGCCCTTTTTTCAATCCCCAGGGAAAAAGACAAAGAGGAAGACCGAGGAATTCATGGAGAAGATATAGATGCAGAGATGAGGTTGATGGGGAAGACATGGAACAATCTTAAAAGAATGACAAGAAACAGAACGACTTGGAAAGTGTTTGTTGAAGACCTATGCTCTACAGGGAGCTGAAAGGTAGAAGAAGAATAAGAAAGGAGTACATGGTCATTTCTTTATTCTGGGAAAGTAAAGCAGCACGGGCGTAATACTGACCACATTACCCCAAAAATCATGTGCTGAAGGTCTGTAAAATATAGGGTCACTAACACCATATTTCCCTATACGCCACTTGGCGTGACGGGGGTACTTTACTTTTTTTTTTTTACATGGTCATTTACAGAAAGTTCATCAGGCAGAATACTTAAAGAAGACAGTGCTGCATACGTTATGACACCGAGTAGCATGACGATGGAGATGATGGCAGTGACCATTGCATTCATCTTGTTGGAGTCGCTACACCCACGCCTGTATACTAAATGAATCGATGCGCTTGATAAAAAAAATGGAGGTTAGCTCTGTACGCATGAATGGGGTCATTACAGAAATCAACGATACGCAGTCACCTTTGCTTCTAGTCCATGGACATGCAGCGCAGGACAGCTTAGCTAGCCGTGCTCTCGTTGAAGACTGCCAACCAATGGATCAGGCAAACGTCATTAATTGCACTCCGAGATGTGGGAAGGGCAAAGGGCTTCGACGACCAAGAGCCTATGTCTCTCCTTCGGATGAAGAAGATGGGAGTAAAGATGGGCACAGCCAAGAACGAGAAACTTAGTGGGCGTATAAAAAGGACTTATCAACCAACACATAACTGGAGTCGTCAGTCGCTGGACGCTGCGGGAATTGCTGAGGAGGGGATCGCAACCTAAGGACATGTTCAGAGTGCAATGATGATAACTCACAAATAACTCAGCAAACTTAAAGTGCTGCACATTAATTGAACCGAATAGTTGAATGGTAAGTAAAACTTAGAATTGTCTATCCCACCTGTTACAAACATTTTTTACATAACATAAATAAGAAAAATCCTAAAGGAAATTAGTTTTCTAAGGGTAAACATATTTTATTAAGGTCGGAGTGATCAACAGTGCTCAAACCAAGTTTCAGTTCTTTCTATGAGAACGTGAATCTGTGATTTTGTAAAGACGTTCACGAATTTTTGAACGAACTAGCTGGATAATAAAGTGATACACAGGTGAACATTAAATAATACATTAGTGAGACAATTAAATGATATACTAGTTGCACATTGTTCTTTTTTTTGTCTTCTTCTTTACTAATCAGGTGCTATGTGTTTTTCATTCGTTTGCTGCAATGCCAGTCCTTATAAATTGCAGAACCGGCTTTAGGTCTAAAAGGAGTTGTGACTGTTTCATAAAACACAGTGAGCGTTCTTCTCTCCCCCTCCCCCCCCCCCGCATACAGTATCACAAGTCCTTTAAATACGCCCCAGGTGCTTTCACAATAATAATGCTCTAGTAGTGAAGACAGAGTTTAATACAATCTTCGCTAGTTGTGTAGTGCTCCAAGGCGGCAACCCTTCAAATTAAAATTAAAATTGTTGTTAAAAGTAAAGAATAAAATAAAGTCCATGATGTCCGTGCTAGTATCCTCGCTATGACAGTGTAACATCATGTACATTGTCCTCTCGAGAGTCTACCAGTCCAGTATGTTCATTTTAGCCTGTGGATCATCATGTCAACCAGCGCAATATCAGAAGGTATCTCATCACAACTAGAATATAGTCAGAGCTGTATAATGTGTCATGAGGTTTGAGGTTTGGTTTGTCTATATTGACTAAATCATATTTAAAAGAATTTCTTTTGACAAAAATAGTAAAGCACCTTTTTTTTGAAAGGCATGTTAGTTATAAAAGGGAGCTGCGATAGCTCAGTGGTTAGTGAACTGGACTACAAAGGACAAGGGGTAGGGTTCGATCCCAACCGAAGGCATCAGGGTTCACCCAGCCTTAAATGGGTACCGGATTTTTTTTCTGGGAAAGTAAAGCGGCACGGGCGTAATACCGACCACATTACCCCAAAAATCATGTGCCGAAAGTCTGTAAAATTTATGGTTACTAACACCATATTCCCTATACGCCACTTGGCGTGACGGGGGTACTTTACATTTTTTACAAATCAGACAAGAATAGCAAACATTCGCAGATTGTTTCTTCCTCGACGCCAACGGCAGCAGAGGAAGGATAGAAGAAGAAGACAAGGATTTACACGACAAATATAACATCACAATTCAGAAACGGTACAATGCAACAGAGAAGATATAAAGCATTGATGAACAGTGGGAAATGCTAAAAGAATCAATGCAACAAACATTAAAATAGTTCATACCACCAGTGAGGACAAATTCAAGACAAAAAATTAAGGACAGATGTCATTTTACAGCTAATACATACAAGAAGAAGAAATAAAGATAACAAATATGGGTATAAGAGATTAAATAAAGAAATTGTAACCAAATGCAATGAAGCAAAAGAAGTATGGCTAAAAGAGAGTTGCAAAGAGATCAAAATGCAACTAAAAAGAAAGAGATTCCAGAGTTAAATACAAATAAATAGAAGAATTTGCAGGAAGTAAAACGTAATTTTAAAAAAAAACTGGCTGTTTAAGATGAAAGGAAGGAGAACTGTTGATTGAAGAAGAAAGCATAAGGGAACGATGGACAGAATACATTAAAATCGTATTGGAGTTCCGTTTCTAAGATGGCGGATCTAGTCCACGTTCTCTCGATCGCTGCAGAATGTGCATTCGATGTCTGATTAATTTCGGTTCTAATTTGCACTCCTATGCGTTAAACTCAAGATAATGATCTACTTATTACATCTGCGCCGATAAAATAATGTCGTACGCCGACAATAATTCATTTTCAACAAATCAAGAGTTGTGAATGTGACCTTCCATTGTCTAGGCTTGTTCTGCGCTTTACGTCACATTGGTGCTGTTCATGACCGTTGATGGATTTGCTTGACGCAAGTTATGTATATGTTCTCATTAATGTGAACTGCTTCGTTAGCCGCAGTTTTATCTCTTTAGAGAATCTGCACCGTGTTCTGTTAGTCGTAGACTACATTCACTAGAATAATCAAGAATCTAAAGGGCGCGTCATTGCTGTGCTTACATTGTTATTTGTGCCTCACATGTAGTCATCGTAATGGCCCATCGTAAATCCCTAGACCGACCGTACGCTAATTTTACGGTCTGTTGTTTGATGTGCGACGGGGATAATCTGAGGACTAACTGTGTGTTTATATGTTCGAAATTGGAGTCAACAACGATGGCCTAACATCATCAAGAGCTATACATTTTTAAAGAAATATGACGATCATCACTTTCGGGAGGACGTGAACTTCTGGTATATGGTGAATAGGCGGCAGGAACCATTTCAGGCTGTGCACGAAAAGTGTTCCTTGTTGCAGTTTCTTCATATTCCAAGTCCATGGGGGACTGGCTAGTCTCGAGACACGACGCCGGCCTCGGGACAGAGAGGTTGTGGGTTCAAATCTCGGCTACACTGGTTGGGATTTTTATTTATGATTTCTCTCTGCGACAACCACCCCTGGTCTTAGCAGCGAGGCCCGGCTTGAAACGTCAGTTACTCATCGACGGGAAAAACATGAGTACCTCCGAAGTAGAAGTTATCTGCCTGTGCGGCGAAGGACCCCGGTGCACGCGGCTGCCAGGGAAAAATGGATTAACACGCAAAACTCAGTTCCTAGTCTCTAGGGACTTCGTCAGAGTTGACAGCTGGCGAACGCAACAACAACAATAAAATCGAATCGTAGAAGACGCCTTGCGCAATATGAAAGCATGAACAGCTCCTGGACCAGACAATATAACTAAAGAAGAGATTGAAGCCATGGGTGATTTTGGAATATAACAAAAATAACCCAAAAAATGAATTATATTTAAAACAGTGGATATTTACGAGACAACGTATTAAAATCAATATTCATAGCCCTACCAAAGAAATCTGGTGCGACTGAATGCGATAACAATAAGCCTTATGAGTCACATGACTAAGATATTACTAAGAATCATCATGCGAAGAGTGTGATCGAAAATCAGTCCAGAAATTCGCGATGAACAGTGTGGTTTTGTTGGAGGTAAAGGTACGAACAATGACATGCACATTGTAAGTTCTTTGGTGGAAACAGCCATAGAGGTGAAAACAGATCCATACCTAAGTTTCGTAGATAAAACCAAAGCAGTTGATAAATTAATGCAACAAGAAATAATCACAATTTTAGAATGCATAAACTTTGATAGCCAAGATCTAAGAATAATAAAGAACATGTGCTGGCAACAAACAGCGGCCATTAGAAATGGAAATCAATTGGGAAGGTTTCAACAAATAAAACAGGATGTTAAAGAAGGTTGTGTGCTGTCACTAGATTTATTTAATTTGAATAGTGAAACTGTTTCAAGATCCATAAGGGGCATGCATGGAATAACAAATGGAGGTTCACCTGTATGGCTGTTTCCACCAAAGAACTTACGATGTACATTGCATTGTTCGTACCTTTACCTCCAACAAAAACATCTTAAGAGAATGGCATGGCAGAAGGTCAACAATAGAAATGATAAATAACTGTCGAAATCGAAAGTTGTGGAGACTCTTGATCACCTACGCCAGCAGGCATGATACTTGTTGATAATAATTATGATGATGACGATGTTAAATAACAAATAATAATTCACATGCTCTTTTCAAATATCAACAAAATGTTACATTTATTCATCAACAGCATTCTATAAACAGCAGAACTATATACATTTAATACATACACTTAATTCAGACACTTAAAACATATTCCTTATCTCATGTCAGCTACATATGTCAGCTACCAATGTGTACCAACTTTGTCTGCAGGTTTTGTCCCAGTGTGTTTATTTACCTGATGTGCATCGTGCCAACGATCTGGTTTCTCAAGCTGTATGAGCTGGACAGGAAAATACAAACAAGGAACAGCACGGAAGAAATCAATGAAACAGTTCCAGGATTGCATGTATCTTTTGGCAGTTTTCTTGGAGTAATAGCCCAATTTATATATCAGTTCTTTGATGACAACAAATGTAATGTTCGTGTGTGTATGTGTGTATTGTGGTGCCATAGTTTTCGTGCCCTGATTACTGTTCTTTCATTCATTGAAAGGTTAACCCACGACATCATCACTATCACATGTATTGGTGTTGGAATTTCGCTCACGTGACAGCGACTCTGAAGTAAAACGACACCAAATGAGTGCAATCTGAACACCTATGAACATGTTCGGAGTGCATTGATGATGACCCGCTAATAACTCAAAAAATGAGGAGGGAATCTGAACACCTATGAACATGTTCGGAGTGCATTGATGATGACCCGCTAATAACTCAAAAAATGAGGAGGGAATCTGAACACCTATGAACATGTTCGGAGTGCATTGATGATGACCCGCTAATAACTCAAAAATTGAGGAGGGGATCTGAACACCTATGAACATGTTCGGAGTGATGATGACCCGCTAATAACTCAAAAACTGAGGAGGGGATCTGAACACCTATGAACATGTTCGGAGTGATGATGACCCGCTAATAACTCAATAACTCAGTAACTCAAAAACTCAATACTCTGAAGTTGTCTCTATTCCTGTACAAGATACCCAGCGTCTGTAGCTTTTGATATCCTGCAACGTCTTCGATGTTTTCCTATTTCTTGTTTACCAAGGCACCGCCCCCTCCACAACGATTTCTTTCTAAACCACAATTATATTATTTTATATTGTCAAAATATTTCAGTTTTCCTTATTTTATACCTTTTTGACTTAAAAAAAAATATTAGATTGTTACAAAATGTACATGTTTGCTCTTTCCTCTCTTCTATTTGAATATTCTTCTGTAACACTGGCATTCGAAAGCATTGATGTCATGGGAAACGTTTCGATAATGACACTTCGTTGTTCTTTGTTGTTAGGGTAGACTTCACAACTCTCAAGACACACTCATACGTGCTCCGTGGTTTTTTTTTCTTATCAAGTGTGTATGAACAAATATAGTTAGCTCGTTGTGTCCACAGCTCGCTCACCATAGCAGGTCGTCACTCCGACTAGTTCCGTTCCACGTTGTTGGTTTAAATAACCAGATTGCTGTTATGACTTAATCTGCAGACAAAGAAAAGACAATCAAGATTTAGAATAACCGAAATTATAGTGGCTCCTGGTCTGTCCACCAGCTTCTAAAACAGTTTTCTATTTAAGGGATATCACATTAGATCTTTGGGATGTCACTTCCAACTCTATGTTAATTAGCGTCAGTTCATCTTCAGGCAATAGTTAACTCTCCACCTGTTCATCGACCTAATGAGGACATTAACGACTGATCCATCAGTAACGTCGGACGTTAGTCTCTAGCAGGAGCGAACAAGCAAATCATAGTTTTGTTGATTTATTGCTGATGTTAGTTCACTCCACTTCACAACAAACAGAACACGTTCGTCCAGAGACTTCAGGTGCTGACACTATATTGTAACTAAAGGCATAATCGCACTCCGGTCGGTACAAGTTGAAGTACTTTAATTAAACCAATGTTTGATAGCAACTATACAAAGCAATTGATGCATATATAAAACTGAGTTATTTGAAGAATGAAAACTATATAAAATATTACCGAATAAATACAAACTTTGAAAAAATGTAACAACATATATTCTATTTATCAACATGTGTACTAATCAACTTATTATATATTACTAACTCTAAGATAGACTCGATAAGAGAAGTGAGAATGTTGAGATTCAGACGTCAGTGAATACGTAACCTTGTAAGAATGTGTAACATGCGGAGAAGACGCGATTCCGCAATTCTAATAAATGTTCACATCGCTTCTCACGTTCTCATCTATAAAAAGCTCGTTTCAAATCATCTGCCCAACTTCAAAACGCTATTACTCTCTAACCGTTTGTTAAAAACTTTTTAAATTTTCCAAATGTTATTAGAATGCAAAAGACCCTTTAAATGTATATTTAACAAATATCTTGCAGCTGCAGTTTTCTTAAAGCGGCGATATTTCTTTGATGTTTGTCAAAATTGTAAATTGTGAAGCCCTAAAGAATAGAAATTACCGTAGTTGCTGGTCTATGATTAATTTTCACTAGGTAAAGGCGTGGCCGTAATGGGGAAATAACTGGATAAAACAAAACACCAGGAGAATTATTGTCTGCTCAGCTCGAGGACGGACGATAATATCAAGGTATACCTGTATGTCCAATTTTCATAGTTGTGTGGTCCTGAAAAGGACCGTTTGTTGAACTAATTTAAGGTAATATAGGGGCCAACATTGTGGGGGCTATATACTTTCATTCTGAATCAGACGAGTCTAAAAGATTAATAACTGTTTGGGGTTGAACATTCCACAAACCATCATTTTTCCAATATTCCTCTTCCTGTTTTAAGACGTGGTCTTCACATTTAGCCCAATAATCTTTGTCTATATTTAATAAAGCGAGATTAGCAAGAGTCTTTACATCGCATATTTTGAATGTTGTATTTTCATCTGCCACTTGTCCTTTTAATTTTGCCAAGATTAGTTCTATTGGATTTAAATGAGCATGATAAGGTGGCAGCCTCAAACTTATATGACCGTGCTCTTGGATAATCTTATCTATTTGAAAAATCTTTGTCCTTTGTTTTTGCTTTACTAGAGATAGTAATTCAGGTTTTAAGTACATGTTATTAAATTATATGTGCTCCTTTGTGAGCCATATCTTAATAGCATCTTTTGTATTGGATGACGTCGGGACTTTATCTTCAAGTGCAACAATGTTGTGGTACGCTGCATTGTCCATTATTAGGCAAGATGGTCGATCTAGTGATGGGAGAACAGAATTTTCAATCCAATGTCTAAATATGTGACCATTCATCTCAGAGTGATAATCCCGATTGTCTATGGATTTTGACAGAAAAATGAGCTCTGCATTCTGTATTAGTCCATGTTGTCGACTACCTGCATGAGCAATTATCAAGCGCTGTCCTTTGCTGCTAGGTATTAATCTCTTAATCTTTCCATCTGATGACTGCCATTCCCTTTGGTTAGTGTGGTGAGCATTGATCCATGTTTCATCCAAGTACACAAGATCATAACCTTGCTTGCGCACCTCTTTTACTTCACGTAAGTACTTGCTTCTCATGACTACTATATGTGGCTTCTCACAGATGATGTTTCGTCCATTGGAATACTTTCTGAATGTAAAGCCTGCAGCTCTCACATTCCTCCATAATGTAGACTTTGATATTTCAATACTGTTGTTCTTTTTCAGCGATACTTTTAATTTTCTTATTGCAACAGTTTCATTCATACCCAACATTTTGTGAATTTCACTTCTAATAAGTTCACTGTCGAAATTATCCAACATTTTTGCTCTTCCTTGTGATTTTGTATATTTTGAACATTGACGGTCACGTGCTTGAATCCAGCGATTAAATGCCCGTTTAGATAAATCCAAAATGTGTCTTGTCCTATTCTCAGGGTTTTCTAAAGAATGAAATAATCTTCCTCGTTTAGCCTCTTTGCAAAAATAGTCATACATTTTTATTGCGATGTTTTGTAAACTGCAGAATTTCATTTTAAGACTCATGATAAATGTTATTGTTCCACGTCTATACCTATGAATGAACGGAAATGGAACACACAATTTGTCGTGTTTTTTTACAAGTGTCTAATTGTGTCAAACAAACCACGGGGAAAGGGGGAAAGCGTGCAAATACGTCAATTCTAACGTGTATAGATTTGTACTCGCTATTTTTAGTTTAAAATACTGTAAACATTAAGTTTTGACTACATCAATGGGTCGTTATAAATTTATATAAATCAAATAAGCAACAATACTAACCAATTGTTTTTTTTTAATGAAATTAATTCCCTGTTGGGTTCTAATCATTATAACTTTACATGCAAATTTTGAAAAAATTACAAAAAGAGATTAAAAAGATATCGATTTTAAAAGTTGGGCACATGATTTGAAACGAGCTATAGTATATCGCTTCTCACGTTCTCATCTAGTATATCGCTTCTCACGTTCTCAATTAGTATATCGCTTCTCACGTTCTCATCTAGTATATCGCTTCTCACGTTCTCAATTAGTATATCGCTTCTCACGTTCTCATCTAGTATATCGCTTCTCACGTTCTCATCTAGTATATCGCTTCTCACGTTCTCATCTAGTATATCGCTTCTCACGTTCTCAATTAGTATATCACTTCTCACGTTCTCAATTAGTATATCACTTCTCACGTTCTCATGTAGTATATCGCTTCTCACGTTCTCATCTAGTATATCGCTTCTCACGTTCTCATCTATTGGTCGTTTCAAATCTAAATGTTCACGATTAACATGAAATATCTCTTTCCCTGCACTTACAAACTTGATTTTTTGCATCTGGCCTTGTTTTTCCAAGGTCCCACCGATTTCACAAAATTTAATGATGTAGGAAGTATGCTTCATCATGAAGCAGCACTTTCCTTTGATCTCAGTGAATTTACGGATCTTTTTGCTCCTGGAGAAAATAATTTACCGTACATTAATGGAAATCAGCTTCTCGACATAGGCGTCTCTACACAACTTGAAAGTTGGAGGCGTTTATCAACTGTTTACTTTCTATTGTTTACTTTCTTTAAAATACTATGAGAATGTCAACGTTATAGCCTTTACAGACGGTCTAAAACAAATCAGCGTATAAACAGTTCCATTAATGAAAACTATTTAAACAATATACAACAAAGAATACATTTAAACAAATTAATTATCCGTTGCGAGCGATAACGAGCATGACATATCAAGCAAAGTTATTGTTTATGGGTACGCATGTGACTAAAGAGTCCGATGTAAGCACGGGATCCTCTTCACTGTAAAGAGCTACATTGTTCGTTTTATGTCTTTCCATGTGACTTTCATTATTTTACGTAAACAAGACATATGAAAGTGATTTAGTTACTTTGCATGCCTGCAGTACACATATCAAGAATCTTTACATTTTCAAAACGTTATCAACTTTAGCTAAAGATTGATCATGCGGACATATAAAAACGTCCATTATTATTTCATTTATTCTGAATCAGAGGAGTCTAACATATTGATTACTAATCTGGGCTGAACGAACGATAGTCCATCTTTTTTCCAATAGTCATTTTCTTCTTTTAAGACATGATCTTCACATTTGCACCAACAATCTTTGTCAATCTGTGATAGAGCAGCATATGTCAGTCCTTTTATATCGCATAGTTTAAAACTTGTATTCTCAGCTGCCACCTGCCCTTCAATTTTTGCCCAAACGAGTTCAATGGGGTTTAATTGTGGATGATAAGGGGGCAGTCTCAAGCACGTATGACCATGCTGTTGAATGATTTTGTCTATTTGGAATACTTTAGTCTTTTGCGATTTCTTAACAAGTGACAGTAATTCAGGTTTCAAAAATCCCTCGTTAAATGGAATTCCTTCCTTTCTTAGCCAAATCTTTATAACATCTTTTGTACTGGTAGATGTAGGAATTTTGTCTTCTTCTGCCACAGCGTTGTGGTACGACGCGTTGTCCATTACCAGACAGGATGGTCTGTCTAGAATTGGAAGAAGAGTATTTTCAATCCACTCTCTAAATATATGGCCATTCATCTCGGTGTGATAGTCCCTGTTGTCAGTATAATTAGAGGTGAATATAAGTTCTGCATTTTTCACCAACCCTTCTTTTCGGCTGCCTGCATGTGCCATTATAATACGCTGTCCTTTTCCAGTGGGTACACATCTTTTAATACTTCCATCTGATAACTGCCATTCCTTTGCACTTGTGTGGTGAGAATTTATCCAAGATTCATCTAGAAATACAATATCATAACCTTGGTTACGCATTTCCCGTTCTTCACGTAAATATTTACTCCTCATAGAAACTAAGTGCGGCTTCTCGCAGATGACATTTCTACCACTATCGTACTTTCTAAACGTAAAACCGATGCTTCTAACAGTTCTCCATAATGTTGTTTTCGACACAACAATGTCATTTTCTGCTCTCAGTCGAATTTTCAGTTTTCTTAAAGTCACAGTTTCTTTGGAATCGAACATTTTACAAATTGCTCTTCTAATCACTTCCTTGTCAAAACTATCTACTACTTTCTTTCTTCCTAGCGTCCTAGTCTTGATTGAACTGGACACTCCGTTAGCTTTAAGCACTTGTTTGAAAAAGCGTTTGCTTATACCCAATGGAGAGGCGTGACACTTTTGTCAGTTGCCTCAAAGTTATTCTGTAAAATCATCCTAAATAGAATAAAGGATTCAATAGATACAGTAATGCGTGAAGAACAGGCTGGGTTTAGAAAAGGGAGAAGCTGTCTTGACCACATTTTCACTCTACGACTTATATTGGAGGAACATATTGAAAAGCAAAAACCTTTTGTACTTAACTTCATCGACTTCAAAAAAGCATTTGATAGTATTCATAGAGATTCTTTGTGGAAAATTCTGAAGCAATATGGTTTACCATCAAAAATCATAAATATTATCAAAGACATGTATGATGGTTACACATGTGCAGTTCGAACAGAGGAAGGACTGAGCGAATGTTTCCCAATAGAAACTGGGGTTAAACAAGGATGTATTTTATCGCCCTTGTTATTTGGAATTGTTATGGACTTCATAATGAAGAAATGCTGCACTGGTAATAAAGGCATCGAATGGATACAAGGAGACCATTTGGAGGACCTCGACTTTGCTGATGACATAGTTCTCATCAGCAGTCAGATAAAAACGATGCAGGAAAACACAAATGAACTATCATCAATAGCCAGCAAAATTGGGCTTGAGGTCAATCATGAAAAGACTAAAGTCATGAAAAGTTTAATTCCAACAAGTGACAAAATATACATGGAAAACAAACCAGTAGAAGAGATCGATCACTTTATCTATCTTGGAAGTCACATTGATCGAGAAGGGGATACGAGCAAAGAAATTAGAATCAGACTGGCTAAAGCAGCAATGTCTTTCAGAAGCCTTGAAAAGTTGTGGAAATCAAAACTCATTAGCACAAACACAAAACTTAGGCTATTCAAATCAAATGTACTATCAACCCTTACGTATGCGTGTGAAAGCTGGAAAACAACAAGAGATATAGAAACAAAGTTGAACGCATTCGAAAATAAATGTCTAAGGAAAATACTTGGTATAGAATGGAACGAATTCAAAACAAACGAGGAAATTAGAGAAATCGCCAATCAACCACTAATATCTTCAGTAATAAAGAAAAGACGATGGTCATACGTTGGACATGTGATGAGAAGAGATAATAATCGAATAGCAAAGCAAGCCCTCATATGGGAAACAACAGGTAAAAGAAAAAGAGGAAGACCCAGGGAGACACTGAGAAGAACATTGATGAGAGAGGCAAGAGCAGCAGGAATCGGCTCCCTCAATGAGATAGAACTGTTTGCACAGAACAGAGACAGATGGCGAGATTTAATAAAATATCTTTAAAAGAAAACTGCTAGAACAAAAATTCATATAGGAGAAGGTGTATCTTGGTCTACGCCCTATGGGCCGGTTACGGCTCGAAAGGTCAATAGATAGATAGATAGATATACCCAATGCGTGAATAGTTCTCTTTTCTGGCTTTGAGATGCTTCGATACAGTTTTCCACGCTTAGCTTCTATGCAAAAATATTTATACACCTTTATTGCCACTGATTGCAATGTAAGGAACTTTACTTTTATACCCATTGACTAACAGATCACAAATTTAACGAAATTGCCCAATAATTAGGATACGCCGTTGCACATAAATCACAACAAAACGACAGGAAATGGGATGCACCGGATATAAAATTATAACTATGACGCGTTTTATGTGTTTTTTAGTGCTTATAACAGGGAAATTGGCGCGCATTACGTTCAAGATGACAAGTCCGTGGGTGCTCACTCATATGAAGTGGTAATTCCTCCAAATATATGGTTTGACCAAAATGCCTTAAATTTGTATACTTCAAATAAAGAATATTTAAAACTATACGTTTGTTGGTGAGGAAATGAATGTACTTCTTGGGACCAAAAAATCACAAGACCATATGCAAAATTTCAGCATTATCAATCAATTGGTTGCAGAGATATGGAATTTTAAACACCTTCAAAATATTTTGAAACGACCTATAGTATATCGCTTCTCACGTTCTCATCAGGTATATCGCTTCTCATGTTCTCATCAGGTATATCGCTTCTCACGTTCTCATCAGGTATATCGCTTCTCACGTTCACATCTAGTTTATCGCTTCTCACGTTCTCATCTAGTATATCTGTTGTAACGTTTTCATCTAGTATATCTCTTCTCACGTTCTCATCTATAGGTCGTTTCAAAATATTTTGAAGGTGTTTAAAATTCCATATCTCTGCAACCAATTGATTGATAATGCTGAAATTTTGCATATGGTCTTGTGATTTTTTGGTCCCAAGAAGTACATTCATTTCCTCACCAACAAACGTATAGTTTTAAATATTCTTTATTTGAAGTATACAAATTTAAGGCATTTTGGTCAAACCATATATTTGGAGGAATTACCACTTCATATGAGTGAGCACCCACGGACTTGTCATCTTGAACGTAATGCGCGCCAATTTCCCTGTTATAAGCACTAAAAAACACATAAAACGCGTCATAGTTATAATTTTATATCCGGTGCATCCCATTTCCTGTCGTTTTGTTGTGATTTATGTGCAACGGCGTATCCTAATTATTGGGCAATTTCGTTAAATTTGTGATCTGTTAGTCAATGGGTATAAAAGTAAAGTTCCTTACATTGCAATCAGTGGCAATAAAGGTGTATAAATATTTTTGCATAGAAGCTAAGCGTGGAAAACTGTATCGAAGCATCTCAAAGCCAGAAAAGAGAACTATTCACGCATTGGGTATAAGCAAACGCTTTTTCAAACAAGTGCTTAAAGCTAACGGAGTGTCCAGTTCAATCAAGACTAGGACGCTAGGAAGAAAGAAAGTAGTAGATAGTTTTGACAAGGAAGTGATTAGAAGAGCAATTTGTAAAATGTTCGATTCCAAAGAAACTGTGACTTTAAGAAAACTGAAAATTCGACTGAGAGCAGAAAATGACATTGTTGTGTCGAAAACAACATTATGGAGAACTGTTAGAAGCATCGGTTTTACGTTTAGAAAGTACGATAGTGGTAGAAATGTCATCTGCGAGAAGCCGCACTTAGTTTCTATGAGGAGTAAATATTTACGTGAAGAACGGGAAATGCGTAACCAAGGTTATGATATTGTATTTCTAGATGAATCTTGGATAAATTCTCACCACACAAGTGCAAAGGAATGGCAGTTATCAGATGGAAGTATTAAAAGATGTGTACCCACTGGAAAAGGACAGCGTATTATAATGGCACATGCAGGCAGCCGAAAAGAAGGGTTGGTGAAAAATGCAGAACTTATATTCACCTCTAATTATACTGACAACAGGGACTATCACACCGAGATGAATGGCCATATATTTAGAGAGTGGATTGAAAATACTCTTCTTCCAATTCTAGACAGACCATCCTGTCTGGTAATGGACAACGCGTCGTACCACAACGCTGTGGCAGAAGAAGACAAAATTCCTACATCTACCAGTACAAAAGATGTTATAAAGATTTGGCTAAGAAAGGAAGGAATTCCATTTAACGAGGGATTTTTGAAACCTGAATTACTGTCACTTGTTAAGAAATCGCAAAAGACCAAAGTATTCCAAATAGACAAAATCATTCAACAGCATGGTCATACGTGCTTGAGACTGCCCCCTTATCATCCACAATTAAACCCCATTGAACTCGTTTGGGCAAAAATTAAAGGGCAGGTGGCAGCTGAGAATACAAGTTTTAAACTATGCGATATAAAAGGACTGACATATGCTGCTCTATCACAGATTGACAAAGATTTTTGGTGCAAATGTGAAGATCATGTCTTAAAAGAAGAAAATGACTATTGGAAAAAAGATGGACTATCGTTCGTTCAGCCCAGATTAGTAATCAATATGTTAGACTCCTCTGATTCAGAATAAATGAAATAATAATGGACGTTTTTATATGTCCGCATGATCAATCTTTAGCTAAAGTTGATAACGTTTTGAAAATGTAAAGATTCTTGATATGTGAACTGCAGGCATGCAAAGTAACTAAATCACTTTCATATGTCTTGTTTACGTAAAATAATGAAAGTCACATGGAAAGACATAAAACGAACAATGTAGCTCTTTACAGTGAAGAGGATCCCGTGCTTACATCGGACTCTTTAGTCACATGCGTACCCATAAACAATAACTTTGCTTGATATGTCATGCTCGTTATCGCTCGCAACGGATAATTAATTTTTTTTAATGTATTCTTTGTTGTATATTGTTTAAATAGTTTTCATTAATGGAACTGTTTATACGCTGATTTGTTTTAGACCGTCTGTAAAGGCTATAACGTTGACATTCTCATAGTATTTTAAAGAAAGTAAACAATAGAAAGTAAACAGTTGATAAACGCCTCCAACTTTCAAGTTGTGTAGAGACGCCTATGTCGAGAAGCTGATTTCCATTAATGTACGGTAAATTATTTTCTCCAGGAGCAAAAAGATCCGTAAATTCACTGAGATCAAAGGAAAGTGCTGCTTCATGATGAAGCATACTTCCTACATCATTAAATTTTGTGAAATCGGTGGGACCTTGGAAAAACAAGGCCAGATGCAAAAAATCAAGTTTGTAAGTGCAGGGAAAGAGGAGATATTTCATGTTAATCGTGAACATTTAGATTTGAAACGACCAATAGTATATCTCTTCTCACGTTTTCATCTAGTATATCTGTTGTAACGTTTTCATCTAGTATATCTCTTCTCACGTTCTCATCAGGTATATCGCTTCTCACGTTCTCATCTAGTATATCTCTTCTCACGTTTTCATCTAGTATATCTGTTGTCACGCTTTCATCTAGTATATCGCTTCTCACGTTCTCATCTAGTATATCTGTTGTCACGTTTTCATCTAGTATATCTCTTCTCACGTTCTCATCAGGTATTTGGCTTCTCACGTTCTCATCTAGTATATCTCTTCTCAAGTTTTCATCTAGAATATCGCTTCTCACGTTCTCATAACGTATATCGCTTCTGACGTTCTCATCTAGTATATCTGTTGTCACGTTTTCATCTAGTATATCTCTTCTCACGTTTTCATCTAGTACATCTGTTGTCACGTTTTCATCTAGTATATCTCTTCTCACGTTCTCATCTAGTATATCTCTTCTCACGTTCTCATCTAGTATATCTCTTCTCACGTTCTCATCTAGTATATCTCTTCTCACGTTCTCATCTGGTATATCGCATCTCACTTTCTCATCTATTATATCATTTCTCACGTTCTCATCTAGTATATCATTTCTCACGTTCTCATCTACTATATCTCTTCTCACGTTCTAATCTAGTATATCTCTTCTCACGTTCTCATCTAGTATATCTCTTCTCACGTTCTCATCTGGTATATCGCATCTCACGTTCTCATCTAGTATGTCGCTTCTCACATTCTGTTCTAGTATATCGCATCTCACGTTCTCATCTAGTATATCGCATCTCACGTTCTCATCTAGTATATCTCTTCTCGCGTTCTCATCTAGTATATCATTTCTCACGTTCTCATCTAGTATATCATTTCTCACGTTCTCATCTAGTATATCATTTCTCACGTTCTCATCTAGTATGAACATAGCCTGAACATATTAACGAAAAACAAAAGGAAATGATAATTTATTATATTTTTTAAAATAATTATATTACAATTTTTCGAATATTCTATTACACATTTCGTAGGCCAATATGATTTATTTGCTTTGATTTGCATTTATTAAAGCAAGGTTTTCCTCTGGCCACTATAACGTTTGTGAATTAAACCAAAACTACTATACATTGAAACCTCTAGAAGCCAGAGGTACATTTTTCCTCTATCCGGACCTTGTATTAACGACCTTGACATTCAAAAATTCCCGTCAAAATGTATAGCGGGTGTTGCCGCAAGAGCAATGCGGTTTCATGGGTTATTTTTAGCTCTAGCCAATCAGAATCGTCATAAAGTGGAAGTGAAACTGTCTGATTACCGGAATTTCCTTAGCTATTTATAACTACGTTATGCGCATCAGCATCTGTAGAAAGAACTTTTTCTGCTCTCAAGAGAATCAAATCTTATTGTTGCTCAACTCAGACACAAGAATGTTTATCAGGTTTGGCATTAATGTCCATTGAGAAATCATTCCCTCAGAAGCATAGAAACCAACCCAACAGTACTTTCAATGACAAAGTCATCAAGACATTTTCGTCCCAAACAAGACGGATATAGTTAACATAAATAAGCAAGTAATTTAAAATATAGTGATGTCATTAGAAAATATTACTTTATGTTAGTCTACTGAATATAATGTATGTTTTTATTTATTATGTCAGCGGTAGCCCAGACTCCAAAACCAGTATACGCCACTGCTAATACAACACATATCATGTTCTCATCTAGTACAGCCAACCTATCCAGCATCGATTCAGAAAAAAAGCAATTTGTTAAAATACAAGTCTGTCAATATCAAATGTAATAGTTTTGCTCAATGTAACACTTTATGTCAATAACATGGCTTTATCCTCCTCTGATCTCTTAGTAAGATGCGTTGTCTAAGCTACTGCAGAACGGCGAGAAATAGGAGGTCCTGTGTACACTCGCGCATGTAGAGAACACTTGGTAGCTACAAGTCGAAAATAATAGGCCAAAAATGGCCCCTGTCCGGGCAAAATTCTGAAGCAAATTTACTTATGCCGAAGTCGGAATGCCAGTTAAAACAAAGTCTTTACCTTTGAATACAGCAGCCATTTTGGCAGTGATCTAGAAACTGCTCACAGCTTGCTGAAACTGCTCACAGCTTGCTGAAACTGCTCACAGCTTGCTGAAACTGCTCACAGCTTGCTGAAACTGCTCACAGCTTACTGAAACTGGTATAATCTCAAGTCTCGTGATTCATATAATTGCAGCGTAAGATCAGTTTTACTCTCACACGATTTGTGATTATTGCTAGTTTTTTTTGTTAGAAACCACAAAACACTTTCCTCAGTCTGTCTACGTAAACCATCGTATAGAGCCATCTATGAAAACACAATCTAGTAATAGATAGTTTAACGTGAACTATAACATTCCTATTGCATCACGTTTTTTCTCTCCCAATTATACGTAGGGAGGTCAAAAAGTAATGCACACCAATTTTTTTCTCGGAAACTATTCGGGCAAAATGTGTGAAATTTTCACAGATTGTAGCTGAACATCCCCTTGACACTACCTATTTGTCAACATAATCTCCGTCCAGGCGTATTGCCTTACGCCAACGCGAAACTAGGTCATGAATGCCTCGTTTGTACCAAGTTCTGTCCTGCTCGCGTAGCCATTTTTTAACTGCACGGATCACACCCTCATCATTGTCAAAGTGTGTCCCGCGCAGGAATTTTTTGAGTGGTCCAAACAGATGGAAATCTGAGGGAGCCAGATCAGGGCTGTAAGGAGGATGGGGCAGTACAGTCCAACCAAATTTGTTGATTGCTTCCCGTGTTACCAGACTTGTGTGAGGGCGTGCATTGTCATGTTGAAGCAACAAATCTGCAGATGGCTTATTAGGCCAAACTCTGTGGAACCGATTTTTGAGTTTTGTCAGTGTATTGATGTAAGCTGTCGAGTTGATTGTCTCACCTCTTGTCATTACATCAACAAGAATCACACCATCAATGTCCCAGAAGACAGTGATCATCACCTTTCCGGCTGATGGAGATGTTTTGAATTTTTTTCTTTGTGGTGACTGCGGATGATGCCATTCCATTGACTGCATTTTTGTTCCAGGCTCATAATAATGTACCCACGTTTCGTCACCGGTAACAATTTTTGACAAAAACATTTCTCCTTCAACACCGAAACGCTCCAACAATTCAGAACAGAATGTTTTCCTTTGAACTCTGTGATCATTTGTTAGGCACCGAGGAACCCATCGAGCGCAAATCTTTGAATATCCGAGAGTTTTAAAATTGCGATTGCACTTCCCTTGCTGACTGTAAGCTGTAATGCCAATTGCTGACTAGTGATACGCCTATCCTTACGAATAATGGCATCAGCCCGGTTTAACATGTCTGTGCTGGTAGCCGAGGCAACACGTCCAGAACGCGGTAAATCATGCAGCTCCACTCGTACACTTTCTGCAGCTTTAATTCTCTGAACCCAGCGACTAACTGTGCTCCTATCGACTGCAGAACATTTGTACACTGCACACAGTCGTTTATGAATGTTTGCCAGTTTCTTTTTCCGCAACCAGAAATTCTATGACAATTCGCTGTTTGTAACGGACATTGTTGACAAGCTCCATTTTAACGGTTCATAGATTGCGTAATATTTATCCGAATGCTGTGCAATTTGGTGCACATAATTGGAACATGTCATATTCCAAGTGTGCAAAATTTCATATTCCTATCTTTATTATTAGCTGAGAAAAAAATTGGTGTGCATTACTTTTTGACCTCCCTTTAGTATTTAGGGGACATTCGCACCATGGGTCCCATGAAACTTCGATGTTGTTCCTGTATGACGTCACAACACGTACTGACTATTGACGTTATTGTCGAAATGTAACCGAGGTAGAAATATAATAATAGCTATTTGTTTACAAATACTTATGGTTATCTCCAGTGTTCATTTATTATGCAATTCACATTCAGTAATGATTGTTGAACGTGTTTCCTCACTATTCTGGTCCCGGACCTTGAGATTGATAGCCTTCGAAGATGGTTGTTACTTTAAGATATTTCTGAACAAGTTGTTTCTTTCGTCATTTGCTCTGACGCTGTCTCTAGAACCGAAACAAATTGATCCAATAAAAACATCAGTGTGACATTTACATATTAGCATATCCTCTTAATGTGTTTTCTTCATCTCACAAGTGTTCATTTAATAACTGACTCTATCCATCGCAGAGAAACATTACGTTACAAATTCCCATCGAACTCGCATCAGACGAATGGATCCGACTGCTTGAGCAATTGTTGCTGCTGATCCTGATCATGGGTCGCTGGTTCTTGCCCAAAGGAAAGCTGACCCACGACCAGCTGTCCCAGTTACTACTGGTCTACATCGGGACTGCGGCTGATATCGTGGAGTTCTTCGAAGCTTTCAAGGAGGAAACGGTAAACAAAACAAGTGTTTTTAGTGAAAACAAAAGCTAGATCGTTGCATTTCAAGACGCTTATTATACAGGTCTCATAGTTGACTGCTTATGTCACGATCAAACTGATCGTCCACCTAGAGACTGACTGACAATCTAGTTTGGATCGAAGAAGGAAGGCACACACAATACGAAGTCGGATGTTTTGGTCTAAAAGGCACAGACAAATGAAGAGATTTGTAAATCCAGTTACAACGAAACTATTGATAAGTTTTAAAACAAAGGAGATCAGTGGTCGTAGATTGAACCCGGCAGAAGAAAAAGCCACCAGTCCCCTTCTAAAGATAATATAAAACTATTAGCCCGTTTCTGAACAATATAACGTTTCTTCTTCTTCCTCTTCCTTTTAACTCAGGTTAAGTCTTCAACTTAGGTCCTCAACAAACATATTCCAAACCGTTCTGCTTCTTGCCATTCTTTAAAAATGATTCCATATCTTCGCCATCATCTTCATCTTTGCTTCCACCTGCCATCTTCAAAAATATGTATGTCGTTCTCTGTGTCTCTTCCCCCAGGGAAAAAAGGGGATTTTTGCGTAATACTCTCAGTTGGCTTCAGCAGTGTGTGCCCATTCCAGCGCCATCGTCAGTAGTATAGCAGGGTCCATTTGACCCGATTTTGGCCCGTAAATTAACAAAGATATATAGTAGGCGTATTTTACGCCTAATGTACATGAGAGACAGGGGGAGTTAACCGTGACATTTCGTGTCGGGATGTTGACCTCTAGTCCCGGTGACCCCGGAAGTGCCCTGTTTATGTCTGGTGTATGCTGACTTTGGAGTTCTTGATGTACTTGATCGATAGTGATAGGTTAGTAGATTATACAACATCAATGAAAAACGATCAATATAAAACAGAAATCAAAAGATATATTTTATTCTTTTATTATCTCAATAGGTGTAGGCCTATAACATACAGTGGATATTATATAACATTACACAAAATATATAGTTCAAGGATAACATTTATTTATAGCTATGTAGTTGGGTGTCTACTTAGCTCTATGTCATAAATGAAGCATAAGGGGTGAAGCTGTTAGAGATTACTGGTCAGTCTAAACTGGTAGTGTAAAGAGTTAAATATGTTCCTCGGTGTTAGTGGTTCGCTATCTCTCTCTCGCTATCTCTCTCTCTCTCTCCATCGCTGTCTCTTTCCCTCTCGATCATTCTCTCTTATTCTCTCTCCCTCTCCGTCTTTATCTATCTCGCTATCTCTCTCCCTCCTCATCGCTCTCTCTCTCTCCCTCTCCATCTCTGTCTCTTTCGCTCTCGCTATCTCTCTCTCCTTCGCTGTCTCTATCTCTCGCTATCTCTCTCCCTCTCAATCGCTCTCTCTCTCGCTTCCTCTACATTTCTGTCTCTTTCGCTCTCGCTATCTCTCTCTTCATCGCTGTCTCTATCTCTCGCTATCTCTCTCCCTCTCCATCGCTCTCTCTCTCACTCCCTCTCCAGCTCTGTCTCTTTCGCTCTCGCTATCTCTCTCCCTTTACATCTCTGTCTCTTTCGCTCTCGCTATCTCTCTCTCTCGGTATCTCTCTCTCTTCATCGCTCTCTCTCTCTCTCGCTCCCTCTCCAGCTCTGTCTCTTTCGCTCTTGCGATCTCTCTCTCCTTTCCATCTCTGTCTCTTTCGCTCTCGCTCGTTCTCTCTCCCTCTCCATTCTCTCTCTCCCTTCGCTCTCGCTATCTCTCTCTCCTTCGCTGTCTCTATCTCTCGCTATCTCTCTCCATCTCCATCGCTCTCTCTCTCTCTCTCGCTCCCTCTCCAGCTCTGTCTCTTTCGATCTCGCTATCTCTCTCTCTCTTTCCATCTCTGTCTCTCGCTATCTCTCTCCCTCTCCATCGCTCTCTCACTCTCTCGCTCCCTCTCCAGCTCTGTCTCTTTCCCTCTCGCTATCTCTCTCTCGCTATCTCTCTCTCGGTATCTCTCTATCACACCCTCTCCATTGCTGTCTCTATTGCTCATTCTCTCTCGGTCTCCCTCCCTCGCCATCTCTGTCTCTCTCGCTATCTCTCTCCCTCTCCATCGAGTTCTCTCTCTCTCTCCCTCTCCATCTTTATCGCCTATCCTCTCTTAGACGTCTAACCTATCAGGCCATCCTCCCTCCTCTACCTTTATCTCTCCCACATCGTTCCGCCCTCCCGTATATTTTTAGCGTCCCTCCTATTGTAACACTTGATTATTCTTACCCTTTATGCCTAGCACCTCGCCTTCCTTCTCCTAGACTTTTCTGTATCTCTCTCTCTCTCTCTCTCGCCCTCTTTTTATCCTAACCCCTACTAGACTTCTTTCCTACCATTCGTACTTTATACACATCACCATTAATACAACCGAAATTCCTTTAATGATAACCTACCACATCGTTATGAGATAAGAGAAAAACAGAAAAAAAAATTCAACTTACACCGTAAAATATACCACTACAACACAGACCGCTAGACTAAACAGTACTATGAAAATAAACTTCCGTGAATCAATCGCGCTTATAACAAGAAGTTTCACATGCGACTAGTTTAAATATAATCTGGTAAATAAAAGTTGGACGACACTATTCCACCCTCGACTAACATCTAGGTTAACCAATCAGAGAAGAGGATTTCTATCGGAACCCATCAACGAAATGACTGACCTTTGGATTAACCAATCAGAGAAGAGGATTTCTATCGGACACCCACTAACGAAATGACTGACCTCTGGATTAACTAATCAGAGAAGATGATTACTGTTATCGTGATAACTGACCTCATTTTCCACTTGAAGTGCTGTCGAGTCTGACGCATGGGTTACTTTAAATCGATTCGGCCCCTGATACAATCCACCTAGCGGGTCAATGGTGGGAGGAAATAATACAAGTGGCGGGTTAATTGAACACGCTTTGGCCCCTGATGCAATACCAGGAGTTCAATGACAGTCATAAATAGTTGGACACAACGAGCAAGAAGTTATATTCAAGGTCCAAAAAGTTGGGCCAAATCACAAAAGTTTAACCACTGAACACGAAATTAAAGGCTCATATTTAAAAAGTCGACCTCAAAACCCTAAAAAGCTACTCATATAGTCATAATAGGTAGACACAAGGAGCAGGAAGTTATATTCAAGGTCCAAAGAATTAGACCAAATCGCAAACATGTTATCCCCATAACAGAAAAAAATTAGGCTAAAATTTAAAAAGGGGACATAAAAAAACCCTAAAAATCTACGCCCATACTCATCCTAGTTAGAAACATCGAACTGATAGTTGTATTCAAGTACCCAAAAGTTACGCCAAATCCCAAACATTTTACTACCAGAACACAAAAATGTAGGCTCATAAGCAAAAAGTCGACCTAAAAATCCCAAAGAGCTACTCACATAGTCATAATAGTTAGACACAACGACCAGGAAGTTATATTCAAGGTCCAAAAAGTTAGGCCAATCACAAAGGTTTAACCACAGAAAACGAAAATAAAGGCTCATATTTAAAAAGTCGACCTCAAAACCCTAAAAAGCTATTCATATAGTCATAATAGTTAGACACAATGAGCAGGAAGTTATATTCAAGGTCCAAAAAATTAGACCAAATCGCAAACATTTTACTACCAGAACAGAAAAAATTAGGCTCAAATTCAAAAAGGCGACATAAAAATCTACTCCCACACTCATACTAGTTAGAAACATCGGATAGTTACATCCAAAGTCCCAAAAATTACGACAAGTCGCAAACATTTTACTACCAATACACAAAAATGTAGGCTCATAATCAAAAAGTCGACCTAAAAATCCCAAAACGCTACTCACATAGTTATAATAGTTAGACACAACGACCAGGAAGTTATATTTAAGGTCCAAAAAAGTTAGTCCAGGGCACAAAATTGTACCCACTTAAATATCCCAATATCAAGAATTTTCAAAAACCACTTTTATGCTCGTTACCCCCATGGCCATTTTTGAGGGATACGCCCATAAAATCGGTAAAAATCGTAAATTTAGCACGTAGGCTTACCTAAAACTTTTTTTTAGACATCCCCATACGACAAATTTACTTAAAAATCACTTTATGATTGTTACCCCCTTACTATTTTTGAGCGATACGCCCATGAAAATGTTAAAAAATTGAAATTTAGCCTCTTGGCATATCTGAAACTTTATTTTAGACATCCCCATACCAAAAATGTACTTAAAAATCACTTTTGAAATTGTTACCCTGTTAACATTTTTGAGGGATGCGCCCCTGAATTCGACAAAAATCGTAAATTTACCACGTAGTCTTACCTAAAACTTTATTTTAGACATCCCCATACCAAAAATTTACTTAAAAATCACTTTTGAAATTGTTACCCCCTTACCATTTTTGTGGGATACGCCCCTGAAATCGATAAAAAATTGAAATTTAACCTCAAGGCATACCTCAAACATAATATTTGACACCCCTACATATCAAATTCCAAAAAAAAAAAAAAAAAAAAAAAAAAAAAAGCTAGTAGTGTTGGTGGTTGTTTAGCCACGAAAAATAATTTTTTTTTAGCACCATTGCAGTGCAGTTTCGGTGCTTGCACGTGCACTTTTAAAGTGGGTATACCGCCACCTATGTAGGGATGTCAAATATTATGTTTGAGGTATGTCTTGAGGTTAAATTTCAATTTTTTATCGATTTCAGGGGCTTATCCCATCAAAAATGGTAAGGGGGGACAATTTCAAAAGTGATTTTTAAGTAAATTTTTGGTATGGGGAAGTCTAAAATAAAGTTTTAGGTAAGACTACGTGGTAAATTTACGATTTTTGTCGAATTCAGGGGCGCCACCCTCAAAAATGGTAAGGGGGGTAACAATTTCAAAAATGATTTTTAAGTACATTTTTGGTATGGGGATGTCTAAAATAAAGTTTTAGGTATGCCAAGAGGCTAAATTTCAAATTTTAACAGTTTCATGGGCGTATCCCTCAAAAATAGTAAGGGGGTAACAATCATAAAAGTGATTTTTAAGTAAATTTGTCGTATGGGGATGTCTAAAATAAAGTTTTAGGTAAGCCTACGTGTTAAATTTACGATTTTTACCGATTTTATGGGCGTATCCCTCAAAAATGGCCATGTGGGTAACGAGCATAAAAGTGATTTTTGAAAATTCTTGATATTGGGATATTTAAGTGGGTACAATTTTGTGCTCTTGACTAACTTTTTTAACCTTGAATATAACTACCTGGTCGTTTTGTCTAACTATTATGACTATGTGAGTAGCGTTTTGGGATTTTTAGGTCGACTTTTTGCTTATGAGCCTACATTTTTGTGTACTGGTAGTAAAATGTTTGGGATTTGGCGTAATTTTTGGGACTTTGGATGTAACTATCCGATGTTTCTAACTAGTATGAGTGTGGGAGTAGATTTTTATGTCGATTTTTCTAATTTGAGCCTATTTTTTTTCTGTTTTGGTAGTAAAATGTTTGCGATCTGGTCTAATTTTTGGACCTTGAATATAACTTCCTGCTCATTGTGTCTAACTATTATGACTATATGAGTAGCTTTTTAGGGTTTTGAGGTCGACATTTTAAATATGAGCCTTTATTTTCGTGTTCTGTGGTTAAACTTTTCCGATTTGGCCTAACTTTTTTGGACCTTGAATATAACTTCCTGCTCCTTGTGTCTAACTATTATGACTATATGAGTAGCTTTTTAGGGTTTTGAGGTCGACTTTTTAAATATGAGCCTTTATTTTCGTGTTCTGTGGTTAAACTTTTGTGATTTGGCCTAACTTTTTAGACCTTGAATATAACTTCCTGGTCGTTGTGTCTAACTATTATGACTATTTGAGTAGCTCTTTGGGATTTTTAGGTCGACATTTTGCTTATGAGCCTACATTTTTGTGTTCTGGTTGTAAAATGTTTGCAATTTGGCGTAATTTTTGGGACCTTGAATATAACTTCCTGCTCCTTGTGTCTAACTATTATGATTATATGAGTAGCTTTTTATTGTTTTGAGGTCGACTTTTTAAATATGAGCCTTTATTTTCGTGTTCTGTGGTTAAACTTTTGTGATTTGGCCTAACTTTTTGGGCCTTGAATATAACTTCTTGGTCGTTGTGTCTAACTATTATGACTATGTGAGTAGCTCTTTGGTATTTTTAGGTCGACTTTTTTTATTATGAGCCTACATTTGTGTGTTCTGGTAGTAAAATGTTTGTGATTTGGCGTAACTTTTGGGACTTTGAATATAACTATCAGTTCGATGTTTCTAACTAGGATGAGTATGGGCGTAGATTAGTAGGGTTTTTTATGTCGTTTTTTTTAAATTTTAGCCTAATTTTTTCTGTTATGGGGATAAAATGTTTGCGATTTGGTCTAATTTTTTGGACCTTGAATATAACTTCCTGCTCGTTGTGTCCAACTATTTATGACTGTCATGGAACTCCTGGTATTGCATCAGGGGTCAAAGCGTGTTCAAGTAACCCACCACTTGTATTATTTCCTCCCCCCATTGACCCGCTAGGTGGATTGTATCAGGGGCCGAATCGATTTAAAGTAACCCATTCGTCAGACTCGACAGCACTTCAAGTTGAAAATGAGGTCAGTTATCACGATAACAGTAATCCTCTTCTCTGATTAGTTAATCCAGAGGTCAGTCATTTCGCTGGTGGGTGTCCGATAGAAATCCTCTTCTCTGATTGGTTAATCCAAAGATCAGTCATTTCGTTGATGGGTGTCCGATAGAAATCCTCTTCTCTGATTGGTTAACCTAGATGTTAGTCGAGGGTGGAATAGTGTCGTCCAACTTTTATTTACCAGATTATATTTAAACTAGTCGCATGTGAAACTTCGTGTTATAAGCGCGATTGATTCACGGTAGTTTATTTTCATAGTACTGTTCAGTCTAGCAGTCTGTGTTGTAGTGGTATATTTTACGGTGTAAGTTGATTTTTTTTTCTGTTTTTTCTTATCTTATAATGATTTGGTAGGTTATCATTAAAGGAATTTCGGTTGTATTAATGGTGATGTGTATAAAGTACGAATGGTAGGAAAGAAGTCTAGTAGGGGTTAGAAGAAAGAGAGGGAGAGAGAGAGAGAGAGAGAGAGAGATACAGAGAAGTCTAGGCTAAGAAGGCGAGGTGCTAGGCATAAAGGGTGAGAATAATCAAGTGTTACAATAGGAGGGACGCTAAAAATATACGGGAGGGCGGAACGATGTGGGAGAGATAAAGGTAGGGGCGGGAGGATGGCCTGATAGGTTAGACGTCTAAGAGAGGATAGGCGAGAAAGATGGAGAGGGAGAGAGATAGCGAGAGACAGAGATGGAAAGGGAGAGAGAGATATAGCGAGGCCGAAAGAGACAGAGCTGGAGAGGGAGTGAGAGAGAGAGAGCGATGGAGAGGGAGAGAGATAGCGAGAGATAGAGACAGCGAAGGAGAGAGAGATAGCGAGAGCGAAGGGAGAGAGAGAATGGAGAGGGAGAGAGAACGAGCGAGAGCGAAAGAGACAGAGATGGAAAGGGAGAGAGAGAGAGATAGCGAGAGATAGAGACAGCGAAGGAGAGAGAGATAGCGAGAGCGAAGGGAGAGAGAGAATGGGGAGAGAGAGAGAGAACGAGCGAGAGCGAAAGAGACAGAGATGGAAAGGGAGAGAACGAGATAGCGAGAGCGAAAGAGACAGAGCTGGAGAGGGAGCGAGAGAGAGATAGCGATGGAGAGGGAGAGAGATACCGAGAGAGAGATGGCGAGAGAGAGAGATAGTGAGAGCGAAAGAGACAGAGATGGAAAGGGAGAGAGATAGCGAGAGCGAAAGAGACAGAGCTGGAGAGGGAGTGAGAGAGAGAGCGATGGAGAGGGAGAGAGATAGCGAGAGATAGAGACAGCGATGAAGAGAGAGATAGCGAGAGCGAAAGAGACAGAAATGTAGAGGAAGCGAGAGAGAGCGATTGAGAGGGAGAGAGATAGCGAGAGATAGAGACAGCGAAGGAGAGAGAGATAGCGAGAGCGAAAGAGACAGAGATGATGAGGGAGAGAGAGAGCGATGGAGAGGGAGAGAGATAGCGAGATAGACAAAGACGGAGATGGAAAGAGAACAAGATAGAATGATCGAGAGGGAAAGAGACAGCGATGGAGAGGGAGAGAGAGATAGCGAACCACTAACACCGAGGAACATATTTAACTCTTTACACTACCAGTTTAGACTGACCAGTAATCTCTAACAGCTTCACCCCTTATGCTTCATTTATGACATAGAGCTAAGTAGACACCCAACTACATAGCTATAAATAAATGTTATCCTTGAACTATATATTTTGTGTAATGTTATATAATATCCACTGTATGTTATAGGCCTACACCTATTGAGATAATAAAAGAATAAAATATATCTTTTGATTTCTGTTTTATATTGATCGTTTTTCATTGATGTTGTATAATCTACTAACCTATCACTATCGATCAAGTACATCAAGAACTCCAAAGTCAGCATACACCAGACATAAACAGGGCACTTCCGGGGTCACCGGGACTAGAGGTCAACATCCCGACACGAAATGTCACGGTTAACTCCCCCTGTCTCTCATGTACATTAGGCGTAAAATACGCCTACTATATATCTTTGTTAATTTACGGGCCAAAATCGGGTCAAATGGACCCTGCTATACTACTATCGTCTTCGTTGTATCTTTTTGTCCGCTGCTATTTGACTGGTACGTTTCCATAATTCTACGTTAGTGATTTTGTTCTGCTATTTCCATCCTTTTATTCTTCTCTTAACGAAGTCTGTATCTTCGTGGTTGTCAGCCCATTCGTTAACAATAAAACGTGCCCTCCCCTTTTAAAGATTTACCCCACACATTTATTGCTTCACTTTCAATGCCTTCAGTCCTTGGATCATATTTTAATCTCTTAAAGAAATAAACATTTCTCAACTAACACAATTTCCTTCATCTATAAATGTGCAAGCAGTCAGAGATATGTTGGCTATTAAAGAGCATAATAAATTGCGACCTAAAATAAGGATAAGAATAATAAACTGTCAGTAACACGTGGTTCAAAACACAGTGGTCTTGCACATCAAAGCCCATTTACGTATGTTCCTGTCTACCCATCTGTACTCACATAATTAATCCCGTTTTTAGATAACATGAATCCATGACAGCCACCAAGGGTTATGTAACTTTGAAAAGGACTGCGTCTTAGGTTGATTATCAATGGTTATAACAGCAGCCTGTAGCGGAACGAATAACCTAAGGGCAATGATGAGAGTTAAGGCTAGCACGTCTATAATGAAGTTGTACGATTTATTTTGGACTGCGCGAGAAACAGTTCATGCATGGTAATGAGTTTCTTACTGGATTCTCCTCCTGTGGAGAACAGAATCATGATGCTATAAGAGCACTTGCATACCTAAAGATAAGCACTGACCAGGAACATTCACTTTATGAGAAAATAACTAAATATAAAGCAATAGATGAAGGAGAGGTAAATCATGGATAGGCCTGGCTAAGGATATTGTCAAATTTATCTGCGAGCTATCTAAAGTTACTCTTTTAGGGCAGACTGAATACATGTTCCTGCAGAACTTAAAACCACCTTCACTGCCATTGCTACATTAGACAGAGGATGCACAGAACAGAATTTGATTCTAGTTAATGCAGAAGTGAGTACCCTCATTTGTGAACACTGGAGCTTTATGGGCATGCCAGTCTACACAGATGGTTCTACGGTACGTCATCAGACGGTTCTGTGGTACGCCATTTGAAGGTTCTGTGGAACGCCATTTAAAGGTTCTGTGGTACACCATTTGAAGGTTCTGTGGTACACCATTTGAAGGTTCTGTGGTACACCATTTGAAGGTTCTGTGGTACACCATTTGAAGGTTCTGTGGTACATCATTTAAAGGTTCTGTGGTACACCATTTGAAGGTTCTGTGGTACACCATTTGAAAGTTCTGTGGTACACCATTTAAAGGTTCTGTGGTACACCATTTAAAGGTTCTGTGGTACACCATTTAAAGGTTCTGTGGTACACCATTTGAAAGTTCTGTGGTACACCATTTAAAGGTTCTGTGGTACGCCATTTGAAGGTTCTGTGGTACACCATTTGAAGGTTCTGTGGTACACCATTTGAAGGTTCTGTGGTAGACCATTTGAAGGTTCTGTGGTACACCATTTGAAGGTTCTGTGGTACGCCATTTGAAGGTTCTGTGGTACACCATTTAAAGGTTCTGTGGTACGCCATTTGAAGGTTCTGTGGTACACCATTTGAAGGTTCTGTGGTACACCATTTGAAGGTTCTGTGGTAGACCATTTGAAGGTTCTGTGGTACACCATTTGAAGGTTCTGTGGTACACCATTTGAAGGTTCTGTGGTACGCCATTTGAAGGTTCTGTAGTAGACCATTTGAAGGTTCTGTGGTAGACCATTTGAAGGTTCTGAGATGCGCCATCTGATGGTTCTGTGGTACACCATTTGAAGGTTCTGTGGTACGCCATTTGAAGGTTCTGTGGTACACCATTTGAAGGTTCTGTGGTACGCCATTTGAAGGTTCTGTGGTAGACCATTTGAAGGTTCTGTGGTAGACCATTTGAAGGTTCTGAGATGCGCCATCTGATGGTTCTGTGGTACACCATTTGAAGGTTCTGTGGTACGCCATTTGAAGGTTCTGTGGTACACCATTTGAAGGTTCTGTGGTACGCCATTTAAAGGTTCTGTGGTACGCCATTTGAAGGTTCTGTGGTACACCATTTGAAGGTTCTGTGGTACACCATTTGAAGGTTCTGTGGTAGACCATTTGAAGGTTCTGTGGTACACCATTTGAAGGTTCTGTGGTACACCATTTGAAGGTTCTGTGGTACGCCATTTGAAGGTTCTGTGGTAGACCATTTGAAGGTTCTGTGGTAGACCATTTGAAGGTTCTGAGATGCGCCATCTGATGGTTCTGTGGTACACCATTTGAAGGTTCTGTGGTACGCCATTTGAAGGTTCTGTGGTAGACCATTTGAAGGTTCTGTGGTACACCATTTAAAGGTTCTGTGGTAGACCATTTGAAGGTTCTGTGGTACGCCATTTGAAGGTTCTGTGGTAGACCATTTGAAGGTTCTGTGGTACACCATTTGATGGTTGTGTGGTACACCATTTGAAGGTTCTGTGGTACACCATCTGATGGTTGTGTGGTACGCAATCTGATGGTTCAGTAGTACACAATTTGATAGTTGTGTGGTACATCATTTGATGGCTGTGTGGTACACCATTTGAAGGTTCTGTGGTACACCATTTGATGGTTGTGTGGTACACCATTTGAAGGTTCTGTGGTACACCATTTGAAGGTTCTGTGGTACGCCATTTGAAGGTTCTGTGGTATACCATTTGATGGTTGTGTGGTACACCATTTGAAGGTTTTGTGGTACATCATTTGATGGCTGTGTGGTACACCATTTGAAGGTTCTGTGGTACGCCATCTGATGGTTCTGTGGAACGCCATTTGAAGGTTCTGTAGTACACCTTTTGAAGGTTCTGTGGTGCGCCATCTTATTGTTCTGTGGTACGCCATTTGAAGGTTCTGAGATGCGCCATCTGATGGTTCTGTGGTGCGACATTTGATGGTTCTGTGGTACGCCAGTTGAAGGTTCTGTGGTACGCCATTTGAAGGTTCTGTGGTACGCCATTTGAAGGTTCTGTGGTACGCCATTTGAAGGTTCTGTGGTACGCCATTTGAAAGTTCTATGGTACGCCATTTGAAGGTTCTGTGGTACGCCATTTGAAGGTTCTGTGGTACGCCATTTGAAGGTTCTGTGGTACGCCATTTGAAGGTTCTGTGGTACGCCATTTGAAGATTCTGTGGTTCGCCATTTGAAGGTTCTGTGGTACGCCATTTGAAGGTTCTGTGGTACACCATTTGAAGGTTATGTGGTACGCCATTTGAAGGTTCTGTGGTACGCCATTTGAAGATTCTGTGGTACGCCATTTGAAGGTTCTGTGGTACGCCATTTGAAGGTTCTGTGGTACGCAATTTAAAGGTTCTGTGGTACGCCATTTGAATGTTCTGTGGTACGCCATTTGAAGGTTCTGTGGTACACCATTTGAAGGTTCTGTGGTACGCAATTTAAAGGTTCTGTGGTACGCCATTTGAAGGTTCTGTGGTACGCAATTTAAAGGTTCTGTGGTACGCCATTTGGAGGTTCTGTGGTACACCATTTGAAGGTTCTGTGGTACACCATTTGAAGGTTCTGTGGTACACCATTTGAAGGTTCTGTGGTACACCATTTGAAGGTTCTATGTTACACCATTTGAAGGTTCTGTGGTACGCCATTTGAAGGTTCTGTGGTACACCATTTGAAGGTTCTGTGGTACACCATTTGAAGGTTCTGTGGTACGCCATTTAAAGGTTCTGTGGTACGCAATTTAAAGGTTCTGTGGTACACCATTTGAAGGTTCTGTGGTACACCATTTGAAAGTTCTGTGGTACGCAATTTAAAGGTTCTGTGGTACACCATTTGAAAGTTCTGTGGTACGCAATTTAAAGGTTCTGTGGTACGCCATTTGAAGGTTCTGTGGTACGCAATTTAAAGGTTCTGTGGTACACCATTTGAAGGTTCTGTGGTACACCATTTGAAAGTTCTGTGGTACGCAATTTAAAGGTTCTGTGGTACACCATTTGAAGGTTCTGTGGTACACCATTTGAAGGTTCTGTGGTACGCAATTTAAAGGTTCTGTGGTACACCATTTGAAGGTTCTGTGGTACACCATTTGAAAGTTCTGTGGTACGCCATTTGAAGGTTCTGTGGTACGCCATTTGAAGGTTCTGTGGTACGCCATTTGAAGATTCTGTGGTTCGCCATTTGAAGGTTCTGTGGTACGCCATTTGAAGGTTCTGTGGTACACCATTTGAAGGTTATGTGGTACGCCATTTGAAGGTTCTGTGGTACGCCATTTGAAGATTCTGTGGTACGCCATTTGAAGGTTCTGTGGTACGCCATTTGAAGGTTCTGTGGTACGCAATTTAAAGGTTCTGTGGTACGCCATTTGAATGTTCTGTGGTACGCCATTTGAAGGTTCTGTGGTACACCATTTGAAGGTTCTGTGGTACGCAATTTAAAGGTTCTGTGGTACGCCATTTGAAGGTTCTGTGGTACGCAATTTAAAGGTTCTGTGGTACGCCATTTGGAGGTTCTGTGGTACACCATTTGAAGGTTCTGTGGTACACCATTTGAAGGTTCTGTGGTACACCATTTGAAGGTTCTGTGGTACACCATTTGAAGGTTCTATGTTACACCATTTGAAGGTTCTGTGGTACGCCATTTGAAGGTTCTGTGGTACACCATTTGAAGGTTCTGTGGTACACCATTTGAAGGTTCTGTGGTACGCCATTTAAAGGTTCTGTGGTACGCAATTTAAAGGTTCTGTGGTACACCATTTGAAGGTTCTGTGGTACACCATTTGAAAGTTCTGTGGTACGCAATTTAAAGGTTCTGTGGTACACCATTTGAAAGTTCTGTGGTACGCAATTTAAAGGTTCTGTGGTACGCCATTTGAAGGTTCTGTGGTACGCAATTTAAAGGTTCTGTGGTACACCATTTGAAGGTTCTGTGGTACACCATTTGAAAGTTCTGTGGTACGCAATTTAAAGGTTCTGTGGTACACCATTTGAAGGTTCTGTGGTACACCATTTGAAGGTTCTGTGGTACGCAATTTAAAGGTTCTGTGGTACACCATTTGAAGGTTCTGTGGTACACCATTTGAAAGTTCTGTGGTACGCAATTTAAAGGTTCTGTGATACACCATTTGAAAGTTCTGTGGTACGCAATTTAAAGGTTCTGTGGTACACCATTTGAAAGTTCTGTGGTACGCAATTTAAAGGTTCTGTGGTACACCATTTGAAAGTTCTGTGGTACGCAATTTAAAGGTTCTGTGGTACGCCATTTGATGGTTCTGTGGTAAGTCATCAACTGAGTGCTTGGGCATTCGACCCACCCAATCCTATGGCAGAACTATTCATGGGGATAGCGGTGATTAGACAATGACGAACAGTAGTTTGATTTTGGAAATAATGGCAGTCAGGACCTGTAGTTTGATGATGGAAATAATGGTAGTCAGGACCTGTAGTTTGATGATGGAAATAATGGCAGTCAGGACCTGTAGTTTGATGATGGAAATAATGGCAGTCAGGACCTGTAGTTTGATGATGGAAATAATGGCAGTCAGGACCTGTAGTTTGATGATGGAAATAATGGCAGTCAGGACCTGTAGTTTGATGATGGAAATAATGGCAATGAGGACCTGTAGTTTGACGATAGAAATAATGGCAATGAGGACCAGTAATTTGATGATGGAAATAATGGCAATGAGGACCAGTAATTTGACGATAGAAATAATGGCAATGAGGACCAGTAGTTTGACGATAGAAATAATGGCAGTCAGGACCAGTAATTTGATGATGGAAATAATGGCAGTCAGGACCAGTAGTTTGATGATGGAAATAATGGCAGTCAGGACCTGTAGTTTGATGATGGAAATAATGGCAGTGACGACCAGTAGTTTGATGATGGAAATAATGGCAGTGAGGACCAGTAGTTTGACGAAGGAAATAATGGCATTGACGACCAGTAGTTTGACGATGGAAATAATGGTAATGACGACCAGTTGTTTGACGAAGTAAATAATGGCAGTGACGACCAGTAGTTTGATGATGGAAATAATGGCAGTGATGACCAGTATTTTGATGATGGAAATAATGGCAGTGACGACCAGTTGTTTGATGATGGAAATAATGGCAGTCAGGACCTGTAGTTTGATGATGGAAATAATGGCAGTGAGGACTAGTAGTTTGATGATGGAAATAATGGCAGTCAGGACCAGTAGTTTGATGATGGAAATAATGGCAGTGATGACCAGTTGTTTGATGATGGAAATAATGGCAGTAACGACTAGTTGTTCCAAGGTTCTGTGGTACGCCATTTGAAGGTTCTGAGGTACGCCATTTGAAGGTTCTGTGGTACGCCATTTGAAGGTTCTGTGGTACGCCATTTGAAGGTTCTATGGTACGCCATTTGAAGGTTCTGTGGTACGCCATTTGAAGGTTCTGTGGTACGCCATTTGAAGGTTCTGTGGTACGCCATTTGAAGGTTCTGTGGTACGCCATTTGAAGATTCTGTGGTACGCCATTTGAAGGTTCTGTGGTACGCCATTTGAAGGTTCTGTGGTACACCATTTGAAGGTTATGTGGTACGCCATTTGAAGGTTCTGTGGTACGCCATTTGAAGATTCTGTGGTACGCCATTTGAAGGTTCTGTGGTACGCCATTTGAAGGTTCTGTGGTACGCAATTTAAAGGTTCTGTGGTACGCCATTTGAATGTTCTGTGGTACGCCATTTGAAGGGTCTGTGGTACACCATTTGAAGGTTCTGTGGTACGCAATTTAAAGGTTCTGTGGTACGCCATTTGAAGGTTCTGTGGTACGCAATTTAAAGGTTCTGTGGTACGCCATTTGGAGGTTTTGTGGTACACCATTTGAAGGTTCTGTGGTACACCATTTGAAGGTTCTGTGGTACACCATTTGAAGGTTCTGTGGTACACCATTTGAAGGTTCTGTGTTACACCATTTGAAGGTTCTGTGGTACGCCATTTGAAGGTTCTGTGGTACACCATTTGAAGGTTCTGTGGTACACCATTTGAAGGTTCTGTGGTACGCCATTTAAAGGTTCTGTGGTACGCAATTTAAAGGTTCTGTGGTACACCATTTGAAGGTTCTGTGGTACACCATTTGAAAGTTCTGTGGTACGCAATTTAAAGGTTCTGTGGTACACCATTTGAAAGTTCTGTGGTACGCAATTTAAAGGTTCTGTGGTACGCCATTTGAAGGTTCTGTGGTACGCAATTTAAAGGTTCTGTGGTACACCATTTGAAGGTTCTGTGGTACACCATTTGAAAGTTCTGTGGTACGCAATTTAAAGGTTCTGTGGTACACCATTTGAAGGTTCTGTGGTACACCATTTGAAGGTTCTGTGGTACACCATTTGAAAGTTCTGTGGTACGCAATTTAAAGGTTCTGTGGTACACCATTTGAAGGTTCTGTGGTACGCAATTTAAAGGTTCTGTGGTATACCATTTGAAGGTTCTGTGGTACACCATTTGAAAGTTCTGTGGTACGCAATTTAAAGGTTCTGTGATACACCATTTGAAAGTTCTGTGGTACGCAATTTAAAGGTTCTGTGGTACACCATTTGAAAGTTCTGTGGTACGCAATTTAAAGGTTCTGTGGTACACCATTTGAAAGTTCTGTGGTACGCAATTTAAAGGTTCTGTGGTACGCCATTTGATGGTTCTGTGGTAAGTCATCAACTGAGTGCTTGGGCATTCGACCCACCCAATCCTATGGCAGAACTATTCATGGGGATAGCGGTGATTAGACAATGACGAACAGTAGTTTGATTTTGGAAATAATGGCAGTCAGGACCTGTAGTTTGATGATGGAAATAATGGTAGACAGGACCTGTAGTTTGATGATGGAAATAATGGCAGTCAGGACCTGTAGTTTGATGATGGAAATAATGGCAATGAGGACCAGTAGTTTGACGATAGAAATAATGGCAGTGAGTACCAGTAGTTTGGCGATAGAAATAATGGCAGTCAGGACCAGTAGTTTGACGATAGAAATAATGGCAATGAGGACCAGTAGTTTGACGATAGAAATAATGGCAATGAGGACCAGTAATTTGATGATGGAAATAATGGCAGTCAGGACCAGTAGTTTGATGATGGAAATAATGGCAGTCAGGACCTGTAGTTTGATGATGGAAATAATGGCAGTGACGACCAGTAGTTTGATGATGGAAATAATGGCAGTGAGGACCAGTAGTTTGATGATGGAAATAATGGCAATGAGGACCAGTAGTTTGATGATGGAAATAATGGCAGTGACGACCAGTAGTTTGACGATGGAAATAATGGCAGTGAGGACCAGTAGTTTGATGATGGAAATAATGGCAGTGATGACCAGTAGTTTGATGATGGAAATAATGGCAGTGATGACCAGTATTTTGATGATGGAAATAATGACAGTGAGGACCAGTAATTTGATGATGGAAATAATGGCAGTGATGACTAGTATTTTGATGATGGAAATAATGGCAGTGACGACCAGTAGTTTGATGATGGAAATAATGGCAGTGAGGACCAGTAGTTTGACGATGGAAATAATGGCAGTGACGACCAGTTGTTTGACGATGGAAATAATGGCAGTGACGACCAGTTGTTTGACGATGGAAATAATGGTAATGACGACCAGTTGTTTGACGAAGGAAATAATGGCATTGACGACCAGTAGTTTGACGATGGAAATAATGGTAATGACGACCAGTTGTTTGACGAAGGAAATAATGGCAGTGACGACCAGTAGTTTGATGATGCAAATAATGGCAGTGATGACCAGTATTTTGACGAGATGGAAATAATGATAGTGACGACCAGTAGTTTGACGAAGGAAATAATGGCAGTGACGACCAGTAGTTTGATGATGCAAATAATGGCAGTGACGACCAGTAGTTTGACGAGATGGAAATAATGATAGTGACGACCAGTAGTTTGATGATGCAAATAATGGCAGTGATGACCAGTATTTTGATGATGGAAATAATGGCAGTGACGACCAGTTGTTTGATGATGGAAATAATGGCAGTCAGGACCTGTAGTTTGATGATGGAAATAATGGCAGTGAGGACTAGTAGTTTGATGATGGAAATAATGGCAGTCAGGACCTGTAGTTTGATGATGGAAATAATGGCAGTGATGACCAGTTGTTTGATGATGGAAATAATGGCAGTAACGACTAGTTGTTTGATGATAGAAATAATGGCAGTCAGGACCTGTAGTTTGATGATGGAAATAATGGCAGTGAGGACTAGTAGTTTGATGATGGAAATAATGGCATTGACGACCAGTAGTTTGATGATGGAAATAATGGCTGTGAGGACCAGTAGTTTGATGATGGAAATAATGGCAGTGACGACCAGTAGTTTGATGATGGAAATAATGGTCGTGAGGGCCAGTAGTTTGATGATGGAAATAATGGCATTAACGACCAGTAGTTTGATGATGGAAATAATGGTCGTGAGGGCCAGTAGTTTGATGATGGAAATAATGGCATTGACGACCAGTAGTTTGATGATGGAAATAATGGCAGTCAGGACCAGTAGTTTGATTATGGAAATAATGGCATTGACAACCAGTAGTTTGATGATGTAAATAATGGCTGTGAGGACCAGTAGTTTGATGATGGAAATAATGGCAGTGAGGACCAGTAGTTTGATGATGTAAATAATGGCTGTGAGGATCAGTAGTTTGATGACGGAAATAATGGCATTGACGACCAGTAGTTTGATGATGGAAATAATGGCTGTGAGGACCAGTAGTTTGATGATGGAAATAATGGCAGTGAGGACCAGTAGTTTGATGATGGAAATAATGGCAGTGACGACTAGTTGTTTGATGATGGAAATAATGACAGTTAGGACCAGTAGTTTGACGATAGAAATAATGGCAGTGACGACCTGTAGTTTGATGATAGAAATAATGGCAGTGACGACCAGTAGTTTGATGATGGAAAATTGCAGTGAGGACCAGTAGTTTGATGATGGAAATAATGGCAGTGAGGTTCAGTATTTTGATGATGGAAATAATGGCAGTCATGACAAGTAGTTTGATGATGGAAATAACGGCAGTCATGACAAGTAGTTTGATGATGGAAATAATGGCAGTGAGGACCAGTAGTTTGATGATGGAAATAATGGCAGTCATGACAAGTAGTTTGATGGTGGAAATAATGGCAGTCATGACAAGTAGTTTGATGATGGAAATAATGGCAGTGAGGACCAGTAGTTTGATGATGGAAATAATGGCAGTGAGGACCAGTAGTTTGATGATGGAAATAATGGCAGTGAGGACCAGTAGTTTCATGATGGAAATAATGGCAGTGACGACCAGTAGTTTGATGATGGAAATAATGGCAGTGAGGACCAGTAGTTTGATGATGGAAATAATGGCAGTCATGACAAGTAGTTTGATGGTGGAAATAATGGCAGTCATGACAAGTAGTTTGATGATGGAAATAATGGCAGTGAGGACCAGTAGTTTGATGATGGAAATAATGGCAGTCATGACAAGTAGTTTGATGATGGAAATAATGGCAGTCATGACAAGTAGTTTGATGATGGAAATAATGGCAGTGAGGACCAGTAGTTTGATGATGGAAATAATGGCAGTCATGACAAGTAGTTTGATGGTGGAAATAATGGCAGTCATGACAAGTAGTTTGATGATGGAAATAATGGCAGTGAGGACCAGTAGTTTGATGATGGAAATAATGGCAGTGAGGACCAGTAGTTTGATGATGGAAATAATGGCAGTCATGACAAGTAGTTTGATGATGGAAATAATGGCAGTGAGGACCAGTAGTTTGATGATGGAAATAATGGCAGTGAGGACCAGTAGTTTGATGATGGAAATAATGGCAGTCATGACAAGTAGTTTGATGATGGAAATAATGGCAGTGAGGACCAGTAGTTTGATGATGGAAATAATGGCAGCGAGGACCAGTAGTTTGATGATGGAAATAATGGCAGTGAGGACCAGTAGTTTGATGATGGAAATAATGGCAGTGAGGACCAGTAGTTTGATGATGGAAATAATGGCAGTGAGGACCAGTAGTTTGATGATGGAAATAATGGCAGTGAGGACCAGTAGTTTGATGATGGAAATAATGGCAGTCATGACAAGTAGTTTGATGGTGGAAATAATGGCAGTCATGACAAGTAGTTTGATGATGGAAATAATGGCAGTGACGACCAGTAGTTTCATGATGGAAATAATGGCAGTGACGACCAGTAGTTTGATGATGGAAATAATGGCAGTGAGGACCAGTAGTTTGATGATGGAAATAATGGCAGTGACGACCAGTAGTTTGATGATGGAAATAATGGCATTGACGACCAGTAGTTTGATGATGGAAATAATGGCAGTGAGGACCAGTAGTTTGATGATGGAAATAATGGCAGTGAGGACCAGTAGTTTGATGATGGAAATAATGGCAGTGACGACCAGTAGTTTGATGATGGAAATAATGGCAGTGAGGACCAGTAGTTTCATGATGGAAATAATGGCAGTGAGGACCAGTAGTTTGATGATGGAAATAATGGCAGTGAGGACCAGTAGTTTGATGATGGAAATAATGGCAGTGAGGACCAGTAGTTTGATGATGGAAATAATGGTCGTGATGACCAGTTGTTTGATGATGGAAATAATGGCAGTGAGGACCAGTAGTTTGATGATGGAAATAATGGCAGTGAGGACCAGTAGTTTGATGATGGAAATAATGGCAGTGAGGACCAGTAGTTTGATGATGGAAATAATGGCAGTGATGACCAGTTGTTTGATGATGGAAATAATGGCAGTGAGGACCAGTAGTTTGACGATGGAAATAATGGCAGTGATGACCAGTTGTTTGATGATGGAAATAATGGCAGTTGTTCCAACTTGTCATGTGCATGAGATAAAACAGCTCTTTCAAGTCTGATTTTATTTCCTTCTTTTTCTCTCTTTCAAAACAGGTCAGCAAAAACAGGCTGTTGTGTACGATCATTCTGGGAATATGGTCGTTGAGTTTGATCCAGTTCACGCTGGTGCTGACCGCCTCCAGAGCTAGAAGAGACCGCAGCGGACTTGTGCCGTTGGATCCCAAGGAAGGCTATGACGGTTGCTGCAACGCAGACGTCTACGCCATCATAATCTCTATATTGCTGCAAGACTTGCCCTTCCTGATGTTGCGGCTGCTACTCATTTTCAAATACAAAGTTCTCAGTTACACGAACATGTTCTTCACTTGCAAGAACACCATAGTAATTGTTCTACTCATATACCGCCTCGTGGTCGTGCAGCTGGAGAGGAAACGTTCAGCTATGACGGAGGACATGTCGTCAGACATCTTGACCAGGTACTGTTCATCGCCCGCCATTTTTGATCACAATGTCAGGCGCAGTAAAGGCAGGACTGTGGATTCAGTGTCGCTTAGCAACAGTAACACGCTGAGCACGTGCAGTACAAAGTGCAGCAACACCAGGCCCGCCAAACCTTTCAGTTCCTGCGGTAACATTTACGAGGTCAAGGCCACCGCTTCAACTAGGAACAATAACTCTTACAATACTCTTCGTGTAATGGATGACTTGAATTCTCCTGTTTGATTAACTTTCAATATTATTCTTTTACAACTTTGCCGTCTTTGTCAGCTCTCCAGAACCACTGGCTTGTTTACCCAGGATTAACACACGTAAATGGAGCTCTGTATACTAAGTTTCTGTCAACCGAGGAACCAATGATAATATGAAACATTGTGCACGACCTCATAGCCAAATGTGTCACTTAATGTTTTCATTGATGGAGAGAAGTCACCAATTTCGTTTTACACGGACAATTCCCTGCTTTTATCTGCACTGGAATTTTCCAACGGGGATAGATGGGAGGAGAAGTGCTTGTGTTTGCTTGAAGACAAGATGTTCTTGTGACGTCACATTAATTTGGACGGAAGACAATGTTTAATAGTATATTGACCACGAAGTTACTACATCCGGTACACCAGGAAAGACGTGACGTATGCGTTCACAAATGTTCCTATTCCTGATCTGTTTTAATGCAACCGTTATCTAACCACATCCAAGTCAACTGGGCCATACAGTCTGCCACAAACGACGTGCGCATGTCGACATTATCTCTCTAACATTGTTAATGATACGGCAGTAAACGACCATTATCCAATCAGAATAATTATTTCATTATTGCTGCCATATACAGTAAACCACCCATTGAATCAATCATTTTTAAAGTCTCCAGGTGGCAACAAATACATCCACTAATTGTATTGTTGTCAAAAATCACTACTATATAATAGCATCAATCATTCGTTATTATTGTCACGCGCTTTAAACAAATAATGGAATCAATCATTCTTTATTATTATCACGCGCTTTAAACAAATAATGGAATCAATCATTCTTTATTATTGTCACGCGCAGTAAACCACTAATAGAATAAATCATTCTTTATTATTGTCACGCGCAGTAAACTAATTATAGAATCAATAATTCTTTATTGTTGTCACGCGCAGTAAACCACTAATAGAATAAATCATTCTTTATTATTGTCACGCACAGTAAACTAATTATAGAATCAATCATTCTTTATTGTTGTCACGTGCAGTAAACAAATTATGGAATCAATCATTCTTTATTATTGTCACGCGCAGTAAACCACTCATAGAGTCAATCATTCTTTAAGATTGTCACGCGCAGTAAACCACTCATAGAGTCAATCATTCTTTAAGATTGTCACGTGCAGTAAACCACAAATAGAGTAAATCATTCTTTAAGATTGTCACGCGCAGTAAACCACTAATAGAGTCAATCATTCTTTAAGATTGTCACGCGCAGTAAACCACTCATAGAGTCAATCATTCTTTATTATTGTCACGCGCAGTAAACCACTCATAGAGTCAATCATTCTTTATTATTGTCACGCGCAGTAAACCACAAATAGAGTCAATCATTCTTTATTATAGTCACGCGCAGTAAACCACAAATAGAGTCAATCATTCTTTATTATTGTCACGCGCAGTAAACCACTCATAGAGTCAATCCTTCTTTATTATTGTCACGCTCAGTAAACCAGCACTAAATTGTTACTCTTTATTTTCATGTACAGAAAATCGCCTAATTCTGTCACTTTCTTCTGCTTTGTCACGTACAGCAAACCACTATAAAACATCTTTTCATTTTCATTTATTGCAATCATGATTGGCAAACTAAGAAAACTACTATCTTCCTTTATTTCTGTCAGAATTAGTAAACTAAGAAGATTAGCATTTCCATTATTGCTGCTAGGATTCATCATCATCATCAAGTACCGGGCCTGCTGGCGTAGGTGATCATGTCTCTTCACAACTTTCGATCTCGGCAGTTATTTATCATTTCTGTTGTTGAACTTCTGCCAAGCCATTCTCTTAAGCTGTCTGTTATTTTTTCTCTTTGCTTCCCTCTATCTCTTCGTCCCTCAATTTTTCCAGTTGTTACAATATATTCCAGTTTTTCTCTTCTCATTAGATGGCCAAAAAATGATGATTGTTTCTTCCAAATATTGGAAATTAGCTCTCTTTTTGCTTTGACCTCTCTCAGAACATCTTCATTACTCTTCTTAGCTGTCCATGGTACTCTCAACATTCTTCTGTAAAACCACATTTCTTGTCTGTTGTCCTATTGTCCATAATTCGCATCCATATTTTAAGACTGGCTCTACGTAACATTTAAGAACTCTTTTTCTTGTTTCTATTGTCAAAAATGGATTGCATAGTATCTTCCTCATTTTTTGGAAAGCTGCTTTTGCCTGAGCCATTCTTCATCTCACCTCTTTTGTACATCTTCCGTCTGAGGTTAACAAAGTTACCAAATATTTAAATTCATTTACCTGTTTTAATATTGTTCCACTTGTCTTTATTTTGCACTGAGGTGATGTCTTTTTCTTTGTTGTTACCTTTACCTCTGTCTTTTTTGCTATTAAAAAAAAATACGACCCGCTTCCGCACAAGCTTCCAATGCATTCAGACAGATTGTGTACAAACATGTTGAAGTATTATGCAAATAGATTGAACTCGCAGCGATATACAAACTAACATATGACTGTAACAGCTTAAATGTAGCATAGCACAAGAATACTTGCATTTTGAACAAGAAATATTTATGAAAACCATTTAGTGTCATTTGACAAATTTACAAAGCAAATGAAATCCTAAGTGAAGGAGTCGTCATAAGAGCGATATGTTACAACGGTTAATCATGAAGAGAAGATAAATTTACATGGATCGTGTGGTCAGAATGAACGAAAAAAGAATTCACATTTAAACACTGAAGTAGATATTAGACAACAAACAACATAAAAGGAAGATCAATAGAAACAAGTGTCAGCCATGCGTTTAATAAACCAACAAGAACCAGCAGTTATATAGTTTCTCCTAGGCTGAAGATAGCAGCGATCACAAATTATAACTATGAGCCGTACAACGCTATACGAGACGTACAACGCAGTATGAGACGTACACGTATGGGCAGCGTTGTAACAGTTTCATTCTTTGGGCTTATGCAAGCAATGTACTTATTTTTTGTCGATTGGCGACTCACTGCTAGGTCCTGTAGGCCCTGTTTTCTTCTTCATAAGCCCATAGTTTCATAACCTCTCTTTCTTAGTTACTTTTGAACTTCCGTGTTTTTGTTTGCAACCGGGTGTCCGCTTGAAGCGAATCATTGTAGGGGAAGAGGTTTGTTTACGACACTCGGAAAACAATCACGAATAATCAACAATAGAAATAAAAAAACAAAGAACAACAGATGGTCCGAAGCAAGATCGAACCCGTACTCCTCGGGACAGTGCCTTGCCATGAGAACCAAATCTCTGGCATGGGAATCATCTTTAGTAAACTAATAGTACAACGTAATGGAAAGGACAGTGGCTGATTGAACCCTTAGTCCGAAGTGAAGATAATGATAAATTGTTGGTGAAGGCTCTCAAATCAATTCTTTATCACAATCAAACATGTCAACTTCACTACAATTATGTTCTATTGATTAAAAAAAAACCAATGTCCCTGATTTGTTCCCATACGCCAGGATTGTTTCTATGCAACTCTGAAGTAATATTATTTTATAAAGAAGTATTTGTTGCATAGAACACGTGTGCTGTGTTACTGAGTCTTTGTTCAATCAGTGTTATTTTGTTATGTCCGGAATTATCTTGAGCTTTCACCAACACTCGTCAAGTGTGTAACAAATCACTTTTATCTGACATGTCTCATTTGTTAACTTCACTGTGTCCATGATGTTGTACATATGATTGATAACGATAAATAATATCACATTGTTTCCGGTGTCGTTTATTTTGTTAAATTGTATTCTGCGTATTTCTTTGATCTTACTACCATATTTCTGTGAAGTCAGCTTGATTCAAAGTCAGCTCGGCTCTTCAGATTTCGCCCAGTCCATGTTTTTTTTTTAATTCATTGATACAGTAAGCCTATTGTCACATATGAGACAGGTAATGAGATAGTTGCTGTTAGTTATCGGAAAAAAAAAACGCACATAGGGCCTATATATATATATATATATAAGCAGTTGTCGAACTTACCCACTACAGGCAGCCAAGAAATATAGAAGGAAAGAGCAACACGCAGTAAAGTACGAATACTATCACCTTCTTTTATTTCCTTTACTATTATCAGTGGTCAGGCGCTGGAGCCTCGGTGGCTGAGTGGTTAGTGTGCTCGCCTCGATGGCTGTGTGGTTAGTGTGCTCGCTTCCTGATTAGAAGGATCCGGGTTCGATCCTCAGAAGTGGCGGATTTCATTTCGGACCAGTAAAACTCTGAGGTTCACCCAGCCTCTAAATATTGGTAACAAAGATTTTACTGGGAAGTAAAGGCGACCAGGTGTGACCATATCACCCAAAAATATGGTCACTAACACTATATTTCTCATACGCCTAGCAGGGCGTGTTGAGAACCTTTGATTTTCTTTACTGTTATCAGCTTCTACTTTTTCAAATGATGCTTTGATCAGTCAAACTTTATCGTTTTTATCACTCTCTACTTTTGTTAGCCACTACTTGTCAGCCTTTACCTCTGTTTGTCTGCCTTTACTACTGTATGTCAGCCTTTACAACTGTTGTCAGCCTATAAGCCAGTAGTCAGCCTTTATTACAGTTTGTCAGCCTCTCCTACTGTTTGTCAGCCTCTCCTACTGTTGTCAGCCTCTCTTACTGTTTGTCAGCCTCTCCTACTGTTTGTCAGCCTCTCTTACTGTTTGTCAGCTTCTCCTACTGTTTGTCAGCCTCTCCTACTGTTTGTCAGCCTCTCTTACTGTTTGTCAGCCTCTCCTACTGTTGTCAGCCTATCCTGCTGTTGTCAGCCTATCCTACTGTTTGTCAGCCTATCCTGCTGTTGTCAGCCTATCCTACTGTTGTCAGCCTCTCCTACTGTTTGTCAGCCTCTCCTACTGTTTGTCAGCCTCTCTTACTGTTTGTCACCCTCTCCTACCGTTTGTCAGCCTCTCCTACTGTTTGTCAGCCTCTCCTACTGTTTGTCAGCCTCTCCTACTGTTGTCAGCCTATCCTGCTGTTATCAGCCTATCCTACTGTTTGTCAGCCTATCCTGCTGTTGTCAGCCTATCCCACTGTTGTCAGCCTCTCTTACTGTTTGTCAGCCTCTCCTACTGTTTGTCAGCCTCTCCTACTGTTTGTCAGCCTCTCTTACTGTTTGTCAGCCTCTCCTACTGTTGTCAGCCTATCCTACTGTTTGTCAGCCTATCCTACTGTTGTCAGCCTATCCTACTGTTGTCAGCCTATACTACTGTTTGTCAGCCTATCCTGCTGTTGTCAGCCTATACTACTGTTTGTCAGCCTAGCCTACTGTTGTCAGCCTATACTACTGTTTGTCAGCCTATCCTACTGTTTGTCAGCCTATCCTACTGTTGTCAGCCTATACTACTGTTTGTCAGCCTATCCTACTGTTGTCAGCCTATACTACTGTTTGTCAGCCTATCCGACTGTTGTCAGCCTATACTACTGTTTGTCAGCCTATCCTACTGTTGTCAGCCTATACTACTGGTTGTCAGCCTATACTACTGTTTGTCAGCCTATCCTGCTGTTGTCAGCCTCTCCTACTGTTTGTCAGCCTCTCCTACTGTTTTTCAGCCTCTCTTACTGTTTGTCAGCCTATCCTACTATTGTCAGCCTATCCTGCTGTTGTCAGCCTATCCTACTGTTTGTCAGCCTATCCTGCTGTTGTCAGCCTATCCTACTGTTGTCAGCCTTTCCTACTGTTTGTCAGCCTCTCCTACTGTTTGTCAGCCTCTCTTACTGTTTGTCAGCCTCTCCTACTGTTTGTCAGCCTCTCCTACTGGTTGTCAGCCTCTCTTACTGTTTGTCAGCCTCTCTTACTGTTTGTCAGCCTCTCCTACTGTTTGTCAGCCTCTACTACTGTTTGTCAGCCTCTCCTACTGTTTGTCAGCCTCTCTTACTGTTTGTCAGCCTCTCCTACTGTTGTCAGCCTATCCTACTGTTTGTCAGCCTATCCTACTGTTGTCAGCCTATCCTACTGTTGTCAGCCTATACTACTGTTTGTCAGCCTATCCTGCTGTTGTCAGCCTATACTACTGTTTGTCAGCCTAGCCTACTGTTGTCAGCGTATACTACTGTTTGTCAGCCTATCCTACTGTTGTCAGCCTATCCTACTGTTTGTCAGCCTATCCTACTGTTGTCAGCCTATACTACTGTTTGTCAGCCTATCCTACTGTTGTCAGCCTATACTACTGTTTGTCAGCCTATCCTACTGTTGTCAGCCTATACTACTGTTTGTCAGCCTATCCTACTGTTGTCAGCCTATACTACTGGTTGTCAGCCTATACTACTGTTTGTCAGCCTATCCTGCTGTTGTCAGCCTCTCCTACTGTTTGTCAGCCTCTCCTACTGTTTGTCAGCCTCTCTTACTGTTTGTCAGCCTATCCTACTATTGTCAGCCTCTCCTGCTGTTGTCAGCCTATCCTACTGTTTGTCAGCCTATCCTGCTGTTGTCAGCCTATCCTACTGTTGTCAGCCTTTCCTACTGTTTGTCAGCCTCTCCTACTGTTTGTCAGCCTCTCTTACTGTTTGTCAGCCTCTCCTACTGTTTGTCAGCCTATACTACTGTTTGTCAGCCTATCCTACTGTTGTCAGCCTATCCTGCTGCTGTCAGCCTATACTACTGATTGTCAGCCTTTGCTATTGTTGTCCCCATGTACTTCTGTTGTCAGCCAATACTTCTGTTGCCAGCCTTTACTATTGTTTGTCGCGCTTTACTACTGTTGTCCGTAATGTTGCCAGCCTATACTATTGCTGTCAGCCTATACTACTGCTGCCCACATTTACTACTGTTGTCCATATGTACTACTGTTGTCAGCCTATTATACAGTTGTCAGCCTATACTACTGTTGTCCGCATGTAATGCTGTTATAAGGTTTTACTACTGTTTATTAGTCATTACTACAATTGTCAGCCTTAACTACTGTTGTCATCCTATACTTATGGTTATGGAAGGCCCCGGTATCACTGCAAACGAATTAAAATCCATAATTGCTCAACCGCCCGTGGCAGTGGAATTATCCGAAATACTAACTCATCTCCCAAACAGAGAAAGGTAGCTGTAGTCCCCATCATAGCAGTCTCAGCATATGCCAAAAGACATAAGGCGAAATCGCACGAAAAGTGAACACAGCCAACTGTTCCCTGTCATTCGATATCATAGTTCATGAAAAACATAAACAATTGAAATATCGAAACATGATCAAAACGGATGAGACACACAGCTCACGATGTGCACAGACCACTTAACTCAATAGCTCCTGCAACAAGCCGGACTTGGAATATGAGGAAACTGCAACAAGCAACACTATTCATACACATTCTTTAATGGTTCCTGCCGCCTATCCACCATATTGACCGGAAATTCACGTCCTCCTGAAAATGATGATCGTCATATTTTTAAAATGTTAAATACGTTTGATGATGTTAGGACATCGTTTTTTACTCCAATTCCGAACATATGAAACACAGTCGTCGGATTATCCACGCAGCAAGCAGCAAGCACATCTATCCTAGATCTCACAGTAACCCTCTTGAATTTAGACATCCTTCCTGACTAACATGAAACTCCGAGAGTCAAACTGGTGCTGCAAAGTCATGAACAAAGATCCGTCATTTCGCCTTTCAACATTAGCATATGGCCGGTCTAGGGATATACGATGAGCCATTATGATGACGTAGCACACACAACAATGGCTGCGCACATATCTTCCCGATTACTCTAGTGAATGCAGCCTACAACGAACGAAACACGGTGCAAATTCCCTAAAGTTAAAACTTCGGTCCACATTAATGAGTTGTAACATGTAACTAACATGCATCAACTTGCGTCAAACAATTCCAACAACGGCCATTGAACAGCACTCAATGTATTGACGTAACCGCAGATCAACTCTAGACGGTGGAAGATCGCATCATTCACAACACTTGAATTGTCAAAAAAGAATATGGCCATGTGTACGACTCCGCGTCATCGGCGCAGATTTGTTAAGTAGAACATAATTTTGACTTCAACGCAGAAAATTGCATTTGAGAGCCGAAATTAATCAGTCCCCAAATGCAATTCCTGCAGCGGTCGAGAGAACATGAACTTTGTTCCACCATCTTGGAAACGGAAAAAAATCAGTTGTACAATCCTATACTACTGTTTGTCGCCCTTTACTACTGTTGTCAGGCACATCTGTTTTCAGCCTCCACTGTTGTAGTCAGCTTCTATAATTGTTTGCCTACATTTTACGTTGTTCGATCAAACACACTTGGTGACCTTCAGTTTGTCTGTCAACGCAGAGAAGGCTTCTCCATCTTTTCTCGAGCATGCTATAATGGTGTACAATGTTCATGTCTATGTCATTCATCATCATGTGCCGTACCGGTTGGCGTTGTTGATCATGTCCCTCCACAATCTTCTGTCTACAGTGCATCGTATCAGTTCTGTTGTTGACTGTTTTCCATGCCATGACACCAAGCTATCCAGTATTTTCTCTCTTTGTCGTCCGCGATCTCTCTTTCCTTCTATTTTGCCAGTTGTAACCAAGTATTCCAACTTTTCTCTTCTCATGATGTGCCCGAAAAATGTTGATTGCTTCTTTCTGATGTTTTTTAAGAGCTCCCTTTTTGTGTTGGCCTCTTTGAGAACTTCCTCATTGGTCTTTTTAGCTGTCCAGGGAACTTTCAATATTCTTCTGAGAAATCCCATCTCTGTGGCCTCTAATCGTTTTTTCATTTGTTTGTCTACTGTCCATGATTCGCTTCCATAGGTCAGAATTGGTTCTATATAGCACCGATGAAGTCTTTTTCTCATTTTTATTGACATAGATTTGTTGCATAAGATATTTTTCATTTTCTGAAATGCTATTTTGGCCTGAGCTATTCTGCTTTTTATTTCTGTGGTGTATCTCCCATTTGATGTTATTATTGTGCCCAAGTGTTTGAAATGCTGCACTTGTTTCAGATTTGTCACGTTTATTTTTATGCTGCATGATGGTGATGCTTGTTTCTTCCATATAACCATTACTTCTGTTTTCTTACTATTCAGACTGAGACCTTTCTTGTTGCTCTCTTTTACTATTATGTCTATCATTTCTTGTAGTTCGTTCTCTGTCTCTGCTATTAAGACTGTGTCATCCGCATATCGCAAATTATTTATGTTATTGGTTATTGGTTATGGAAGGCCTCGGAATCACAGCAAACGAATTAAAATCCATAATTGCTCAACCGCCCGTGCCAGTGGAATCATCCGAATTACTAACTCATCTCCCAAACAAAGAAAGGTAACTGTAGTCCCCATCGTAGCAGTCTCAGCACACGCCAAAAGACATAAGGCGAAACCGCACAGAAAGTGAACACAGCCAACTGTTCCCTGTCATATGATATCATCATTCATCGTAAACAAGCGGGATATCGAAGCAGGATCAAAACGGATGAGACACACAGCTCACGGTGTGCACAGACCACTTAACTCAGTAGCTCCTGCAACAAGCCGGACTTGGAATATGAGGAAACTGCAAGAAGGAACACTTTTCAGACATAGCCTTCAATGGTTCCTGCCGCCTATCCACCATATACCATGGGAGTTCACGTCCTCCCGAAAATGATGATCGTCATAGCACTTGATGATGTTAGGCCATCATTGATGACTCCAATTCCAAACATATGTATATATTATTTATGTTGTGACCGTTGACTTCAATTCCTTTTTTGTCTACTATTCTTCTTCTTCTTCTTTCCTTCCTCATCTGCCTTTCAGCGTCGAGGGGAGATATAATTTGCGGTCTTTTGCTCTTCTGTTCGCCTCTGCTGCTGTTATGTTTCCTAGTGCTTCTAATATTCCATCGATCCATCTTTTTCGTGGTCGACCCTTGGGTCTGTTGTTCTCACAACGTTTGTTGAAGGCTCGTTGTGTTGTGTTTTGTTCTTTCTGCCTTGTCACGTGGCCGAACCATTTTATCTGTTGTTTCCTTATATATTCTATGGCTGGGGCTATTCCTAGCTTTTTTCTCAGTTCTTCATTTCTGATCTTATCTCTCAGACTTTCCTGTCATTCGTCTAACACATTTCATCTCTGTAGAGGTTATTTTTTCTTATTGTTCTTGCATCTAGAGTCCAGGTCTGGCATTGGTAGCACAACGTTGGAATGAAGATTGTATTGTATGTATAGTGCTCGTTTTGCCTCCAGAGTTATTTCCTTGTTGGATAATAGTGGTGATAACTGTCCGATGATTTGACAAGCTTTGTTGCATCTTGATTCTATCTCTGCTGTTTGGGAATTGTCGTTTGTCATTAGACTTCCTAGGTATTTGAATTCCTCTACTTGTTTTAGTTGTCTACTATTGATCTCATAATATATTCGCTGTAAAGTGAAAACAAATCCGGTGACAGAACACAGCCTTGTCTGACACCTTGTTTTATAAATTGGAATTATCCTGTTTGGTTGCTAATTCGGCTTCTGTTTGTTGCCAGTACATGTTTTTTTTTATGATTCGCAGATCCTTGTCATCAACATCCTTGCTATGTCACTAGCTGTTGTTAATTTTACGTTGAAGGGACCGCTTCATATTTGACTCTGAGAAATGAGGCGCTATAATGGAAGTATTATTACATTTCAAGGCAACAAATTTACCTGTCTCTAGAACTACCCCGACGAGTAGGTGGCAAGAATTGTTTTATATATAAAGCATATTCGCTTCAATTGATAGTGGAAGGGAATAGATGGAAGCTTGCACAAATAAACTTGGTGTGGCATGTCTGGTTTGTCTATGTGTGAACCATTTATTTAGAGTTAAGTTATGCGGTGGGTAAGAATGGAAGTAATCAGACATAAAATTCTGCAGGCAGAAGCGGATTACTAAATAGGCAGAGAAGACACACACGGGCCCAACGCCTTTTCAGGGATCCGCGAAAAAGGATCAGAATGATACTGATTTGATACTGAAAGAAAATTACTTTAGCTCATTTTTTTTCGTTGGCTGAGACTTCCAGTTCATTTAATGTTCTTGAACAAAGCGTAAATGTGACTGTTGTCTCTCTTCTTTGTAAACACAGAATGTCGGTGTCCAAAAACAAAGAAGTATAAAAGCGGTGCGGAAAAACGAAAAAAAAAATAAATAAAACAGCAAGGGGACGCGAAGAAACTCGATGTACAAATAAAGAAATCTATCTTTTCGACTCGTAATTCAAAAGAGGATAAATCGACGGTCTCATCAAGTACGCCTGCCAACGAGGTCATGGGGGCAGACCTTTCCCTTGAACAGATTGCAGGGGATATTAAGGTTCAATTATTGAGTGCTGCTAAAACTGAACTAGAAGTGCAGTTACTTCATCACAACAGAGATATCATAGGACCAGAATATCAGAGTTCAGAGTGACATTGGTTGATGTCGAAACATCACTATTAAAGTGCAGGGTTTTTGTTGTAATAGATGCCCCGTGGAGTGTCAACACTTTGATGGCGAACGTGATTTTTTCGGCTTCAATCAGGCAGCCTGAAGGTAGTATAAAGATTTTTCCCCGTACCATGATTTTCGAAAACATAAATGGTGAATAAATCAAAAGAGAATGGCTCATGTACACAGGAAATGTATACAGTTTCCCAAGCCTCTTATTTGGCGAAAGACACTCAGGCTTAACTCCATTTTCAGATTGTAAAAAATGCCTTGTGTACAGACACTGATCAGTAGACGACGTTCACACTGTCGAATAGATAACTCTTTGGAAATTCATCTCAACAAAGAACAATAGTTCTGGACCAGAGTTCTGTAGTGTCAGTGATCAAATTTCTCTCATCACATAGATTATAATCTCTCATCACGTAGATTAGCTTTTCACATCACATAGATTAGTTTCTCTCATCACGTAGATTAGTTTCTCTCATCACATAAATTAGTTTCTCTCATCACGTAGATTAGTTTCTCTCATCACGTAGATTAGTTTCTCTCATCACATAGATTAGTTTCTCTCATCACGTAGATTAGTTTCTCTCATCACGTAGATTAGTTTCTCTCATCACGTAGATTAGTTTCTCTCATCACATAGATTAGTTTCTCTCATCACATAGATTAGTTTCTCTCATCACGTAGATTAGTTTCTCTCATCACATAGATTAGTTTCTCTCATCACATAGATTAGTTTCTCTCATCACATAGATTAGTTTCTCTCATCACATAGATTAGTTTCTCTCATCACGTAGATTAGTTTCTCTCATCACATAGATTAGTTTCTCTCATTACATAGATTAGTTTCTCTCATCACATAGATTAGTTTCTCTCATCACGTAGATTAGTTTCTCTCATCACGTAGATTAGTTTCGCTCATCACATAGATTAGCTTCTCTCATCACATAGATTAGTTTCTCTCATCACATAGATTAGTTTCTCTCATCACATATATTAGTTTCTCTCATCATGTAGATTAGTTTCTCTCATCACATAGATTAGTTTCTCTCATCACGTAGATTAGTTTCTCTCATCACGTAGATTAGTTTTTCTCATCACGTAGATTAGCTTCTCTCATCACGTAGATTAGCTTCTCTCATCACATAGATTAGTTTCTCTCATCACATAGATTAGCTTCTCTCATCACGTAAATTAACTTCTCTCATCACATAGATTAGCTTCTCTCATCACGTAGATTAGTTTCTCTCATCACGTAGATTAGCTTCTCTCATCACATAGATTAGTTTCTCTCATCACGTAGATTAGTTTCTCTCATCACGTAGATTAGCTTCTCTCATCACGTAGATTAGTTTCTCTCATCACATAGATTAGTTTCTCTCATCACGTAGATTAGTTTCTCTCATCACGTAGATTAGTTTCTCTCATCACGTAGATTAGCTTCTCTCATCACGTAGATTAGCTTCTCTCATCACATAGATTAGTTTTTCTCATCACATAGATTAGCTTCTCTCATCACGTAAATTAACTTCTCTCATCACATAGATTAGCTTCTCTCATCACGTAGATTAGTTTCTCTCATCACGTAGATTAGCTTTTCACATCACATAGATTAGTTTCTCTCATCACGTAGATTAGTTTCTCTCATCACATAAATTAGTTTCTCTCATCACGTAGATTAGTTTCTCTCATCACGTAGATTAGTTTCTCTCATCACATAGATTAGTTTCTCTCATCACGTAGATTAGTTTCTCTCATCACGTAGATTAGTTTCTCTCATTACGTAGATTAGTTTCTCTCATCACATAGATTAGTTTCTCTCATCACATAGATTAGTTTCTCTCATCACGTAGATTAGTTTCTCTCATCACATAGATTAGTTTCTCTCATCACATAGATTAGTTTCTCTCATCACATAGATTAGTTTCTCTCATCACATAGATTAGTTTCTCTCATCACGTAGATTAGCTTCTCTCATCACGTAGATTAGTTTCTCTCATCACATAGATTAGTTTCTCTCATCACGTAGATTAGTTTCTCTCATCACGTAGATTAGTTTCTCTCATCACGTAGATTAGCTTCTCTCATCACATAGATTAGTTTCTCTCATCACATAGATTAGTTTCTCTCATCACATAGATTAGTTTCTCTCATCACATAGATTAGTTTCTTTCATCACGTAGATTAGTTTCTCTCATCACGTAGATTAGTTTCGCTCATCACATAGATTAGCTTCTCTCATCACATAGATTAGTTTCTCTCATCACATAGATTAGTTTCTCTCATCACATAGATTAGTTTCTCTCATCATGTAGATTAGTTTCTCTCATCACATAGATTAGTTTCTCTCATCACGTAGATTAGTTTCTCTCATCACGTAGATTAGTTTCTCTCATCACGTAGATTAGCTTCTCTCATCACGTAGATTAGCTTCTCTCATCACATAGATTAGTTTCTCTCATCACGTAGATTAGCTTCTCTCATCACGTAAATTAACTTCTCTCATCACATAGATTAGCTTCTCTCATCACGTAGATTAGTTTCTCTCATCACGTAGATTAGCTTCTCTCATCACATAGATTAGTTTCTCTCATCACGTAGATTAGTTTCTCTCATCACGTAGATTAGCTTCTCTCATCACGTAGATTAGTTTCTCTCATCACATAGATTAGTTTCTCTCATCACGTAGATTAGTTTCTCACATCACGTAGATTAGTTTCTCTCATCACGTAGATTAGCTTCTCTCATCACGTAGATTAGCTTCTCACTTCACATAGATTAGTTTCTCTCATCACATAGATTAGCTTCTCTCATCACGTAAATTAACTTCTCTCATCACATAGATTAGCTTCTCTCATCACGTAGATTAGTTTCTCTCATCACGTAGATTAGCTTCTCTCATCACATAGATTAGTTTCTCTCATCACGTAGATTAGCTTCTCTCATCACATAGATTAGTTTCTCTCATCACGTAGATTAGCTTCTCCCACCACATATATTAGCTTCTCTCATCACGTAGATTAGCTTCTCTCATCACATAGATTAGTTTCTCTCATCACGTAGATTAGCTTCTCTCATCACATAGATTAGTTTCTCTCATCACGTAGATTAGCTTCTCTCATCACATAGATTAGTTTCTCTCATCACATAGATTAGCTTCTCCCACCACATAGATTAGTTTCTCTCATCACATAGATTAGTTTCTCTCATCATGTAGATTAGCTTCTCTCATCACATAGATTTGTTTCTCTCATCACGTAGATTGGCTTCTCTCATCACATAGATTAGTTTCTCTCATCACGTAGATTGGCTTCTCTCATCACATAGATTAGTTCTCTCATCACGTAGATTAGCTTCTCTCATCACGTAGATTAGTTTCTCTCATCACGTAGATTAGCTTCTCTCATCACATAGATTAGTTTCTCTCATCACGTAGATTAGCTTCTCTCATCACATAGATTAGTTTCTCTCATCACGTAGATTAGCTTCTCTCATCACATAGATTAGTTTCTCTCATCACGTAGATTAGCTTCTCTCATCACATAGATTAGTTTCTCTCATCACGTAGATTAGCTTCTCTCATCACGTAGATTAGCTTTTCTCATCACATAGATTAGCTTTTTGCATCACGAACATTTCAAGTACTTATTTTAAGATCTTATCACGTAGATTAGCTTCTCTCATCACATAGATTAGTTTCTCTCATCACGTAGATTAGTTTCTCTCATCACGTAGATTAGTTTCTCTCATCACGTAGATTAGCTTCTCTCATCACGTAGATTAGCTTCTCTCATCACATAGATTAGTTTCTCTCATCACATAGATTAGCTTCTCTCATCACGTAAATTAACTTCTCTCATCACATAGATTAGCTTCTCTCATCACGTAGATTAGTTTCTCTCATCACGTAGATTAGCTTCTCTCATCACATAGATTAGTTTCTCTCATCACGTAGATTAGTTTCTCTCATCACGTAGATTAGCTTCTCTCATCACGTAGATTAGTTTCTCTCATCACATAGATTTGTTTCTCTCATCACGTAGATTAGTTTCTCTCATCACGTAGATTAGTTTCTCTCATCACGTAGATTAGCTTCTCTCATCACGTAGATTAGCTTCTCTCATCACATAGATTAGTTTCTCTCATCACATAGATTAGCTTCTCTCATCACATAGATTAGTTTCTCTCATCACATAGATTAGCTTCTCTCATCACGTAAATTAACTTCTCTCATCACATAGATTAGTTTCTCTCATCACGTAGATTAGCTTCTCTCATCACATAGATTAGTTTCTCTCATCACGTAGATTAGCTTCTCTCATCACATAGATTAGCTTCTCTCATCACGTAGATTAGCTTCTCTCATCACGTAGATTAGCTTTTCTCATCACATAGATTAGCTTTTTGCATCACGAACATTTCAAGTACTTATTTTAAGATCTTTTCTCCGACATAAGTTCAAATTCCTCTCCATGGCTTCGTCTGGACTAGTACGTGATGAGGCTCCAATCTCTTTCACGGTGGTCAGCCACATTTGTCTTTCGTGTCCTGAACATGCCTCTTGTGTACCACACACTTTTCTGTTTTCGCTTTCTGGGCCGTTGGTCATGGCAAACCACTTCAGAATTTTATAATTTTAATCGCAGGGTACGATCCCTTTCTAAGTTCTCATTTGGTCAAATAGGGCAATCAACGCGGAGGGTACCCCTTCTATTTAACATCCACAATTTGCGAAGAAGTCATTGACATAATGAGAAAAAAGATTGTGAAAGTTCTTGTAGTCCAGGAAGCTAAGCACTATTCTCTGAGCGTTTTTTTGACACCAAGCATTTCTCACATTGACCGACTCACTGTAATACTTAAATATGTTGGGGTGTGAGATGGTAGGACGTTCTCTCACATTTGTCCGAAGTCACACGGGAGAAGAGCTTGCCGCTTTTGTTTTCACCTTCTAAACAAACGCAGCGTTGCTATCTAAAACTTAATGGACAGTCTTGCAATAATGCAGAAAACAAGTCAGGTTAATACAATCAAAATTATTTCTCTCTCTCTCTCTCTCTCTCTCTCTCTCTGCGATCAGGACTCAATCAGAGTAAGGATTCCAGACTCCCACATGAAGTCAGCTGTCAGGCTAAGTGTGTTGATCGCCCCCACAGACAGAACATCACAATTAGAATTCGCCAGATCCACTCTGATTGAACACCCGTTAAAACGTTGCACTGTGTTCTGCGCCAGTGGCCCAGTGCATCCGATTTCAGCCAGCATTTTATTTGGGTTTGCTTTCCCTAGCCTTTGATTGTCCCCAATCTTCCTGCAAGGCAACAGATTGTCTTTTCTGTAGGGGGATTCTGCCCTTAGATGGTCGGCCCTCCCAGGTTTACGAGCACCATCTGCCCGAGTCACTAGATATGCAAGCAATATATAATTTGTTGTCGACATTAACGGTAAATGAATTAATTAATGTGCCAGCATTGGACGGTTATGTTCGAACACCTTTGTTACAGAAAACAAAGATGGGGAACGTAAAAAAGACCCAGTACTAGTTTTAAAAAGCATGACTGGCACAAGGTGGTGTTTCATGTATTTAAAAGATCTCTCCCTGTTTTCCCCATGGCCCATCCATTCAATCAATCTTCTCTGCTGTTGGTGTTCATGATTTGTTTGGCTGTGTTTAATGAGATGTCGGTGTTAAATTGTGTCTGTCTGGATCTTCTCTTAGCTAATGTATCTGCCTTATCATTTCCTGGTGTATTGGAGTGTCCTGGGATCCATTGCATGATCCTTGTCATGTGTGTTAATGAGGTTATCTGTCTATGGTGAGTTGTGTGAGTTCTGGTTTGTTAATGTTACTTCCTAGTGACAACAAAGCTGATTTGGAATCAGTAAATATGGCTATATTTCATTTCTTTTGAAGGTATGGTATCAAAAACAGTATTTAGATGGTACTCTAATGATTCTAAGGTTGTTATTTCAGCTTCATAATTGTTGCAGACTTCACCACATGGCCCCATAGCCCTTCTGTTGTTCCATCTGAATAATGTATCAAAATCCCATATCCAGTTTAGATAGTTGCCTTTTTGTCTGCACCATCAGTATATACATATATCCAGTCATCTGGAAAAGTATTGATGGTTTTCTTTGAGGCAGTTGTTATTGATAATGGGTCTTTCTTTGGTTAGGAACCCATGTGTCCACTAACTTTCTGTTAGGATGGTCTTTCTCCATTATTTTTTGTCTTTCATATAGCTTCATACCTGCCTTATCTCTTCTCATCTCTAAAGGTTCTACATTGCAGTGTATTTTGCATGCGGATTTGGCGTGGACCTCATTAAGCCACTGATGAGCCGTAGTGCACAGTTTTGTAACCTGTTAAGTAGGTTGTTTTGCTCCATGTTACTATATTTGCGACTTACCCTGTTCCAAAATACAGGGGATGTAACTCAGATGGAGGTTCCTAATAGTTTTTTTTATTTGCTCCTCAGGAAGTACCACAAAGCCTTTTCATAATTTGTAGTCTTCGTGTTGCCTTCTTAGCCAGATTGTCTACGTCACCCTTCAGGCTCAGTTGCCAGCCAGTCTAGTTGCACTATGTGGTGGTGCTCATATTTGTGTACACCACTCTGTAGCAGAGGAGTTTGATATTTGCCCTAGCTATTTTACTTTTGCTAAATATTGTGTGTCCTATCTTCTGTGTATTGATCTTAGTTTCCAGGTATTACAATATTCTTCTAGGTATCTGAGGTCTGTATTTAGTTGATACTGACCGATTGCTCCTGTAGGTATTGATTATAGTTTATTCTGCTTTTCCCACTAAATCAGCACTCTGGATCGACCAGATTACTTTTCCACCTTTAGACTCTTCAGTCTCTTTATACACCATGGTCCCACCCATTCTCCTTCTCTTCTCTTAAGGAATGAAGAACAAACATTGCGACGTTCTGTTTGTCCAGAGTAAAACCACACACAGTGCCAGCAAACTTGTAGACTATTTCATTGTTGTATACACCAGCATTCACTGGACAGTACACCAAGGTGCTCAAGTTAGAGCCATCCCAAAAACTGCATCCATTCCTGCTGCAGAGACTGTTTGTCAGTCTTTTGTAGCATACTTTGTGAGTCAGTCACAAAGGACTGCGTGATCCATGTTCTGTGTAAACCAACCATGTTATCACCGTCGTTACTGCTTCTTTCTCCATTCTCATGATGGACACAGCAATGCTACAATTACCAGATTCCTTAGCCACTTCTCTGCCATTTGTTGACACTAATGTGATTTGAACATGCATTCAACTTATTTTGGAGAATGATGAGTTTTGAATCATTCAATCACCATGCCTGGTACAGTTACAGTGGCTTCAATCTGACTAAAACCAAAGCACAAAGGTTTTGATTTTAATTATCTTTAACTATTGTGATTTTAATTTTAAACAGATTTTAAAAAAAAATAATAATGTTCTGTGTCCAAATAAAAAATATTCATTTAATCGCACTTGTGCTGCAAGAACTAGTAACAATATCAATATAATAGAGTAATTAATTACACAAATTTTTAAACTTAGTGTGCCATAATAAAATTGTGTACATTAAAAATTGTGTATAGAAATGTAAAGAAATAATATAAGTGTTAAGGCGTTTAACATATAAGAACAATTCTTAATTAAAATGTACAATAAGAAACTATAATACATTCACCAATATAAATAACATGTTTTAGTATAATAAATTCATAATTTAAGAAATAAATATAAAATCACAGTTAATTATAATAATAAAGTATTACAGCTGTCGATCAATCACACTTTGCAATATTTCTTTCAACTTTGACCCATAGAGTTGGACATATTCTGTTTTTATGTTCATTGGTCTGGTTCTTTATTTAGCAGCATCCTGCAATGGATTCTATAAGTTTCTGACATGCAAAGCTAGTGTGTTGTAGATGTCTTCACCTGATCAGATAGGAACCAGTACTCTCATTTTAAAGTTAATTGTAAGAATTTAGTGACACAATCATGCTACTGAGTTCCACCTTGTATCAATATCTAGTTATCAAGGATGCAAACAAAAACACCTGGATAGACAGATAATTCACGTTTGCTCTAAGATATATACACACACACTTTTAGACAGAAAGGTTTTTACTTTTGATCTGTGAAGTACACAAACTTCTGGATAGACGGACATCATTGCTCCAACAGTTTTATACAAATTTCTGAATAGATAGATATTATTGCTCTAACATGTATACACAAAGAGCTGTGATAGCTCAGTGGTTAGTGAACTGGACTACAAAGGACAGGGGGTAGGGTTTGATCCCAACCGACGGCTTCCGGGTTCACCCAGACTTAAATGGGTACCGGATTTTTTCTGGGAAAGTAAAGCAGCACGGGCATAATATCAACCACATTACCCCTAAAATAATATGCTGAAGGTCTGTAAAATTTATGGTCACTAACACCATATTTCCTATATGCCACTTGGCGTGACGGGGGCTCTTTACTTTTTTTACTTTTATGTATACACAAACTTCTGGATAGACAGACATCATTGCTCTAACCTGTATACACAAACTTCTAGATAGACAGACATCATTGCTCTAACCTGTATACACAAACTTCTGGATAGACAGACATCATTGCTCTAACCTGTATACACAAACTTCTAGATAGACAGACATCATTGCTCTAACCTGTATACACAAACTCCTGGATAGACAGACATCATTGCTCTAACCTGTATACACAAACTCCTGGATAGACAGACATCATTGCTCTAACCTGTATACACAAACTCCTGGATAGACAGACATCATTGCTCTAACCTGTATACACAAACTTCTGGATAGACAGACATCATTGCTCTAACCTGTATACACAAACTTCTAGATAGACAGACATCATTGCTCTAACCTGTATACACAAACTTCTGGATAGACATACATCATTGCTCCAACCTGTATACACAAACTTCTAGATAGACAGACATCATTGCTCTAACCTGTATACACAAACTTCTAGATAGACAGACATCATTGCTCTAACCTGTATACACAAACTTCTAGATAGACAGACATCATTGCTCTAACCTGTATACACAAACTTCTAGATAGACAGACATCATTGCTCTAACCTGTATACACAAACTTCTAGATAGACAGACATCATTGCTCTAACCTGTATACACAAATTTCTAGATAGACAGACATCATTGCTCTAACCTGTATACACAAACTTCTAGATAGACAGACATCATTGCTCTAACCTGTATACACAAACTTCTAGATAGACAGACATCATTGCTCTAACCTGTATACACAAACTTCTAGATAGACAGACATCATTGCTCTAACCTGTATACACAAACTTCTAGATAGACAGACATCATTGCTCTAACCTGTATACACAAATTTCTCCATCATTGATTTGAGATGACACACAATATGTGTATCAGACTGACAAAATCATTACAGAGCATGACCACACTTCCATTCACCTCCCACCTTACTATTTTCACCTTTAACCAATAAAGCTTGTGAGGGCTATAGTCAGTGTGGTGTTAAGGACATGACATGTGCCTTCTCAAAGATAGAGACTGAGCACAGGAACCAATGTGAAGAACACATGCTCTGATAGAATAAGAGTAATGGCTGTGAGATGAATTGAAGTTTGTCCAGCCGATAACAACTGGTCACCTCTTAGAGTTGTCAGGTTGGGAATGAGGTACATAAGCCATATGCAAATTTTTGTTAGTGACACTCTTACCCCCTGTCCCAATATAAACAGATTGCTATTCCCCATTGTTTCTCCCTTCCTTACCAGTGTCTGTATTGTGAGGTAAAATCATGTGTGAAATAGAGAAATCGCACTGTTGTTAATGTTGTAAGGATAAGCCTCTGATTTGCCATAAAATAAAATAAACATGATTTACTGCTAAATTCTAATGTTTAGGGCACTCTTTTTGTAATTTTCCTGAAATTATATAGCAAAAAAAAAACTAATTTTGTAGAATCCAAGCTGCTTTTGGACTTAAAAAAGCTTTTGCAAGAATTGTTTTAAAGCACCTAGATCAACTGGCTGAACGTATCCTTCCTGGTTCCCAGTGTTGGTTTAGAGTCAACCACCGATATGATTTTTACTCTCCACCAACTGCAGGAAAAATGCAAGGAACAGAGAAGACCTCTATTTATAGCCTACATTGATCTCCTTCTACACAATGCATCTCAAACCATCTCTGGAAACATCTATATCTGTACAAGATCTGATGGCTCTTTTAGAATCTAGTACATCTGAGGTCAAAATTTAAAACAACTGAGACTCTAATCAATTTTTTTTTTTTCAGCTGATGATGCAGCACTGGCTGCTCATCATGAATCCATCCTGCAGTCAATAATTGACAATCTAGCTAGATCGTGTGACTTATTCTCCCTGTCAATAAATGTACAGAAGACTGTGGTGCTTCAACAAGGTGTAGCCAGTCTCATAGCTATATCATTAAATAACACACCTCTTGAATCTGTGAGAAAGTTCACCTATCTTGGTTCTATGGTCACAACCACTGTCTCCCTTGAAGAAGAAATAAATTTCTGAATCAGAAAGGCAGCTTCCACATTTGGTAAACTTAAAGATAGAGCATGGGCCAATACCAAACTAACACTCAGATATAAGGTTCTAATTTACCAAAGTTGTGTTTAGTACACTTCTATACGGATCAGAAACTTGGACTACCTATGCAGGGCAGGAGAAAAGGTTAAACAAATTTTGTTCCCCCATCCATCATGGCAACACTTAGGAGTCATAGACTAAGGTGGCTGGATCATGTAAGAAGAATGGCAAACATTTGTATTCCCCAGCATATATTGTATGGCGAACTCAAGGTCGGAAAAAGACCAAAGGGCAGACCTATGCTGAGATATAAGCATGTTTGCATGGCTTACCTGAGTGAATTCTCTATCAGTGAAAGAAACTGGGAAATTCTGGCTGCAGATTATAGCACATGGAGAACAAAAATAAAAAATGGCAGAGCTTCTTTCAAGGTTGTGCTGATATCAAATTCAGAAGATAAAAGGTGCTGGAGAAAGGAGACGAGGCCAGGCACCATGAATACATCTTGTTCATTCTGCAGATGGATCTGTCTATCCAATATTGGCAGATTCAACCACAAGAGATGCTGTTCAGTAAAGCAGCATCCAGCATAAGACAATAATATTTTTATCAAACTTCTGACTTGTCATGATTGCTTGCTACCAACCATCTGTCAAGACGCCAAATAATTAATTGTTATTAAATTAAGGTCCGTGAAAATCTAAGACTCCATGCACAAATTCATAAATTCAGTTCAATTTATTAAGTGGTTTCCTAGAAAACTGAAGGACTCAATATTCATGAATTTGTAAACTCACTATACAAAACTATCCAAGTACCATATCAAAATATATGACCTTTGTGATTCAGCATCAAGCTAACTCTACAATCTTCTTGTTTTTTGGTGAAGATACCTCAAGAGGGAGATTGCCTGATACACTTCCGCAACCTTTGACCCACACATTTCACATTTATGCAGATAGGTATTGCACTAGTATGGCTCTTTTGGAATATCTCCAGCCAAAGGGCCATAATTACACTGGCACTGTTAATGTCAATCATGTTTGATTTCTATCAGTAATAACAACTAGACTTTCTTGCTTCACTTCCTTTTGTTCCTGTTCAGGTGTCAAGGGAGATACAAAGTTCTGGTTTTCACCCTTTTGGCAGCTTCACTCATTGTCAATTGATGTTGTAGCACTTCTTTGATGTTGTCTGTCCATGTTACTCTAAGTCTGCCTCTTGCTCTTCTGCCCTCACCTTTTTAAACATATGCATTGTATGGTAAGGCATGGCATTCTTTCTAGATGGGCAAACAGTTTATTTGTTGTTTCTGTATGTAGCTTAGGATTGGCTCAATACTTACTTCTTCTCTTATAGTATCATTTCTGATTCTGTCTTTTCTGGTCACTCCAAGCGCTTTTCTCATATATCTCATCTCTGTGATGACAAGCTTTCTTTTATGCTTAGTCATAAGTGACCATGTCGGGCATTGGTTGCACAATGTTGAAATGGATATACTCTGTATAAGATGTTTCTTGGTAGTAATAGGCATTGCTTTGTGTTGAAGTATAGGAGTTAGCTGTCCCCTATATTTGGTTTCCCTTGTTGTGTTGAATGTCTATATCTTTATAGATTTTACCATCTTCAGCAAATGTTGTTCCTAGATATTTAAAGTTTGTTACTTGTTTAATAAAGTACCCCCGTCGCGCCAAGTGGTGTATAGGGAATATGGTGTTAGTGACCATAAATATTAGTCTTCAATTCATTCCGTTGTGCACAGAGTATTCTTCTCTGCGTTTGACTTTAAAAGCATTTAGTTTTCTCTGAATCTCTTTTGTTGTTATAGTGATGGTAAGTATGAAAAACAATTGATTCCCTTCTCATTTCATGTATACCATACACAATTTTGACCAGCTGTGTATTTCACAATTTACATTTTTGAAAACAACATTCGTTATTAAATATTTTTCATGTATAATATAACAGAAGTACAAAATTATTTAATATTTATATTGCAATTTTTCTACAACCTAATTTTTTTTTAATTAATAAAAATACAGCATTTTAACTTTTTCCAGACCACTAACCGACACATCGGCTCTGCTTATGAAGGTAACTATGGGACGAAGAACCAACACATTGGCTCGGACCGGGTATGGTTGAATATTTTAAAGTAAAGTGATGATTCTATATATATATATATATTCAACAATACTTGTATTTGATATGTAGAAGAAGCTTCATAATTACTTCCTTTGATTATCACATGGTATTTACCATGTTAACTAGATAAATTAGTTGAATTCTTAATGTAAATTTATGTTTATTTCTGGAAAATAGTGGCAATACCCACTACTACCTAATAGTCTACTATTTCTTGTACATAATTTCATTATTTGTGGACATAAATGCATCAAATAAAGTGTATTTTGAAGAACTTTGGATTAATTTGTGAAATTTCGAGAAGAATTGATATTAGATAGCAACACCCTTCTAGTCATGGGAGAATAGAGGTGTGTGAAATATGATTTTTTAAATTGAAAATTATCTGCCTTTGAATATTTTATTTCATTTATATATATTTATAAATAATATATTTTTCCTTCACATGTCATCAACAGATTGCTATATCATTTTCTTCAACCATTTTCCTTTTCCAGTGATGTGTAACATTTTCAACACTTAATTATATTATTGCATGAAATTGTAAAATAAAAAAGACATGATGGAATTTTTCTAAACTGAAAAGTAATCTGGTTCATTCTGATCTAAATCTAAAGAAAAAAAAAAAAAACAAGCAGAGTTTGGAAAGAGTTAAATTCGGCCAGAATACAAAAGTCTAAAAAAAGGTTAATTGTGGCACAGAAAGAATTAACAAAGTGAATAAGTCTTCTAAAAGCTCAATTTATAAAAATTCATATTCTATAGGTCACTCTTAAAACTTGACCAGAACAGAGAGATGTTGAAATTTGTCTCTCTTAAGTTCTGTTGTAGTGTAAAACTAGAAGAGTCAACAATTATTCTTTTCCACAGACTGTGACCAAATCTTGCTTGCTATTGTATTGCTAAGGCACCAGTGGGATTAGTTAGGCTGTGACCAGCTCAGGCTGTTGACACGCAGAACATCCACTGCAACTTGGACCACATCGTTCTGTAGGAACCTTGAAGAGATAAAAATCAAAATTTTTTTAATGTTTAAGCTCATTCATGAGCTCACTATCTACCAAACTGAAAAAAATAAACTTATATTGATTACTATCTATTCAGTTATGAATTTGCACCTCAAAATCTTCAGGCAATAGTGGTATAAAAATGAAGTAGGTGTACACTAAAATATTACTATGAAAACACTGTTAACAGCAAGGCAAGTATGTGGGATTGGCAGTGTCCACCACAAGGTAAATTTATGGATTGTCAGTGTCCATGGCAAGGTAAATTTATGGATTTTCAGTGTCCACAGCAAGGTAAATTTATGGATTTTCAGTGTCCACGGCAAGGTAAATTTATGGATTTTCAGTGTCCACAGCAAGGTATGTGGGTTGTCAGTGCCCACGGCAAGGCAAGTATGTGGATTGTCAGTGTCCACAGCAAGGAAAGTTTATGGGTTGTCAGTGTCCACAGCAAGGAAAGTTTATGGGTTGTCAGTGTCCACAGCAAGGCAAAGTATGTGGGTTGGCGGTGTCCACAACAAGGCAAAGTATGTGGGTTGGCGGTGTCCACAACAAGGCAAGTATGTGGGTTGCCAGTGTCCATATAAAGCAAGTATGTGGGTTGGCGGTGTCCACAACAAGGCAAGTATGTGGGTTGCCAGTGTCCACAGCAAGGAAAGTTTATGGGTTGTCAGTGTCCACAGCAAGGAAAGTTTATGGGTTGTCAGTGTCTACAGCAAGGAAAGTTTATAGGTTGCCAGTGTCCACAGCAAGGAAAGTTTATGGGTTGTCAGTGTCCACAGCAAGGAAAGTTTATGGGTTGTCAGTGTCCACAGCAAGGAAAGTTTATGGGTTTTCAGTGTCCACAGCAAGGAAAGTATGTGGGTTGCCAGTGTTCAGAGAAGGCAAGTATGTGGGTTGGTGGTGTCCACAGCAAGGCATGTATGTGGGTTGGCAGTGTCCACAGCTAGGTAAGTATGTGGATTGCCAGTGTCCACAGCTAGGCAAGTATGTGGGTTGGCGGTGTCCACAGCAAGGCATGTATGTGGGTTGGCAGTGTCCACAGCTAGGCAAGTATGTGGATTGCCAGTGTCCACAGCAAGGCAAATATGTGGGATGGCGGTGTCCACAGCAAGGCAAGTATGTGGGTTGCCAGTGTCCACAGCAAGGCAAGTATGTGGATTGCCAGTGTCCACAGCAAGGCAAGTATGTGGTTTTGCAGTGTCCAGATAAGGCAAGTATTGCACCCCTAACTTACTTTTAATGTTTATTTGTTTTTTCTTTTGAAATTTTGTTCCTATATAAATATTGCACCTGAAGTAGGAAACCTTTCCTTCCCTTGATCACTGAGCAGCAGCAGATAAGCACAGATATCAAATACCAAAAAAATTAAATACTATTCAGGGCTGCAAGTATAGCTGCAGAAAACATATAAACATAAAATGCTATTGAACAGCTAGACTAACAGAAAGACACAACAAACTGCAATGTTTAGGCAAAAGCCTTCATCAGGTATATCAAACAAACTATACACATTAACCCCTTCCCTCCCAATAACGAGCCTGCTCGTCCCTAAAAACCGTAAACTCTGTACCTAGGATAAGTAAACTCATTTGTCTATCTTGAATATTATCGTTCATTTGTTAACTCTTTCCATACAATTCACCACAAAGTGCACCATATCGATTTTGGTTACCTATGTTTAAATGCATGGTGCGCCACTCTTAAATTTATTCATGTAAACTGTCAACAAACTGTATTCCCATATTTTAGATCAAATATTGTAAATAGGTTCTTTCACTGGAGAGTTCTTCCTTCTTCCCCATGAGGTTAAAAATTGAAAGATATATGCTAATGTGTTTTCTTCATTTGGATTTAGTGTTTATTGTAAACAACAGTGTAAATAAAAATCAGCTGATTGAAGTGGCTTCAAGTAGCAGTGTTTGTAATGGTAAAATTCAGTTGATGACAGTTGAAGAAGCCAACAAAGAGAGAAAATACTAGATAGCTTGGTGTCATGGCATGCAAACAGTCAACAACAGAACTGATATGATGCACTGTAGATAGAAGATTGTGGAAGGACATGAACGCCTATGCCAAACAGTATGGCACATAATGATGATGATGATGATATATCCTCAAAGAGTTGAAATTTCATTTTTTTCATTTGTGATTGTGGAAGATAAAACATAAGCTATTTTTATGCTCCATCAACAAAACTTTCATGGCTACTTGAAGACATATTGCTCACTGTTTTTTTTTCCAACAAAATAATTCCTTTTGGATTACTATGACCAGATCTATGTGATGGTATGTTGGCAAAAATGGTTTTTATTTTTTGTTTCTTTTTTTGTGTGGTTTGGTCATTTATCTCCAACTGTTCTTCATTTTACATGTCTTGTATCAACTTAGTATCAGTGAAATATAATTCCTTGTTCAATTATCTAAAAATGCATATGTAATATGCTATGTGTTAGATAAATATAAACATATAGACTAATGTTTAAAACCATAAGGTCCATGAAAAATGTTGTCTCTGAAATTTATGTTGCATTGAGAAAAACCTTCCGTACTGAAAGAGTTAAAGGATGTAACGAATACTTATTGCCATGACTTATCTTGATTATATCCCTCCTATTGATTTTATTCTTTGAGTATTTTCGCTTGTGTTGTAAAATAGTAAAAAGTGTTGTAAAAAAGTCATTTTGAGGACCTGACAGGCATTTTCACACAAAAAAATGAAGCAGGTGGAAAGTGATCCTTACTTTCTGCTGATGAATACTGATTATGCCATCAGTAGGCCTAAGTGTGTTGCTACTATTTCATCAAGTCTACAGTCACAACAATGCCTGTTAGTGTCAGCTGCTCTGTTGACGTACAAGCCAGCACCTCTACAGAAGGAACTACTGTTGAGGCAGATACATAGTCTGCTAGTTCTAGCACTGGAATAACTCCGTCATCAGGTTATGGTAGACAAAGTCTTTGTTCAATCATGAGGTGGTAGGAGTAGAAGGGGACATAGCAAGCAGCACTACATGTGTGAGTGAGTCTGGCCCAAATTCTCCCTTCTATTTTTGATTTTACAGGAAATAAGTCCATAGATCCGGTGTCATGGCGGCTTCGGGTAGTCGTTTTTTTTTAATAATTCAGCACTTGCTGATACATTTAAATGATTTACGTTGTGAAATTATGTGTTGTTTTCCCCGTTTGGTGTATGCTTTTACTTTTGACGTGTGGATGAACTGTGATTACCAATATTTAAGTGGAATATGATTTATTCTTCTTTTTTGTCATGTGTTCACGGTTCGATAGGCAAGCACATGGTTCGACAAAAATGTCGCCGGCAGCCGGGTATGTTCAACCCGTATGTGAAAAGTCTGTGATGGTGGATGGGACAGATGAATCAGAATTGATCAATGGCCCAGAAAGCAAAAACAGCAAAGTGTGGGGTACACATGAGACATATTTAGAACACGAAAGACGAATATGGCAGACTACCATGAAAGAGATTGGAGCCTCATCACGTAACACTCCAAAGAAAGCCATGGAGTGAACAAAAGAATAGGTATGGCAAAAAGTAATTTTAATGCAAAGAGAAATATACTAACAACAAAACAAATAACAGTAGGGCTGAAATTAACAATAGCAAAATGTTACATCTTCTCAATATTTCTGTATGGTGCAAAAACATGGACATTAGACAAGAAAACAGAACAGAAAATTGAAGCCTTTGAAATGTGGATTTATAGAAGAATACGTAGAATTGGATGGAAAGAAAAGAAAACAAATGATGAAATTTTAAAACAACTAAAGATAAAAATAGAACTACTAAATACAATTAAGACAAGAGAAATAAAATTTTTGGGGCATGTTAAAAGACACAACAGCCTACTAAAAGTAATATTGGAAGGGAAAATACAAGGTAAAAGAGGCAGAGGCAGACCAAGACTAACATGGACGAGTATCATCAAAAGATGGACAAGTCAATCTATAACAACCTGCGCCATCAAAGCAAGAAACAGAGTGGAATGGCGATCCATGGTAGCCAACCTTCGTTGCAGAGATGGCACTCGATGATGATGATGAGATTGTTAAATATATTTTGATTTCTTTGTGACATTTTTAGACATAAGCTGCAGACATAAGAAAACAAAACAAAAAAAAAAAAAGGTTTAATTTTTTTTCCAAAAGAAAAGAAAACACTTTTTTTCATTTACTTATTACTAAATCATCACACACACACATAATGTTTACATATTCAAATTCCTCATCCATTTTTCTCAAGAAGAACATCAATTTTAAGAATGTAGATGCAATAGATTCATAGGTATGCTTCTCTAAAGAATACTTGTTATTGCCGTCATTTTTTCTCTGGTACCAGATAATACTTTCTTTTTATACAGTCTGGTAGTGTAAGGGTTAAACACAAAAATCCAAGTCAGAAAACATGACATAGCTGAAATTAAAAATAGCAGAAAGATGGTGGCCAGGATTTATGTAGAGTTTGGTTAAATAGTAGTAGCAACAGCAGTATACTGTCAGTATTGAGAGAGAAATTGAATTTAATTAAAGCATAAGGATGTTATCAGAGGTTGTTTCTTCTCTTTGCGAGCAGCTAAAATCAGCAACTGGGGCTAGTAGGACAAAGTTTTATTTCATTCCACAATGGATGTCAAAGACTTCAAATATCTGACTATCAAGCTGTACAGTTCCTCTATGTCCTCAAGATGGAAGGATCCACTTATGTTCAGTAGCTTTGGTGGGTAGCCAAATTTGTTTACAGTATTTTATAGTGACCATCTCTGTTGATGGAAACAAATGTCTTGGCGTGTTTAATGAAAGCAAGTTCTCATACAGTTACATCAATTTATCTCATGAAATTAGCTTATATCTCAGGCTTCTCACACCATCATATATTTTGAATACATTGAGATGTCAGAAAACACCACATCATCAATTTGTGGATTTGTTGAAGCAGACATTCATAAAGAACATACTGTTTGTTTTTCCTATATGGGCATACATAAGTTTGTTTAGTCTGTTCCTCATATGCTAGCAGCAGCTGCAATGACCTGTTCTCAAACTGAGGGATCATTATTTGGTCTTCTATTGTTCCATCAGTCTTTGAATGTTCATGTACCACTTTTTCTTCAAAATATTTTTGTACTGTACATGTACATTTTAATTTATTGGCATGTTGCTTTACCTTAGAATAGGTAGAATTGGATGGAAAGAAATGAAAACAAACGATGAAGTTTTAAAAGAACTAAAAATTAAAAGAGAACTACTAAACACAATTCAAACAAGACAAATGAAATTTTAGGGCCATGTTAAAAAACACAACAGCCTAATAAAAGTAATAATGGAAGGGAAAATACAAGGCAAAAGAGGCATAGGCAGACCAAGACCAAAATGGATGAGTAACATCAAAAGATGGACAAGTCAAGCTATGACAATCTGCACCATCAAAGCAAGAGACAGAGTGGAATGGCGCTCCATGGTAGCCAACCTTTGATGCGGAGATGGCACTCAATGATGATAATAATGATGGCATGTTGCTTCGTCTTCATTTTAAGTTTTGCTATTTCCCTCTTTTGTGAATTTGCAATTTACACTGTCTCATTTCGTAGTATACTGTTGTTTGCAGAGATCTATGCACTTCATTGCATCTAAGCCTGGTTTCTATAAGTGCCACTGTCAGGCCATCAATAGCTTTAATTATTGTTGTTGTTCTTGAATACTGTAATAGGTTTTAGAGAATCTGTGAGGAATGTTATATTACTTTAAGCATTTCTCTTGTATTTCACAATGACTGTCACTTAAGCTTTTATTTGTGTTTTTACTTTAAAATTATTGTAAAATGTTTTTAAATTTAAAAATTCTTGTGGCAGCTGCTTTTCAAATTTGTAAGTGTTCACAGCTTTGTTACCACAATTGGCTAAACAATTCTGAAAGCTCACTATTCTGCTAGCCGATCAACCATCTTCTTTTTCTTCTTTGTAAGTGTATTAATGTGATTGTACTGCATTATGTATGGTACCTTTCAATCCAGTTCATCTTGCATTTTTTCAAGGCTGCTTGTGTAGCCTTTAGTTTTCCTGGACCTTTCTGCAAGACAGCAGCTGCTTGAAGGCAGAGTTCTCCAATTTAGAAAAGTAATCTTACAGATTAACAAGTGTTTTCTACCTGAGTTTGTGTTAAGCTTTCCTCTTAAATGAAATGCTCCTTCTACATGGATTTTTAAAAAGAGTCAGGCAATTTCTTTACCAGGCTGTGCTTCCTCAGCATTCCAAATGGTGTGAATTTAACAAACATATTTTTAGTTGATGTGCTGGGCAGTAAAAACCAGATCTCAACATTTGCAATAAAGGCAGCCATACAGCATTAGTGTTGAATAACTCCTGGGTTTTCTTTGCAACAATTTTATTATAAAATTTAGTACTTTTTTTAGTTATATAGAAAAAAAGACTGATTTTTCCCAAATTTGTTGATAATATAAAATGTTGATAATATAAAAAAAACTCAGAATCTTATTACACAAACAGGTTAACGAAACTGACATTTTAGAAAAATTAATGATTTTCAGATAAAAAAATTTGCCTTCATGGTATGGTTTTGAACCAATCACTTTTGCCACTCAATTTTAATGAATAAAAATTGTGAATGGCACGGGTGAAAACAAAATGGTCAACTTACCAAATCTGAGTGGAAGTTCTGTGTCCTTTGTGAGTCATGCAAGTCTCTCTCTGTGACACTAAGCTCCTGCTTCAGCTTCTTTATCTCATAGTTCTTGCGCTTCAGGAGCTCACTCTGCTGCTTCTTCCTGACTTCATCCTGAAATGTCATACATCACACAATTAACTGCAGTGTCATAAAAAGAGAAAACTAGCACACAAGAATGACTGTGACTTTAAGATGATAACATATTACAAGTATAAAGTGACAATGAAATGGGTTGACTGTAACGGTCAGTTCTAAAACCAATCTTATGACAATCATAGTTAAGAGAGAATAAGCTTATAAGGTTCATGTAACCGTTTTCATCTTTTAAGACAACTGGATGCAGACAATTTAAATTAAACTCTTATTAGAGCTTGGCAGATGGTGGTAGTTTTGATTACAGTTTTGATAATTTGTTCATGTGCATTGTATTTTTCTAAAGGATAGAGCACTATTTTATGGATTGACAAATTAATAAAACATATGTTCATTCATACATTAGTAGTTATTGGGATGATGAAAAGTTGTCTTTCATATGTGATCCAGAGTGTTAGAAAATGACCTGAATATGACTGTGTCTAAGACAGAAAGTATGTACAATGGAATAAGAAAGAACTGATATCAGCATGCAGAGGGGGTGATCAGTATACATAGTTTGAATTGGCTAAAAGGGTGACAGAACAGATCTGGGAATGTCCAGACTGTTTATGAAACCTCTGACCAACCTCTTTCAATTTTTTTGACCAGATAAAATATTTAACCATTTTCAACTGTAAACCATGCTCTTGTCACTCATCAGTCAAAGTGTAAGGAACTACTTAAGCAGAGATTACAATTATTATGTGAATGACAGTTATATATACTAAAACCTCAGCACAAACCTGGGGGTCTTCAACTTTGCAATGGTGGTGTCTGGTTCTCATTCCATCATTGTAATTAATCTAGAAATACCACATTATAAATAACAAAATCATTACATCTTCTCATAATAAATAAATAATTATTAAAGTACACAGCAAATTGAGTGAGATGGTCTTATACTAAGCCTATAAACATAAAGGTTTCAGTTATGAACAAATTACAGTCTAAATAAGTGTATTGAAAATTACAGTTAAAATTTAAAAAAAAATATAGTCAAGAAGTATGCTTTTGTTGTTTTTTATATTTTGTGATGTATGTACAAAAGAGGTGAGATGCAGGATGGCTCAGGCAAAAGCAGTTTTCCAAAAAATGAGAAAGATACTGTGCAACCCATTTTTGACAATAGAAACAAGAAAAAGAATTGTTAAATGTTACGTAGAGCCAGTCTTAAAATATGGATGCGAATCATGGACAATAGGACAACAGACAAGAAAATCACTGGAGTCTGTAGAAATGTGGTTTTACAGAAGAATGTTGAGAGTATCATGGACAGCTAAGAAGAGTAATGAAGATGTTCTGAGAGAGGTCAAAGCAAAAAGAGAGCTAATTTCCAATATTAGGAAGAAACAATCATCATTTTTTGGCCATGTAATGAGAAGAGAACAACTGGAATACATTGTAACAACTGGAAAAATTGAGGGATGAAGAGATAGAGGGAAGCAAAGAGAAAATATAACAGACAGATTAAGAGAATGGCTTGGCAGAAGGTCAACAACAGAAATGATAAATAACTGCCGAGATCAAAAGTTGTGGAGAGACATGATCACCTACGCCAGCAGGCCCGGTACTTAATGATGAATTATATTTTGTGAACTGAAATTTGTAAAGAAATATACTTCTTTTACTTGTCTTTGTCCTGAACTAAAATAACAATAGTTACTAGCTGACACATTTTGTAGGCAACTACAAAATCTTTTCATTTTTCTTAGTTTAGTATCACTGTTTACAGAGTGCACCAAGTTGTATCATTGTTCAGAGTACTAAGTTTGATCATTGTTCACAGAGTGTACCAAGTATGATCATTGTTCACAGAGTGTACCAAGTTTGATCATTGTTCACAGAGTTTACCAAGTTTGATCATTGTTCACAGAGTGTACCAAGTATGATCATTGTTCACAGAGTGTACCAAGTATGATCACTGTTCACAGAGTATACCAAGTTTGATCATTGTTCACAAAGTGTACCAAGTTTGATCACTGTTCACGGAGTGTACCAAGTTTGATCATTGTTCACAAAGTGTACCAAGTTTTAATCATTGTTGACAAATTGTACCAAGTTTGATCATTGTTCACAAAGTGTACCAAGTATGATCATTGTTCACACAGTGTACCAAGTTTGATCATTGTTCACAGAGTGTACCAAGTTTGATCATTGTTCACGGAGTGTACCAAGTTTTAATCATTGTTGACAAAGTGTACCAAGTTTGATCATTGTTCACAAAGTGTACCAAGTTTGATCACTGTTCACAGAGTGTACCAAGTTTGATCACTGTTCACAGAGTGTACCAAGTTTGATCACTGTTCACAGAGTGTACCAAGTTTGATCATTGTTCACAGAGTGTACCAAGTTTGATCACTGTTCACAGAGTGTACCAAGTTTGATCTTTGTTCATGGAGTGTATCAAGTTTGATCATTGAACACGGAGTGTACCAAGTTTGATCATTGTTCACAGAGTGTACTAAGTTTGATCATTGTTCACAAAGTGTACCAAGTTTGATCACTGTTCACAGAGTGTACTAAGTTTGATCATTGTTCACAAAGTGTACCAAGTTTGATCATTGTACACGAAGTGTACCAAGTTTGATCATTGTACACAGAGTGTACTAAGTTTGATCATTGAACACGGAGTGTACCAAGTTTGATCATTGTTCACAGAGTGTACTAAGTTTGATCGTTGTTCACAAAGTGTACCAAGTTTGATCATTGTACACGAAGTGTACCAAGTTTGATCATTGTTCATGGAGTGTATCAAGTTTGATCATTGAACACGGAGTGTACCAAGTTTGATCACTGTTCATGGAGTGTACCAAGTTTGATCATTGTACACGAAGTGTACCAAGTTTGATCATTGTTCATGGAGTGTATCAAGTTTGATCATTGAACACGGAGTGTACCAAGTTTGATCATTGTTCATGGAGTGTATCAAGTTTGATCATTGAACACGGAGTGTACCAAGTTTGATCATTGTTCATGGAGTGTATCAAGTTTGATCATTGAACACAGAGTGTACTAAGTTTGATCGTTGTTCACAAAGTGTACCAAGTTTGATCATTGTACACGAAGTGTACCAAGTTTGATCATTGTTCACAGAGTGTACTAAGTTTGATCGTTGTTCACAAAGTGTACCAAGTTTGATCGTTGTTCACAAAGTGTACCAAGTTTGATCATTGTTCACAAAGTGTACCAAGTTTGATCGTTGTTCACAAAGTGTACCAAGTTTGATCATTGTTCACAAAGTGTACCAAGTTTGATCGTTGTTCACAAAGTGTACCAAGTTTGATCATTGTTCACAAAGTGTACCAAGTTTGATCATTGTTCACAAAGTGTACCAAGTTTGATCATTGAACACGGAGTGTACTAAGTTTGATCATTGTTCACAAAGTGTACCAAGTTTGATCATTGTTCACAAAGTGTACCAAGTTTTATTACTATTCATAGAGTGTACCAAGTTTTATTACTATTCATAGAGTGTACCAAGTTTTATTACTATTCATAGAGTGTACCAAGTTTTATTACTATTCATAGAGTGTACCAAGTTTTATTAATATTCATAGAGTGTACCAAGTTTTATTACTATTCATAGAGTGTACCAAGTTTGACAATTGTTTACAGAGTATATTATGTTTGATCATTGTTCACAGAGTGTACCAAGTTTCATCACTGTTCACAGCGTATATCAAGTTTCATTGCTATTCACAGAGTGCATTATGTTTGATCATTGTTCACAGAATGCACCAAGATTAATCACTGTTCACAGAGGGCACTAAGTTTCATTACTATTTACTGAGTGCTCTATCATTAAGAAGCACAATGTCATCTGCAAAATTCTGATATTCCAGTGAAGTCCAACTGAGCCACTTAATACCGTTTTAGCCAGTACAACAGCTCTTCATTATGAAATCAGTGAATGCTCCAGATAACAAAGATAATAAAATGTATCCCTGTTTTACTTCTGTTTCGATCTGGAATCACTCACTCAATCCTTCCTTTGTAAGGATTGCACATGTACAGCTATTGTATAGATCTTTCATAATGTTAATCACTTTCTGTAGTGATCTGTTTTGTTTCAGAATATATATATATATATGGCTTTTGGCATCTTGACAGATGGTTCGTAGCAAACAATTATGATAAGTCAGTAGTTTGGTAAAATATTAGTGTCTTATGCTGGATGCTGTTTTGGTAAACAGCTTCTCTCTCATGGTTGAATCTGCCAATACATGATAGACAGATCTGACCACAGAATGAAAAAGATGTATTCGTGGTGCCTGGCCTCATATCCTTTCTCCTGCACATTTTGTCTTCTGAATTTTATATGAATTTTCGTCTTCTTCTTTCCTTCCTCATTTGCCTTTCAGCGTCGAGGGGAGATATAATTTGCAGTCTTTTGCTTTTCTGTTCACCTCTTCTGCTGTTATATTTCCTAGTGCTTCTAATATTCCATCCATCCATCTTTTTCGTGGTCGACCATTCGGTCTGGTATTCTCACAACGTCCCTTTTCACACAACATTTTATATGAATGCTGCCTCGAATATTACTGTGCCATTTTTTATTTTTGTTCTCAATGTGCATTTGTATGATCTGCAGCTGGATCCTCCCAGTTTCTTTCAATGATAGACAATTCACTCAAGGAAGTCCTGCAAACATCCTTATATCTCAGTACTTAGGTCAGGTCTGAGAGTTTTGGGACTAGCTTGTCTATCTTCAGAATAGAAACTTGAGTAATGTTTGACCCATCTTTCCAACTGTTTTTTGTCACTGATAGGCTCACCATTTGCATCTTTTAAGGGAGACATTTTTTAGATGTTTGGGCCTTAAGTAACCTTTATGTTGTAATACATTGTTTGTGAATCACCCAGCTGAGCAACTTTCTGAATCATAAAGTACAGATTTTACCAGTACTCATTCACACATCTCCTTGATTCTCATTGTACTTCTGTTCTTGTTTGTTTGAGTTGGTCTTTTGTGTTCTGGCATGGGTAATTCTTTAAGGTTAAGAAAGCCTTCTTCTTCTGTACAAGTGCATGAGTTTCATTGAGTTTTCTTGAACACAATCCTTGGTGGAGTGTTTATCTTTACCAAAGCAAAAGATTGTACAGTCAAGGATGTGTGATTTCAGTCAGTTCCATGAATCATCTACAATGTCTAGGTCTTTTGCTTCCTCCATACATTTCTCACAGGTATTCTTGAATAGAACTTGGTTGTCAGTAATTTTGTTGCTGTCATATTAATCTAAGGCCTGGATGGTTCTCTAGATTTGTAGATCCCTTTGGTGGTTGCTACAGAATATAGATGGCCTTTGGCATCTTGACAGATGGTTGGTAGCAAGCTATCATGATAAGTCAGTAGTTCGGTAAAGTATTAGTGTTTCATACTGGGTGCTGCTTTACTGAACATCTTTTCTCGTGGCTGAATTTGTCAATCCTGGACAGACAGATCCATCCACACAGAACGAGCAAGGTGTACCCGCGGTACATGGCCTTGTCTCCTTTCTCTTGCGCCTTCTGTCTTCTGAATTTCACATCAGCACTGTCTCGAAAGTTGCTGTGCCAATTTTTATGTTTGCTCTCCATGTGCTATGATCCACAGCCACATTTTCCCAACTCCTTTCACTTATAGAAAATGCCCTCAAGGAAGTCCTGCAAACATCCTTATATCTTAGCACTGGTCTGCCCTTTTGTCTTTTTATGTCCCTAAGTTCGTCGTACAATATTTGTTTGGGAATACGATTGTTTGCCATTCTTCTTACATGGCCCAGCCACCTTAGTCTACGAATCCTAAGTGTTGCCATGATGGATGGGTGTTTGGCTGGTTATAAGACATTAGAGTTAGTTACTTTGTCCTGTCATTTGATGTTCATAATCTTGCGAAGGCAACGTACATGAAAGCTGTTTAACCTTTTCTCCTGGATATACCATACAAAAATAAAAGAAGACTTATGCTCCAGGGAGTTGCAAGGAAGAAGATGAAGAAGATATAAAACTGGGTGATGTGAACTGTTATATCTACAACAAATATGGCCAAAGCACAACAGTTTTCAAATCTTCATAACATTTAAGGATCTATCAATCCTTTATTTCAGAATGTACCATAAAGAAAGATAAATAGATCCTCACAGGCCCTAAATTTCTTGCCTTTTGAAATTGACAAGTATTATTATAATTTTTTTATTGTTACATCATCACCTTTCTATCCTTGATCAAAGTGTTCAGTCTCTTTTCTTGGTTGAGTCTATCTCTTGTTCTATTCAGAGAGACTCGTAGGTATTCTGATTCTTCTGCCCTGCTCCTCATTTTGCCCTGTCACCCAGCAGAGATTGAAATAAACAGTTGAAAACAAAATCTCACAACTTTGTATTTATTACATCCTTATGCATGTGTGTGTATAAGTGCACATGTATGCGCTTGTGAAAGTGTTGTTTTAAGTATAAAAGAGATCAGGTTTATACCCCTAACTAACTGGCTTCTAGGTTCACCCAGCTATACTGTATACTTTTTCTAGGAATGAAATATAGCCTGGTTTAGTGCTGACTGCTTTATCTTAAAATGTGCTCAGTGTGAAAAAAGATATAGATGCTAACATTATATTTCCTCTGAAAGAAGAGAAACCAATGTAAATTTTCTCTTAAACTCCAGTGTGTTAACCCTACCAGACTGCTGTACCTAGTTTTTGGTAATTTCCAAATCTGCTGCTATGCTGCTGTCCCTAATTTTAAGTACTTTGCCTAGTACGTGAAAAAATGCGTCACAAACTAAAAATAACCAACCAATCATGGTCAAAACCTCATGGTTAGCCATTGCAAATGTCTGCCCCCGTGTGTTTCAATTGATTTTGTGTGGTTTGACGTGAAAAAATTATGAAAATTCACAATGAAACAAGCAGCTGATGAACCAAGCACTTCAACAGGAAAGCGAAGTAGGTCTAGGCTTCTCACATTCCAACAGGTGATCGATACTTTGGTTGATTCAGACTTTGAGGTGTCAGATTTTCATAAAAAATATGTTTCCAGTTCAAGTGACAGACAGTGAGAGTTCTAGTGGTGAGGAGAATCTTGAACCTTATAGATCTAAAGCTAGATCGATAGTAAGATAAAGAGGGCATGTCCCTCAAATAGCTGATGGTGGTACCTCCGTGTGAATGTGTGAATCAAGGCTCATACTGCTGGATGGATTGGCACACAAAGGTGAAATATTGGCGCTAGATGAAAGGCAGACATATTTTCTACAATGTCTCCAAGCTCTATCTTATTCTAACTACTTGTTTGCATGTAACTAACATTTTTCTATATCATGTTGGTTTTTTTCTCTTTAATGCTCAGGAGCCCAGGTATATGGGACAGTTAGGTTCAGGGCCTCAGGTCTGGTAGGGTTAAAGAAGAAAGGAGCCAGTGGTGGGGTGTGCTAAACACTCCAAGGTATGGTGACAGCTTTACAAATAAAGAACACAACACAATACTGACGTTTCGGCCTGTGGCCTTCTTCAGAATACAGGGACAACGACAACAAGCGGTGAAGCACAATTACTACATGTTAGATGATCAAGTGGAGGGCGAGGAAAGTAGGATGCAGAAATAAGAAAAGAGAGAAATGAATATTACATGACGAGAGGCACGATGGGCGTCAAGACATATAAAACAGAAAAAGAGAAAAATGTATAATAAAATGTACTTAGCTTAGCTCAGAGCAGGAAATCTGTAATCCATGCTGAAACAAGTCGGAATGACTAGGAGCGCAGAGAACGTGTCTAGAAAGCAACACGTGACCAAGACAGGCGAGTTAAGAGGGCAAACGGATCTAATATCGGGAAAACCAAAGGGGGGGGATAGACGAAGACGCCAAACTCCTGGGACACGACAAGCAATACATATAAATCACCGCAGCATTGCAATTATTTGCCTGTTCCCTCCTTAAAGAAGAAAGACTTGGACAAAATGACATAAAAATGTGACAGCTTTTTCTACGTACAAGGAAAAATAGAATTTCAGCAAACCAACTTGTTGAAATTTACTATAAAATTTCTTCTGTGTTTACTGAGAGCTCCTCTTCATCATTCACCCTTAAGAGGATGATAAAACTGGGCATGGATGCATTGTGTTACTAGTTTACAGCAAGCCACAATATTTGTGATTTTAGGTCCAACATCTTCAGCTATTAATCTGACAGATTGCTTGGAATCATTTCACAATCAACGAAGTGCATACAGGTCAGAACAAGAAGATATTTTAAATATTCAAAACACCTAAACATAAAAAAGACTAAACAAAAAAGTTTATTAAATGCAAAATCATCATCATCATCATCAAGCACCATGCCTGCTGGCACAGGTGATCATGTCTCTCCACAACTTTTGATCTCAACAGTTATTTATCATTTCTGTTGTTGACCTTCTGCCAGGCCATTCTCTTAAGCTGTCTGGTATCTTTTCTCTCTGCTTCCCTCTATCTCTTCATTTCTCAGCTTTCCCATTTGTCACAACATATTCCAGCTGTTCCCTTCTCATTACATGGCCAGAAAATGATGATTGTTTCTTCCTAATATTGGATATCAGCTCTCTTTTTTGTTTTGGCCTCTTTCAGAACATTTTCGTTACTTTTCTTAGCTATCTATGTTATTCTCAACATTCTTCTGCAAAACCACATTTCTACAGCCTCTAGTGATCTTTTTGTCTGTTGTCCTATTCTCCATGATTCACATCCATATGTTAAGACTGGCTCTACATAACATTTAAGAACTCTTTTTCTTGTTTCTATTGTCAAAAATGGATTGCATAGTATCTTCCTCATTTTTTGGAAGGCTGCTTTTGCCTGAGCTATTCTGCATCTTACCTCTGTTGTACATCTACCACCTGATGTTAACAATGTTCCCAGATATTTAAATTCATCTGTTTTAATATTGTTCCATCTGTCTTTATTGTGCATTGCGGTGATGTATTTTTCTTTATTGTTATCATTACTTCTGTCTTTTTGGTATTAAGGCTGAGTCCTTCATTTTTGCTTTCCTTCACTATAATGTCTAACATTTCTTGTAACTCATTTTCACTCTTAGTGAAAAAGACTGTACCATCAGCATACTTTAGATTATTTATATTATGACCTCTGATTGTTATTCCAGGCATGCCCCTTATGGATCTTAAAATAATCTCAATATAGATATTAAATAAATCTGATGACAGCACACAACCTTGTCTAATACCCTGTTTTATTTGTTGAAACATTCCCAATTGATTTAAGAAATGGTCACTGTTTGTTGCCAGTACATGTTCTTTATTATTCTTAGATCTTTGCTGTCTACATTTATGCCTTCTAAAATTGTAATTATTTCTTGGTGCTTTACTTTGTCAAATGCTTTGGTATAATCTATGAAATAAAGGTATAGACATGTTTTCATCTCTATGACTCTTTCTACCAAAGATCTGATGATGTATATGGTATTGTTTGTTCCTTTACTTCCAACAAAACCACACTGTTTTTCACTAATTTCTGGACTGATTTTGTTTCTCACTCTTTGTATGATGATTCTTAGTAATATCTTAGTCATGTGACTCATAAGATGTATTGTGCGATGGTCATTGCATTCAATCGCACTAGATTTCTTTGGCTGGGCTATGAATATTGAGAGTATGTATATATTGACCTAAAAAAACTCAGAATCTTATTACGCAATCAGAGAACCCATTAAAGAAAAGAAGAAACTATTTAATGATTGGAGGGTGAACAATAACTAAGAAGAATATGAAAGATATGCCTTTAGTCTAGAAAAGGTTAGCATTTTGAACAAAGAAGCCAAGCAAAACACTTGGATTGAATTCAGATAAAAGATGAGCAGGGACTTCAAGACAGCCACAAGAGACTTCTACAAAATAGTAAACGCAACAAGAATGAGAAATGAGAACCACGATCCTGCTGAACTCATAAATGACAAAGACGGACAGCCAATATAAAATAACCAACATATGCAACAGAGATGGAAAGAATATTTCAAAGACATATTGAACATGACACCTATTAACATTGGTAAATTGGTAAATAATTGGTAACACAACAAAAACCTCACAAGAAAGCACAATACTGAATCCAACATCATGAAAGCGAAAATTGAAGAAGTAAACAAAAATGCACCAAAAAACAAAGACCAGGAATAGACAACAAACTGGTAGAAATAATAGCAGCAGCAGGAGAAACAGGAGTTACATGGCTGCACAGAACATTACAGCATGGCACCAACAGAAAGCCTCAGAAGACTGGTAACAGACAATTATCATACCAATATGGAAAAAGAAAGGAGCAACTGACAGCAATCAATATAGAGGTATATCTCTACTCAGCCATGTGGGAAAGTTATACGCCAAAATTAAGGTAAAAAGGCTCAGGCCAACAGTGCATTCTGACTGAATATTTTGTTTAACGTGTATAGTTTGTTTGATATACCTGATGAAGACTTTAGCCAAAACGTAGTTTGTCTTATCTTTCTGAAAGTCCAGCTGCTCAATACCATTTTATGTTTATTTTCTTTGTTCTCACGCCAACAATAAAACTACAGTTAAGCAATTCTCAAATTGGGTTCTGGAAAAACAGAGGATGTACTGACACTCTATTTACCCTAAAACAACTTGCAGAAAAGTTGACAGAACACAATCAAAATTTTTACTTAGCTTTCAATGGCCAGGAAAAAGCATCCAACCGAGTAAACAGAGAAAAACTATGGGGGATATTAACAAGATACGGGATAAGCTAATCAACCTAATTAAGTCTCTACATCAACAGCAGCTGCACAGTCAGAACAGCAGCAGGCTACACAGATTACTTGAAGTTGGATCAGGAGTGAAACAGGGATGCGTACTATCTCCTCTATTTTATTAACTACTTACATGGACCACATTTGTAAGTTAACCAACCCATCAGAGAGAGAGGAGATAAACAAACTTCTATTTGCAAACTTCTATTTGCAGATGATCAGGCACATATACACGGAAAAATAGAAGACCCACTAGAACATTTAAATAGACTTAACAGTAAAGACACTCAATACAACATGAAAATCAACAAAATAGAAGTTATGAATATCGCAAAAGAGAAACAAAATATTAAAAAAATAAATATATAAATAAATATATAAATATATCCATAACAATGGATGGCAGACAACTAAAACAAGTGGGGGGATTTAAATATCTAGGAAGTCTAGTGACAAACGACGATTCACAAGCAACAGAAATAGACTTAAAATGCAAAAAAGCTTGACAAAACATCTGACAGCTATCACCACTATTGTTCAACAAAAGGAAATAACTCTAGATGCAAAACAGGAACTTTACAACACAATCTTCTTCCTAACATTATGCTACCAATGTCAGTCCTGGACCCTAGATACAAGTAAGAAAAATAACCTCTACTGAGATAAAAATGTGTTAGATGAATGACTGGAAACAGTCTGAGAGATAAGATCATAAATTAAGAACTGAGAAAAAAAGCTAGGAATAATTCCTGCCATAAAGAAACAACAGATAAAATGGTTTGACCATGTGTGATAAGGCAGAAAGATCAAAACACTATACAATGAGTCTTCAATAAACATAGTGAGAATACCAGACCCAAGGGCTGACCATGAAAAAGATGGATTGGTGGAATATTAGAAACACTAGAAAACATAACAGCAGTAGAGGCCAATCATCATCATGTGCCATACCGGTTGGCGTAGGTGATCATGTCCCTCCACAATCTTCTATCTATAGTTCATCGTATCAGTTCTGTTGTTGACTGTTTTCCATGCCATGACACCAAGCTATCCAGTATTTTCTCTCTTTGTCACCTGCGATCACTCTTTCCTTTTATTTTGCCAGTTGTAACCAAGTATTCCAACTGTCCTCTTCTCATGATGTGCCCGAAAAATGTTGATTGCTTCTTTCTGATGTTTTTTAAGAGCTCCCTTTTTTTGTTGGCCTCTTTTCTTTGAGAACTTCCTCATTGGTCTTTTTAGCTGTCCAGGGAACTTTCAACATTCTGCTGAGAAATCCCATCTCTGTAGCCTCTAATCGTCTTTTCATTAGAGGCCAATAGAAGAGCAAAAGACAGAAAACTATATTTCCCCTCGAAAATAAAAGGCAAATGAGGAAGGAAAGAAGAAGAATAAGGCCACTCTCTCTATCAACTTTCATTTAAAGTAATATACACTTGCATTTCTTGCCTGTACTGGAAGCCATCACTAAAATAAATTTAATGACTTGCAAATATATTTGAGAAAGTGTGAAGAGAATTTTATGTGTGCTATACTCAGCCTTTCTGATGAAAACTTATTGGCTACTGGCCTTTCCAATAAAAAATCACAGTCATTTCTCCAACCACAGCCAACTTGTACTGTATGCTTTCTTTCCCCAAACCATAGTGTAAGTAGTTTGTACTAGTCATGCTAACCCCACATGGCCACACAATTTAGACACTGACAAGAAAAGTAAACAAAATTAACAGTTCTCTTTTGGGCTCGGCAAATATAATAAAATGCATTATAACTGATTTGTAGGCTGGGTAACATAGGTGTTCAAATTTTTATTTTACATCGGATAAGAAGTAACAAAACTATTTGATTTTTTAAATTTATGTTTTATCAGGATTCTTGTTGTAAGAGTATTCTACTGTAGAGATAAAATAAAGAAGTGGACATACCCTAAGTTCTTCAAGTTCCTGGGTTCTTCTTTCCTCCAAGACTAGAGATGCTCTGTAACATTGAGTAAATATCTACATTGATGATGTTATGTATTAGAATTGATTAAAATTTCTATCTATCTATTGTCCTTTCGAGCCGAAGACGGCACATAGGGCAGAACTACAATCTCAAAAACAGAAACCCCTGCGTGCCGAAGTGGCACATATTGCAGAGATCACTGCTTCTAAAATCTATGGTTCTGTTTCCATAACAATGATTTTTACAATGACAGCTTGTCAAGCCATCGATCAACCTCCTTAGTCGCCTCTTACGACATGCCTGGAAGGTCACAGTGTCACTATTCTTAAAATTTACAAGCTAGTATATTGGAATTACCATATATATATGATTCTGTCCTGAAAGCAGGAAGGTTAATACTAGAGCTCATGACTAAAAATATGTTCATTAAGTTTCAAGTTTGAGAGGGCAGAAATAAGAAGGCTGTGGTATCTTGATATGCAATACAAATTTTGCTGCACTAAAATAATTGACCTAATATAGGAGGTGGACAGCAACAGGTTCATCATAGGTTGTCAAATATGAAGTACATGAAAATTGTCTACTAATCTGACAGGACTGCTCGTAGAGTGGATTTTTTTCTAGGTTTTGTAAACAAAATATAATACCATTTCATGTTACAACATTTACCATTAAAAGCCACTTATTCCTAAGAAAAAAGAAATCAAATTAAACTAGTTTTTTAAACTGAACATCTTTCAAAATTATGAATGTTTTATTTAGTGTTAATCTCAGTCACTGATGCATGCTTGGAACTATTTACCAGGTTGGCAGGTATTTTATGTCAATTAAAATACAAATACAGTTAACACTCTTTATTTAATTATTAAAACTGTTCATTTTATGACAACATATATTTGTGCTATGTTAATTTTTTTTTTTAATTTGCAATATAAATATTAATCATTAAAAATTAAAGATATTAAATGAGGATTCTTTATGTCCCTTACCACTTTGTTTTTGGCTATTCTCACCCCTCAGTAATGAAGTTGTTCACAGATAATATGCAATGTCAGTTCCACTGTGCAGAAGGAAAGATTCCCCATTGGGATCATGCAACAGGAAAATGTTGTTACACTATTATTATTATTATAGCATTTGTCCCATTCATCCGCAAAGGAAGGGGGGGGGGGGGGAAGATGATTCATTCTGTCTCACTGTTTTGGAAAATTTGATCAAGAACTTAGAAATGTTTGCTCAATCTGTGGCTTAAGGTTTAGAATAATTTAGATAGTGTTTAGTATTTATAATACACTTTGTTTCATTATTTTCTTTATATTTTTATAAAACTTGAACCACAACACTGAAGCTATGGTACTGACTTTAGCTGGGCCAGCTGGGATTCATAATCCTCCAACAGGCTGTCTTTTCGCACAAGTCTTTCCTTTAGTGCTTCAATATAACCAGCCAGAATTTGACATGTTTTCCTTCTGACTTCCATCAAGTGCTCCCTCTCATCTCTAGGGATGTGAGCCATAGAAGAAAGGCCTTCTGTATCTTCTACATTCAAGGATTCAGTTAGATACCGGCACAAAGAGAGGTACTGTAACAATGATTAAACATATACTCTGAGCAACAGTTAGTAACAGCAAACTTTTAAAAATGAATTTACAAAATAATTAAAAGAGCACGTAACAGTGTGGATGTGAAGGCTTGATGTTACTGTAGAAGAACATAACTTTAGAAAATGTATATTAAAAAAAAATAATTCAGAGTGCAGTGTATCCAGCAACCATCCATTCAGAGTGCAGTGTATCCAGCAACCATCCATTCAGAGTGCAGTGTATCCAGCAACCATCCATTCAGTGTGCAGTGTATCCAGCAACCATCCATTCATAGTGCAGTGTATCCAGCAACCATCCATTCATAGTGCAGTGTATCCAGCAACCATCCATTCAGAGTGCAGTGTATCCAGCAACCATCCATTCATAGTGCAGTGTATCCAGCAACCATCCATTCATAGTGCAGTGTATCCAGCAACCATCGATTCAGAGTGCAGTGTATCCAGCAACCATCCATTCAGAGTGCAGTGTATCCAGCAACCATCCATTCAGAGTGCAGTGTATCCAGCAACCATCCATTCAGAGTGCAGTGTATCCAGCAACCATCCATTCAGAGTGCAGTGTATCCAGCAACCATCCATTCAGAGTACAGTGTATAATGCCAGCAACCATCCATTCAGAGTGCAGTGTATCCAGCAACCATCCATTCAGAGTGCAGTGTATCCAGCAACCATCCATTCAGAGTGCAGTGTATCCAGCAACCATCCATTCAGAGTGCAGTGTATCCAGCAACCATCCATTCAGAGTGCAGTGTATCCAGCAACCATCCATTCAGAGTACAGTGTATAATGCCAGCAACCATCCATTCAGAGTGCAGTGTATAATGCCAGCAACCATCCATTCAGAGTGCAGTGTATAATGCCATTAACCATCCATTCAGAGTGCAGTGTATAATGCCAGCAACCATCCATTCATAGTGCAGTGTATAATGCCAGCAACCATCCATTCAGAGTGCAGTGTATCCAGCAACCATCCATTCAGAGTGCAGTGTATCCAGCAACCATCCATTCATAGTGCAGTGTATCCAGCAACCATCCATTCAGAGTGCAGTGTATCCAGCAACCATCCATTCAGAGTGCAGTGTATAATGCCAGCAACCATCCATTCAGAGTGCAGTGTATAATGCCAGCAACCATCCATTCAGAGTGCAGTGTATAATACCAGCAACCATCCATTAAGAGTGCAGTGTATAATGCCAGCAACCATCCATTCAGAGTGCAGTGTATAATGCCAGCAACCATCCATTCAGAGCGCAGTGTATAATGCCAGCAACCATCCATTCAGAGTGCAGTGTATAATGCCAGCAACCATCCATTCAGAGTGCAGTGTATAATGCCAGCAACCATCCATTCATATAAATTAACCCTTACACCACCATTGTAAAAGGACCATAAAACTGTTATTTCTGCAATCTTTCTTCAATGAGACACAATGGCTTTTTTTAAACTCTTAAACAACAGTCAGTAAAAGCACATAATTTTTCACCTATGGGTTTAGCTAGAGTGCTGTGATGTTAACAACAATATTGACAATGAACAGCAAACTATATTTGTTTATTTGTACAATTAAACCCCTCTTGATTCTTCTTTTTATTCTGATTGCAGAGGGTTGGGTGTACTAGAGGTAAGACATAAGCCTCTGGACAAAGAAGGTCCCTGGTTAGAATCCCACAACAGGTGGTGAGAATTTTTCAATTTAAAATTGTGATTTTTTTCATGACTTTACCCATCCCAATTCTCTGGGTGATGAAAGGTCTTGTCATCTCGAACAATGGTCCTGTGTACACTCTGAACATGTTAAGAACTCTTGACAATTAAAAATTGAAAGTATAAGCTAAAATGGTTACTGCCTTGGCAAAATTGTTGAGCAACCTATCCATGCAATAGATAGTTGTGTCATGCTAAAAAGTTCAGATATTGTGGCTTGCAGTAAACTAGCAGAACTCTTTATACTGTACAAAAGATGCTGACAAACACCTATACATCCAGTGGAACACCAATTCTAGACAAATCTGGATTAATGCTAACAACAAGCGCAGACATAAAAGCCCGTTGGGCGGAACACTTCAAAGAAATTCTTAACCGTCCACTACCTCACAGTTTAATAGATTTTGAAGCTGAAACACCAGCAGCAGAATTAGATGTAAATTTAGATGACTTCACCTTGAGTGAAATAGAAACCACCTTAAAGCTAATGACCAATAACAAGGCTGCTGGAGAGGATAAGTTAACAGCTGAGATCCTCAAGGCAATTGATAGCCATAATTTAATACATCTCCAAAAAATGTTCAACATCATTTGGAAAACAGAGAAGACGCCTCATAAATGGAAAAAAGGAATCATTGTTAAGATCCCAAAAAAGGGCAATCTTAGAGATTGTAACAATTGGAGAGGCGTGACACTTTTGTCAGTTGCCTCAAAATTATTCTGTAAAATCATCCTAAATAGAATAAAGGATTCAATAGATACAGTAATGCGTGAAGAACAGGCTGGGTTTAGAAAAGGGAGAAGCTGTCTTGACCACATTTTCACTCTACGACTTATATTGGAGGAACTCATTGAAAAGCAAAAACCTTTTGTACTTAACTTCATCGACTTCAAAAAAGCATTTGATAGTATTCATAGAGATTCTTTGTGGAAAATTCTGAAGCAATATGGCTTACCATCAAAAATCATAAATATTATCAAAGACATGTATGATGGTTACACATGTGCAGTTCGAACAGAGGAAGGACTGAGCGAATGTTTCCCAATAGAAACTGGGGTTAAACAAGGATGTATTTTATCGCCCTTGTTATTTGGAATTGTTATGGACTTCATAATGAAGAAATGCTGCACTGGTAATAAAGGCATCGAATGGATACAAGGAGACCATTTGGAGGACCTGGACTTTGCTGATGACATAGTTCTCATCAGCAATCAGATAAAAACGATGCAGGAAAACACAAATGAACTATCATCAATAGCCAGCAAAATTGGGCTTGAGGTCAATCATGAAAAGACTAAAGTCATGAAAAGTTTAATTCCAACAAGTGACAAAATATACATGGAAAACAAACCAGTAGAAGAGATCGATCACTTCATCTATCTTGGAAGTCACAATGATCGAGAAGGGAATACGAGCAAAGAAATTAGAATCAGACTGGCTAAAGCAGCAATGTCTTTCAGAAGCCTTGAAAAGTTGTGGAAATCAAAACTCATTAGCACAAACACAAAACTTAGGCTATTCAAATCAAATGTACTATCAACCCTTACGTATGCGTGTGAAAGCTGGAAAACAACAAGAGATATAGAAACAAAGTTGAACGCATTCGAAAATAAATGTCTAAGGAAAATACTTGGTATAGAATGGAACGAATTCAAAACAAACGAGGAAATTAGAGAAATCGCCAATCAACCACTAATATCTTCAGTAATAAAGAAAAGACGATGGTCATACGTTGGACATGTGATGAGAAGAGATAATAATCGAATAGCAAAGCAAGCCCTCATATGGGAAACAACAGGTAAAAGAAAAAGAGGAAGACCCAGGGAGACACTGAGAAGAACATTGATGAGAGAGGCAAGAGCAGCAGGAATCGGCTCCCTCAATGAGATAGAACTGCTTGCACAGAACAGAGACAGATGGCGAGATTTGATAAAATATCTTTAAAAGAAAACTGCTAGAACAAAAATTCATATAGGAGAAGGTGTATCTTGGTCTACGCCCTATGGGCCGGTAACGGCTCGAAAGGTCAATAGATAGATAGATAGATAGTAAACTAGCAACAAAATGCATCCACATCCACTTAACAGGGAAACACTGAAGATGAAGAAGATCACTTCTGTTACCAATATTCATTCTCTTTTTATTATTCTCCTATTCCTACTACTGTCCACTGAAAGGTGATTTTTATTCATTTAATTTCTCCCTAGCTCTCATCAGGTTTTCTTTTCATACAAAGGTTATGTTACCAAAGTCAACAACTCTGAGATTGTCAAAGCAACATTTGATATACTGTATATAAGGTCTGTATGAGCTACATAGGCTGATCTTTGTCTTCAGTAGCAAACTGAACACTGTTTTTTTTATTGTTATTTAATTTTGTATATTATGAAAGATATCCACTCTGGTCTTAGTATGATAAAAATAATTTAATGATAACATGTGTAAACAAATTGCAAGACGGCACTAAAAAATAATATCTGATAAAGCACATTCATGATATCAGTAATCACTTAAGTCAACTAAACTCAATTTTAATTGATAACTAGGGGTCGGATTTTTATGACATATTTAATTCCTGACATGTACTTTTTAAATCCAAGTTAATTTCATTATGTTTCAAGCCTTTCTGAACCCTCTTATGCTGTTGTTAGTGGTCAGATGGATGCATAATTTTACAATTATTTAGGTTTAGGTCATATTTTGACAAAATTGGAGGCATAAATGCATATTTTTGGTTACATTTGTTACGGTAATATTTGTTGCAATTTTAGGTGCAATAAAACTTCTATTTATATCACCCTTTATTAAAGTAAGCAAGGTTTCTATCAGTGCAAAGGAAGAGATTTCAGAGACAACATTTTTCATGGTTTTAAATATCTATCAAAAAGCCAATTTAAAAAAAAAATAGTAATTTTTCCTCTTTTTTTTTTTTTGCTGTGACCAGGGAAATTTCCTTCATCAAACAATTCTTAGTGACTCAGGAATCAAAGCGAATAACACTATGTGGTAACTGAACATAGTGGTGGACTTATGGCAACTGTGCCGATAGACATTGTAACACGTCCAGTCCAAGAGGTGAAACTCAGGTCATAAATCAACCTGAGCCAGGAATTTCAAGTACCAGTGTTTTGCCTGGTGTGAACACAAGAAAATTGTGCGTCACAAATTCAGAGAATTTACTATTTTTAGAGCACTTAAAGTTACATTAAAGTGATAGTAATTTTTATTATGGTATCGTAACTGAGAGAGGGGAGGGGGGTGTGTGTGTACAGATAGGTGTTGTAATCTAGGGTTAATTTAATGACTTGCAAATAGATTTTAGCAAGTGTGTAGAGAATTCTATGTGCACCAATGCTCAACCTTTATGATGAAAGCCCATTGGCCTCTCCAATAAAAAAAACAGTCATTTCTCCAACCGCAGCTACAACTTGTGCTTTGTACTTTGTTTCCTCAAACCATACCTCTCTCATACACTGCCGAGTGCATAGGCCTTACTTGTCATGCTAATCAAAATGGCCACACAGTTCACACATTGACAAAAAAAGTACATATTAACAGTTTTTTTTTTTGGCTAAGCAAATTTCACAAAATGTATAAACAATTTGTAGAATAAGTTTCAGTGTTAAAAAAGTATTTTTTTTAAATATGGGATATAGAAGAAACTGATGATAAGTCAGGATACTTGCTATAACTAGTCTCTTTATAAATGGATTCTACTGTATCAATAATTTGATCAAACTGTTGTGATGGAGTATTTAGCATTTTCACTATCTGACCAAATGATTAGAGTTTAACTACCTGACAAAGCAGATTTACTGGGTTTATTCAAAACATCTGTACCAAAGTATTTTTTTTTCTGGAAAATTGGGGCAACCTGACATGGTGATGATCGTGGAAAAACCAACATTGCTTTATTCAAAATGATCCTCTTGTTATATATATATAAAAGCTAAAGCATAACAAGAGAGAAAGACAATAGTCGTACAATTAGATGTTGGAGATAGGTAGCTAATAGAGTAAAGACAAAGTAAAAAATCAATTGATCAGCATCATTTAGTTTGTTAAAGAATGAGAGATTACTGGTTTATATACCTTGTAAGAATAACTTCTGATCAAATAGCAATATGATATATAAATAGAAGATTTTACCATATATGATTTTACAAAAGAATGCCATAGATAGCTAAAAGGATTAGTGAGAATGTTTGTATTGAGGCCAAGTCAAAAAAGAAAGCTAATTTAGAACATTAAGTGGAAAAAATCATCAATTTTTTATCAAGTAAGGAGAAAAGAACAACTGGAAAATATAAGGACAACTGGGAAAATGATGGGTGAAGAAATATGGAAAAACAGGGAAAAGATACCAGACAAGTGAAGTGAATTTAGCATGAAGTAAGAAGCAGATTGATTGACAAGTGAAGTGCATCTAGCTTGAAGTGAGAAGCAGATTGATTGACAAGTGAAGTGAATCTAGCTTGAAGTGAGAAGCAGATTAATTGACAAGTGAAGTGTATCTAGCTTGAAGTGAGAAGCAGATTGATTGACAAGTGAAGTGCATCTAGCTTGAAGTGAGAAGCAGATTGATTGACAAGTGAAGTGCATCTAGCTTGAAGTGAGAAGCAGATTGATTGACAAGTGAAGCGCATCTAGCTTGAAGTGAGAAGCAGATTGATTGACAAGTGAAGTGCATCTAGCTTGAAGTGAGAAGCAGATTGATTGACAAGTGAAGTGCATCTAGCTTGAAGTGAGAAGCAGATTGATTGACAAGTGAAGTGCATCTAGCTTGAAGTGAGAAGCAGATTGATTGACAAGTGAAGGGAATTTAGCATGAAGTGAGAAGCAGATTGATTGACAAGTGAAGGGAATTTAGCATGAAGTGAGAAGCAGATTGATTGACAACTGCAGAGAAAAAAGCTGTAAAGAGTCATGTCCACAATACCATTAAATGGATGATGATGGTATTACTAGAAGTTGCAAAGGACCTGGGAAGAGGACATTACTTTTCTTTCTTTCTTCACTTCCTTTTTTACTGCTTTGAGTGTCAAGGGAGCTACAAAGTTCTGGTTTTTGTCCAAATGGCAGCTTTAAACTTTGCTAATCAATGTTGTTGTAGGATTTTGTAAATTTTGTCTGTCCATCTTACTCTAGGTCTGCCTCTTGCTCTTCTCCCTTTTCCTCTTTTACTATATGTCTTGTATGGTGAGGAATCAGATGGCATTTTTTCTAGATGGGCAAACCATTTTATTTGTTGTTTCTCTATGTAGTTTAGGATTGGTTCAATGCCCACTCTTTCTCTGGAGGACAATACTGAAGAAGATAAATGTTTACAGATTTCTCACAATTTAACTTATTTGGGCCACAATATTTTGCACTAGTAAGTGATCCTAACTACGATGCTTCATGGCATATGCAGTAAAATAAAATGGTAGAAATATATCAGAGGAAAATTAGTTTTGCTTCCAAGAGACTTATCTTGAACAGATGAACTTACTGAAGCCTCACTACACTCCAAAGCATCCATTGTCTCTCTGTGGGCACTTCGCTCCATTTCTGCTTCAGCATTGAATGATGCTGTGTTTGCTCTGGCTCTGCCAATCTCATGATCCAATGCTGATTTCTCTAGGATATAAGCGTTTTCTGATAAAGCCTGGTTTTTCCTCAGTTCCGCAAGTTCTCTCTGCAGGTGCATGATTCTCTGTAAGGCTTGATCTTCTGTGGACACTAGAATTGTATATATTTCTTTTAGACAATTTCTCAAATAAATATTAACTATGAGATTATTATAATAAAATACTTACATATTCTTTTTGTTTAAGAATATTGGTTGCCAAATATTTCTAATTTATTCCTCATGTCTTTCTGTAACAGTTTCTTTTTTTTTTAGTATTGTCAATTAAAATCAAAATGTCTTTATATTGCAGTTAAAAGAGCTTGAATGCAAAATCTCAGGTTTACTACTTTCACATTTCTATCTATCTATCTATTGTCCTTTTGAGCTGAAGACAGCACATAGGGCAGAACTACAATCTCAAAAACAGAAACCTTGCGTGCCAAAATGGCACATATTGCAGAGATCACTGCTTCTAAAATCTATTCTGTTTCCATAACAATGCTTTTTACAATGACAGCTTGTCAAGCCAACGATCAACCTCCTTAGTCACCTCTTACAACATGCCTGGAAGGTCACAGTGTTACTATTCTTTACTTCCCACATAATGAGGCCCCAGTAACACAAGGGAGACTTTCACATTTACATAACTATAATCTGACAAAATGTTATACTGTAGTAGTCTTTGTTGAAAGGCAAGACCAATAAATAGAAATCATTATCACTTGAGGGGTAAGATTAATCAATGGTTTGGTAATATGACATTACAACATACACCAACATGACAATGAATCACAATATCTTCAGTTTTTATTCAGTTTATTATTATGGCATCAGGCTTCATGTAAATGAATAATTGTTTTGTCCATCAGCAATTAACATTGTCATTCGCGTATCGTAGTAATGACAATCTACAAGGACAAGTTAAATATACGTGTGCAACCAGTGAGCTACTGAAACTATCAATGACACACACTCCACCATCTTCTGAAAGTGACTGAGCAACTGTGCAAACTGATATGATGTCAAGTGTAAAAACAACAGCAAAGTTATATCAATCTGTTATTATCCTTTCACGGCATGGGCTGAGTGCCTGACATGCCTAGAGAAAATTTTAACTTTTTGCCTTCCTAGCAATGCTCACTATGGGGCAGTGCTTTTATTATTTTGCTGTGAACTACCCAATAATAATAATTGGTGCTTCTGGTGCAGCCCAAAATCGCAGTGTTTTTTTTTTGCAAGTTCGTCAGCAAGGAAGTATAATTTCAATGTTGTGTGATTCTGAATAAAGCTCAGGGTGTATCCACGTGCTGGAGAGCTGTATGAATTCAGAGGAAGAGGTATGTTTACAGCACTCGGAAAAAATGACAAACAATCAACAACAGAAAAAAATATGGACCAAGGCAGGATCGAACCCGTACTCAGTGGCACAGCGCCTTGCCACGAAAAGCCAAATGCTAGGGAACACTGCCACTCAGCTAACCAAAAAATTAGCCTCGTAGGCAAGGTCCTTTCGCGAAGGCTTTCCCATGACTATAGCATAAGGCTGCGATCACAGCTCAGAAATATTTTTCCTGTTAAGACAAGCATCTCCCGGACAGGGCAGGGCCGAATACCTGCGTTGCAGACAAACATTTAGGACGAAACAGCACGAATAGTAGTTTCCAGTGGTTAAGACTGGAAACAAATAATAATAAATGAATATTATTATAGAGGGAAACATCCGAGGCGATAATCAGTGAATCAATTCAGAGGAAGAGGTATGTTTACAGCACTCGGAAAAAATGACAAACAATCAACAACAGAAAAAAATATGGACCAAGGCAGGATCGAACCCGTACTCAGTGGCACAGTGCCTTGCCACGAAAAGCCAAACGCTAGGGAACACTGCCACTCAGCTAACCAAAAAATTAGCCTCATAGGCAAGGTCCTTTCGCAAAGGCTTTCCCATGACTATAGCATAAGGCACAGCTCGGAAATATTTTTCCTGTTAAGACAAGCATCTCCCGGACAGGGCAGGGCCGAATACCTGCCTTGCAGACAAACATTTAGGACGAAACAGCACGAATAGTAGTTTCCAGTGGTTAAGACTGGAGACAAATAATAATAAATGAATATTATTATAGAGGGAAACATCCGAGGCGTGATCGCAGCCTTATGCTATAGTCATGGGAAAGCCTTCTAACCATATGCTAAGCAGGCTAGGATGTTAAGTGGGAAGATTTCTGTAAGAAAGTGTGCTCAGAAAAATCCCTAGCCACATTCTGGCATCTTCATCAGAGCATGAATGGCACATCATGACACAGAGGCATACCAGACTTTCAGAGCACAGGGCAGACATGGCACAAATCTGATGAGAAAGGGAAGACCCTGCTCACGTGCTACACTGAGCACACTGACCAAAGAAATGAGGCTGTAAGAATGAGGATTAAGGAGTCACTCTCAGAATTGTGTGAGGAGGTAGAGCTGGGAGAAGAACTTAACATCACAACCAATCCCATTCATGCAACACTTAAAATGTCACACAACATTGCCCCTGGTCCAGATGGTTTTCAATATGACGGCATAAGCGATTTAGCGACAACAACTTGGAGAAACTAGCCAAAGAGTTTAATGTTAGCATTCAGAGTGAGATGATTAAGGAGGCATGGCTGCACAGTTACTTACAACCTCTGCTAATGCCATACAAAGACCACCTTCAGATAAGTGCCTACAAAATAATCATGATGCAGAACATTGCGGGAAAACTACTGTAGAAAATGGTTGCCCATATACTCACGAACTTGAATGGATAAGCGCATTCCCAAACACACTCAGGGGTTATAGATACAACAAAGAGACATGGCTCAATGCGGCAGTCTTCGCCTATGATGTCCTCAAAGAATTTCACAGATGAGAGAAGGTATGTGCTGCTGCTATAGATCTGGAAGATGTATACAACAAAGTACCATTTGAGTACTTCATGCACACGATCCTCAAACTGTCGGTGCACCCCTTCTTCATGGAAGGTGATACTCAGATGTGGATGATGGTCATACGAGCCTACATCAATTATGTTCAGCATTGCCACAAGGTTCACCATTGTCATCAGTCCTATTTAGTGTGTACACAATAACAACCACAGAACAACAGCTGGATGGGAGGGGAAGAACTATGACTTTTGCTGATGACATTCTGTTCAGAGGTTCGCCTCAGTACCGCAAAATGAACTCGCATCGCATCTCTTCCTGGTGTGAAGTATCAGGTGCCTTGGTTAATTCTAGTAAAGCTTCAGTGACATGGTTCTCCCTTAACAATCATATCATTAACACAGAAACACCGGTGGTGTGAATATGGGCTGACGATGTGACCAGGGACAGGTTAAAGACATACCAAGAAGTTAAGGTTGATTGAGTCTGTGTTTTAGGAACAAAAGCCTGCAAAGGTTACATGGTTAGCCACCATGATGTTTGTGGCAGCTGCCTATATTGAGCAGAGACTACTTTCATTTCTGTTCCAGGGACTGGTTCTCACACCAATCAAGTATGCCCTAGAAGTATTCACTGTCAGCGCATTACAGATTGACAGGCTAAAGAAAGTACAAAATGAGGCAATGCGCATTATCTTGATGTGTAAGAAAGACACTCCTTGTGTGGCAATGAGGTATCTTCTTGATTTTCCAATTGTGAATGAAAGGATCAAGATCTGGAGGGCATGAGGCTACCTTAAGATAAGTGTAGATAAAGAGCATCCATTGCACCAAGAGCTCAACACTAGGAAAGGGCACAGACTAAGAAGAGGCACATCATGGGTGGGCCACGAAATAAAATGTCATTAAACAGGTCTGTGGGCTTAGTGAGGAGTGAATACCAGTGCCTTCATCACTCTGTGGCATATTCTCATGTATTATCACACTGAACAGGAAGTGCAGGGATCAGAATCCAGTTGTGGTTGATTAGGAGGTCAATACCCTTACCTGTATAATACTGATGAGAAAGATACAGTCATTTATACAGTCAGATCCATATGGGCATTTTTACAGCACACTCCACAGGCAGAGTAGTCAAAGAAGACAGTGGTGTGTACATTATGACCATGAATAGCATGACGATGGAGGTGATGGCAGTGATCAGAGCATTCATTTGGTTGGCATCACAAAACTAGACCCATGCCTGAATACTAAGTGATTCAATGAGCATGATAAGAGAAATGGAGTCGGGATCTGTACAAAGGCAATGGGTCAGGTAATTACAGAAATCAACAATATACAGTCACCTTTGTCTAAATTCCTGGACATGTGTGGGTATGGGGCAATGAAAGAGCAGATAAGTTTGCTGTGCTGTAGTTGAAGACAGTCAATGGATCATGCAGACATTATTAATACCCGCTGAGATCCTGGAAGGGCTCAGGACTTCGACAACTATAAGTACACATTTCTGCTTCAGAAGAAGGCGATGGGAGTAAAGATGGGTACATCCAGAAATTAGAGATTTAGTGGGTGCATGAGAGGACTTATCAACCAACACAGAACTGAAGTTATCAGTCGCTGGATGCTGTAGGACATGCTGAAGAGATCTGAGCACCTGTGGACAAGATCAGAGTGCAGTGATGATAACCCAAAAATAACTCAATACCAATAATGCTCTCTCCAGCTTTTGTGAAATATCTCAATAATTCTTCCGCATATTTGTTTCTTAAGTTTTACAGACATTCATTGTATAGAAGAGTGGTTTCCCCCATGCTACATATCAACCTCAAAAAGTAAATTAGCCACATGTTGGGGGAATAAATTTGGTTTCTAAAGTGTACATCAGATTGTGCTTTCTTGTGTGTGTATTTTATGCCATGTTATCAAGGCTTCCAATGGAAACATGGTTAAACCCTAGTTCCCTATGGATTATTTAAAAGACTATAACAGACAAGAATAGTAAGTATACCAAACTCTGTAAGAAATAGTTTATTTACATTATTATACTTTGCTATATTGTGATTGAGCAGTCAGTTGAATGACAAGGCCTAGATAGGTCATAGTACCCACAGGATATGAAATTTCTCTACACTATTTTACTGTGTCTACAACAGATGTTAATTCCACTAATAAATTGAACATTCTGAATGGGATATGGCCTTTGGCGTCTTGACAGATAGTTGGTAAGCAAGCAATCATGAAAATCAGCAGTTTGGTAAAAATATTAGTGTCTTATGCTGGATGCTGCTTTGCTGAACAGTTTCTCTCATGACTGAATCTGCCAATATTGGACAGACAGATCCATCCGCAAAATGAACAAGATGTATTCGTAGTGCCTGGTCATGTCTCCTTTCTCCTTCACCTTTTGAGTTCTGAATTTGATATCAGCAATGCCTCAAAAGTTGCTGTGCCGTTTTTTATTTTTGTTTTCCATGTGCTATATCAGCAGTCAGATTTTCCAAGTTTCTTTCACTGATAGAGAATTCCCTCAAGGAAGTCCTGCAAATATCCTTATATCTCAGCACTGGTCTGTCCTTTGTTCTCTTTCTGTCCTTAAGTTTGTCATTCAATATTTGTTTGGAAATATGAATGCTTGTCATTCTTCTTACATGATGGGATATTCAACCAGTAAATAAATAAACGAATATAGTTAAAAAAAAATAACATGAGCATAAAAGTTGGACCTGATTTTATTGGAGCTTGATCTGGTTTCATAATTTTGTGAGTAATATTTTAAATATTTCAACTTTCATTTTCATATTTCTTCACTTTTTAAATGCTTACTCCAATTTTATGGCATACAAATATTATTTCCATCTTCAGCATTATTCCTTCTTTAATTTGATTGATTTGATTATATGCTTTGTTTAAAAGCACAATATTTACAGAATTTTTGACATTGGTGATTAGACAAATCTAATTCAGATAATTCAGTTCAAATCAACAAAATAATCAGGAAGAGAAAGAGTTAAAGTTGCAATAACTTGCTCCAGTCTCAAACCTTATACTTGGTATTGCCATCATACAATCTGAACTCTCATCTTCATATTTAATGTTGATTTTCAACAGCTTTGCCTCATTTCAAAATATTGTATTTTTATTATATTATTCGCCCGTGCGCTGCCAGGGCTCGAAAGGGGAGTAAAGAATACCGGCGCTGTACCCTACCAGGCATGTTCATAAGAGGCGAGAAAGGAGGGTTGAGCATGGGACTGGCTATCCCATACTGTAAAAAAATAAGCCGAAAAAACTTCACAAACATGGACAAGTCAAAGAAAAAGAAAAAAGTAAATCCGCCATCCAGGAAAGATAAGAGCTCTCTGTCTATGAGACGTATGATGTAAGCCGGAGAAAGCCGTAAGGAGTCCAGGTTGCCGATTCACCCTTTGTTTACCAGGAATTTGTTTGTTGAAGACCTATGCTCCACTGGGAGCTAGAGAAGATAGTAGAATTATATTATTGTACAAGGTATTAATTTTCTGGCAATGTTTTAACATTCATAATTATAAATATTACTTTTGTCAGGTTCTTTCTTAGGAGAAGTTTTGAAAATGTAAGCTTACGTGGTGGTCTTGATTGTTCTAATGTTTTGATTTTGGCTCTCAACTCTGATAAAGCTTCCCGCTGCCTGGCAATCACCTGGTCATGACGTTCTCCTCTACACTGAGCCCCAAGGCTTGTCAACTCAGATGTAATACGGCCCTGAAAATTTATCACAATGACTTACTATGATTATAAAAGATAAACAACTATTTATAATGAATGTAATAAAGATAAAATGATAAATATTTCCCAAAGCAATACTTTTGGGAGCGGTCTTCCAGTCAATATGGTGGATAGGCAGCAGGAATCATTGAGGCTCAGTCTGAAAAGTGTTCCTAGTTGTGGTTTCCTCATATTCCAAGTCCGCCTTGCTGCTGGAGCTACTGAGTTTAGTGCTCTGTGCACACCGTGAGCTGGGTTTTTAATCCGAATCATGTTTTGATATTCCGGTTGCTTATGATGAATGATGATATCATATGACGAAGGACAGTTCAGCTGCATTCACTTTTGGTGCAGCTTGGCCTTATGTCTTTTGGCACATGCTGTAGCTGCTAATATGGGGATTGCAGCTGCCTTTCTTTGTTTGGATCCTTCAAAGAGATGAGTTTTAATTTGGATGATTCCATTAGCATAGGCAGTTGAGCAATTATGGATTTTAATTAATTTGCAGTGATACCAGGGCCTTTGAATAACCATTACCATAATCATTACTTTTGGGAATATTTTTTTGGAGAGTGCAACCCTGTACTCTCTCCTCAGATGTCTTTCTTTTCTTCATCACAACGCAGGTATCCAATTTTTTCTCAGCTAGCTTGAGTGAAGGACACATGCTTTGAGTCCTAAGCTTTGGCAAGAAAGCAAACCTCAAAGGTTATACCAGATCAGTGTCAAGTACTGTGAAGGTAATATAAAATATAGAATAGTGTGAATAGCATATGGCCTTTGGCATCTAGACAGATTGTCCGTAGCAAGCAGTCAAGATTTGTCAATAGTTTATTTATATACTACACCTTATGCTGGTAGTTTTTATATTGAGCAGCTTCTCTTGTGGCTAAATTTGCCAATATTAGATAGACAGATCCGATCGCAGATAGAACAAGATGAATTTGTGGTGTCTGGCCTCATCTCCTTCTCTTGTACCTTTTGTCTTCTGATTTTGGCATCAACACTTCCTCGAATGTTATTGTGTCATTTTTGTTGTTTTTTTCATCTACGATCTGATGTCAGATTTTCCAGATCTCTTTTGCTGATAGAGAATTTACTCAAGGAAATCTTGCAAAAATCTTTATATCTCAGCACTGTTCTGCCCTTTGGTCTCTTTCCACCCCAAAGTTCACCATAATATAATTGTTTGGGAAAAAGTGTGTTGTCCAGTTCTTCTCACCTGACCAAGCCACCTTAGTCTCCCACTTCTAAGTGTTGCCTTGATAGATGGAAATTTTGCTCAATGCAAGACGTTAGAGTTGGTTACTTTCTCCTGCCATTTGAGGTTCATTATCTTGTGAAGGCAACACACAAGAAGCCTGTTTAACTTTCACTCCTGCACTGCACAGGTCTGATCCATATAGAGGTGTGCGAAGCATACAATTTGGTAAATTAGAATATTAATATTGAGTGTTAGTTTTGTGTTGGCTTATGTTTTGTGTTTCTTCTTCTTTTTTTCTTCCTTATTTGCCTTTCTGTGTTGAGGGGAGATATAATTTGTGGTCTTTTGCTCTTCTTTTCACTTCTGCTGCTGTTATGTTTCCTAGTGTTTCTAATATTCCATCGATCCATCTCTTTCGTCTTTTAACCCTTGGGCCTGGTGTTTTTGCAATGTTTATTGAAGGCTTCTTATGTTGTGTTTTGATCACTCTGGCTTGTCACGTAACCAAACCATTTTATCTGTTGTTTCTTTATATATTCTATGGCGGGAGCTATTCCTAACTTTTTTCTCAGTTCTTCATTTCTAATCTGATCTCTCAGACTGTTTCCTGTCATATGTCTTACACATTTCATCTCTATAGAGGTTATTTTTCTTATTGTTCTTGCATCTAGGATCCAGGTCTGGCATTGGTAGCACAACGTTGGGATGAAGATTGTACTGTACAGTGCCTGTTTTGTCTCTAGAGTTATTGTCCTTGTTGGACAATAGTGGTGATAGCTGTCCAATGATTTGACAAGGTTTGATGCATCTTGATTCTATCTCTGCTGTTTGAGAATTATCGTTTGTCATTAAACTTCCTAGGTATTTGAATTCCTCTACTTGTTTTAGTTGTCTGCCTTCTATAGTTATGTTGATGTTCTGTTTATCTTTGGTGATATTCATGACTTCTGTTTTGTTGATGTTGATTTTCATGTTGTATTTTGTGCCTGTGCTGTTGATTTTATTTAAGTGTTCTTGTAGGTCTTCCATTTTTCCATGTATTAGTGCCTGATCATCTGCAAATAAAAGCTTGTTGATCTCCTCTGTCTCTGATGGGTTGGCTAACTTGCATATATAGTCCATGTATGTAATAAACTCTGTTTAAGTTTACCAAATGCTGCTTTTCTAACTCCAGTATTTATCTCTTCATCAGATTAAATGGTGGTTGTGACCATAGAACCGAAGTAGGTGAACTTCTACACAGATTGAAGGGGTGCATTATTTAATTTTATAGTTGCGGGTATGGACCTGTTACAGGTATACACCCTGTTAGAGCATCACAGTCTTCTGAACACTTATTGACAAAGAGAATAAATCACATGACCTAGCTAGATTGTTCATCATTGACTGCAGTAAGTTTCATTGTGAGCAATCAGTGCTACATCATCAGTAAATAGAAGCTCCTTGATTAGGGTCTCAGTTGTTTTAAATTTTGACCTCAGACATGCTAGATTGCATAAGGAGCTGGCAGATCTTGTTCAGATGTAGATGTCTTCAGAGACGGCTTCAAAAGCTTATTGTTTAGAAGGACAGTGAAAATGATTTGGAAAAGGGTAAGGACAAGGACACAACCCTACTTAACTCCACATTTCATCTCAAAGGGCTAGGACGATCTGTCATTAAATAGTGCTTAAAACATTTTTGTGAATTGACAAGATCATTTTGAGTAATGCTGGTGGGCAACCAACATTTTCCAGCACCATGTATAAACCATCTGTGTTCAAGGTATCAAAAACCTCTGTGAGATCAAATAAATATGTCTTCTCTGTTCTTTGCACTTCTCCTGCAACAGACAGAAAGTAAAAATCATATTGGTAGTTGCCTGGCCAGGTCTAAAACTACGCTCACCTTATCCGCAAGAATGAGTCTCTCTATTCACATTGCTCACCTTATCCGCAAGAATGAGTCTCTCTATTCACATTATTCACCTCATCCTCAAGAATGAGTCTCTCTACTCACATTGCTCACCTCATCCTCAAGAATGAGTCTCTCTACTCACATTACTCACCTCATCCTCAAGAAGGAGTCTCTCTACTCACATTGCTCACCTCATCCTCAAGAATGAGTCTCTCTACTCACATTATTCACCTCATCCTCAAGAATGAGTCTCTCTACTCACATTACTCACCTCATCCTCAAGAATGAGTCTCTCTACTCACATTACTCACCTCATCCTCAAGAATGAGTCTCTCTACTCACATTACTCACCTCATTCTCTAGAAGTTCCAGCTGTTTTTTCTGTTCCTCCTTCTCTCTATGTAACTCCTCTTCAAGCTTCTCCATGCGGCCACTGTTCTCTTCAAGACGACACTTGTACTTATTAGAGATGGTCTTCTCCTTACTGCAGAAACAACATCAGTGTTTTGTATTAACTAAAATTGTATTAAAATAAAATAGACATAATCCTGTAAGCAATTGCAAAGTTAAAAATTATTCAAAATCATAAAAGTAATGTACGACCAAAAACATGCTCATCAAATTTAACAAAAATATAATACAAGAAATTGTCAAAGGAGCAAGACACAAATAAAGACAAAGTACTGGAATGATAACATTAAGAAATGGATGAGTCTTGACCTGCCAGATCACAGAAAACAGTGAAGGAGCAAGAAATCTGGAAGAGAATAGCTGCAGCAACTGATGATCATGCTGTAATGAAGTCATTGGTTAAAATCAAAAACTCATTAAAAAGTCAATATAATATAAAAGAAATTTATCTTAATTATTAACATTATAATGTTGGATGCTTGGTTGAAAAGCTTGATCCCAACAGATTAAAAAATATCAAATGCTCAGATCCCCTCCTCAGCAAGTCCAAACAAGAGATGTAAGCTCTTGGTCGTCAAAGTCCTTTGCCCATCCCACATCTTGGAGGGCAATTAATGATGTCTGCCTGATCCATTGGTTGATCATTTTCAACAAGAGCAAGACTAGATAACCTGTCCTGCGCCACATGTCCAGGGATGTAGACAAAGGTGACACTGCATATCGCTGACTTCTGTAATGACCCCATTCATACGTACAGAGCTAGTCTCCACTTTTCTTATCAAGCTCATCGAATCACTTAATATACAGGCATGGGTGTTGTGACTCCAACAAGATGAATGCTCTTGTCACTGGCATCACCTCCATCGTTATACTAATTGGTGTCATAACATATGCACCGCTGTCATCTTTGACTAACTTCCTGTCGAGTACATCCCTGAACTTCCTGTCCAGTGTGACAATACACACTCCTTGCCAGCATTGATATTGGTAAGACCACAGACCTGTGTAATGACATCTTCTGCTTGACCTACCCATGATTTGCCTCTATTTAGCCTGACACATTTCCCTGTGTTGAGCTCATGATGCAATGGATGCTCTTTATCTGCACTTTTCTACAGGTATGCATGTGCCCTTAGATCTTGATTCTGTCATCCATGGTTGGAAAGTCAAGAAGATACTGCATTGCTAAACAGGGAATGTCCCTCGTACACCCCAAGATAATGTTCATCACTTCCTTCATTCTGTATTTTCTCCAGCCTGTCAATTTGTGTCATACTGACAGTAAGAATTGCCAGGGCATACTTGATTGGTGCGAGGACTAGTTCCTGGAACAGAAGGGTAAGTACCCTCTGCTCGATGTTGGCAGCTGCAAAAACCTTCAAGGCAGCCAATCCTTTGTGGGGTTTTGTTATCACATGGTCGAAGTGGTCCCGAAAACACAGGCTGCAATCAAACTTAACTCCGAGGTATGTCATCAACCTATCCTGGTCACCTCATCAGCCCCCATTCGTACCACCGGTGTTTCCGTGTTAATGTTATGATTGTTAAGCGAGAACCATACAACTGATGTTTTATTTGGAAAAACCAATGCACCTGATACTCAATACCAGGAAGAGATGCAATCGAGTTCATTTTGCATGGTGGAGGTGATTTTCCGTCGGTCTCATCCCTGTTGATATACCAGAATATCATCAGCAAAAGTCATAGTTCTTCCCTTCCCATCCAGCTGTTGTTCCTTGATCGTTATTGTGTACACGTTAAATAGAACTGGTGACAATGGTGAACATTGTGGCAGCCCTGAACAAATGGATGTTGGCTTGGGTGACAAACTTCCACATCAGAGCAACACCTTTCTCTGAAACAGTGCTGCAGCGATCCATCTAATGAGGAAGAGGTGCACCGCCATTTTGAGGAGCATGTGCATGAGGTATTCAAATGGTACTCTGTTGTATGCATCCTCCAGATCTATAGCAGCAGTACATGTCTCCTCTCGTCTGTGGAAACCTTCGAAGACGTCATAGGCAAAGACCTCAGCATTGAGCCATTGATATGGTTTTTTTTTTGGTATGGTGTACAGGTTCACCAAAAAAATATATGGAAGGTATGGTCCTCTTCCATCTACTCTTTTCATATATCATTTGCATGGTATTGAATCTATTATTATTATTTTCTGATGAGCAAACCATTTAATTTGTTGTCTATGTATGTAGTTTAGAATTGATTCTATGACCAATCTCAAAATTGACATGAAAGAAATACAGGAGGAAGAAAAGTGCTGAAAGGTTGACAAACACAAGGGGAAGGGGATATAAAAACAAATTATACTTTAAAACTCTCCTCCCATTAATAAATGGTTGTTTATTTGTTATTAATTTTTTAATCTAAAATAAAAAAAAGTTTTCTTTGGCACCTTACCTCAGGTTTCCTTCCAAATTCTTTATCTCTTCTTTTTGATTATCAATTATTTTCGATAGCTTCACCATTTGTTGTCTTAAGTCTGTAAGTTCTCCTCCTTTTTGACTGAGAAGCTCCCGGTTTCTTTCTAGCTCCTGTTTCTGGGATTCATTAAGATCCCCAGAAACATCTGACAGCCGAGCAGCAGTTCCAGCAAGGTCTCTACGTAGTGCCATGATAACACCTTGTGAGTCCATTATTTCCTTCTTTAAGACAGCATTCTCTTGTCTAAAAGCAAAACATACATTGAAAAACATTTATTAATTTCCTAATGTATTGATGGTTATTGATCAGCATTATAAAAACATCTAGCCTTTGATCTACTGCATTAATAAAATGCGAGCTATCCTCAAATAGGGAGCCGAGGTAGCTCAGTGGTTAGTGAACTGGACTACAAAGAACAAGGGGTAGGGTTCGATCCCAACCGACAGCTTCCGGGTTCACCCAGCCTTATGTGGGTACCAGATTTTTTTCTGGGAAAGTAAAGCAGCACGGGTGGAATACCGGCCACATTACCCCAAAAATCATGTGCTGAAGGTCTGTAAAATATAGGGTCACTAACACCATATTTCCCTATACACCACTTGGCGTGACGGGGGTACTTTACTTTTTTTTTTTTTACTATCCTCAGATACTGTTATAATGAAAAAAAAATCATCTTTTATGGCATCTTCCCATTATTGGGGTCTGCCAGAAGGGGACTTATCGGATCGAAGAATAAAGGCCACTTGTCTAGTGTAGTCACAGCAAGTAGTTCGGGTCTGAGTTTTTATTTCAATCCCATAGAGAAAATGTTTGACCCTACTAGGATTCGAACTCACATTCTCCTGCTATAAAGAATTAATTACAAAATATAAACACAGTTAATGGTCTAGGGGGTCCGCATAACAGCATCTGAGGTATTCTTTATTTCCTGTCAACATTTATGACTGTGGTAGTTTGCTTTGCATTACCAAATTGTTTGTTACATATCCACTTTTTACAATGTGCTAATTGCACAGTGGTTAATTTTCAGTTTTATTAAATGAAAACTGAAATTCATTATAAGGAAAAGCTAAACAACTTCTCACTATGAAATATGAACTTAAGGTGTATTGCCTAATTCCAACAATGATGACTAAATAGTTTTATTTATCATACAGCCACCACAACAGAATACAACAATGCTGCTCAGCCTCCCAACATTAAGTTGGTTAAGCATTATTTACATCATCATTTTGCTCAACAGGTCAATAGTCAACCCATCCATGCCCCGAATATTGTGGGCACTACAGGGCTTACAATGGCCTCTTCAGTCACTAAAAATCCACTCTAATAGAGAATTATGATAGTGTGGCCTTCACCAATATATAATACATACTGCATTAACATAATAATTACCATTTGTCTTGTACAATTATCCTTACGATAGTCATGGAACTGTAAGCAAAGCAGTGGGTTAATTAGTCATCATATCATACTCATTCCATATCGAACATAACTGATGACACCAACTCTGTGTTGATATACTAATCTCCTTTGGCACAGTGCTTGTCTGACTTCTTTCTAAGTAATGAGTAATTTTAAAGTTAACAACAACAAACAAAATACATTCTTCAGCTGCATTCAGTTTTCTGTTCTCAGAGTGCTACATTGTGAGATACTTTGAATATCATTAACTCTTTCAGGACTAATATTCGACACGTTGGTTCGATAAAGAGTGTTTATTTCTAACCAATTCGCTGAAATTTTGGCCCTGACAAGTGTAGCTTAATATTTGTTTCGTTTTCACTGATTTTTGTTTTTTTATTTCAACCAATACTTGATTTCCGGATGTAGGAGAGTTCTCACTTCCTGTTGAACATCGTTGTTTTGCAGTTTGAACATTATAAAATTGTTAATTTATATTCATTGTTTATTTCTCAAATTTTTGTCACATAATGGCCACACCCACTGCTGGTACTTTTTGCAGTTGACTAAAACGATATAGAGCAGAACAAGCTAAATCTATGTTCAAAATCTTGTTATTGAGTGATTTAGAAATAGAGTATTCATAGTATTTAGACTTGGACAATAATTTTTTTGTTGTGATAATGGTGATAGTCATAATATTAGTAATGGTCATTCTAAAAAACAAAGACGATATGGCTTAGGTTTAGCTAGTGGATGCCTCTATTCCAGCACTATCAGTGCCTCAAAGGAATCGAGTGGTAATGATTCTGATAACGAAACTGGTACTTTAGGGCATATCACACAAAATAAGTCCAGTTGTGTTAATAAAAATAATAAACTTGACTTGTAAATAATATTGTTGTGACGTCACATAAATTTGTCATATTTTTCATTCTGAGATCATTTACAAAAATGTACATAATTCCGTTATTTGTGGACATAAATTCATCAAATAAACTGTATTTTGGAGGAATTTGTATTATGTTGTGTAATATTTCAAGACAAATGTATAGCAACACTTCTGAACAAGGAAAAAGATAAGTGAATTACAATAATTTGAATTTAAAATTATCTATCTTGAATATTTTATATTTTTTTAAATATATTTATTCCTACAAATTAACACATACCATAAATATATTGCTATTTTCATTTTCTGTATCAATTTCCCATTCCAGTGATGTATAACATATACCACATGTATCTAAATTATTGTGTGAAGTAGTCAAATGAAAAAGGTATATGGTGAATTTATTTGAACCAGGAAAATTAATCTGGTTCAAACCTAAAAATAATGTTTTTACTGTACTGGTCCTAAAAGAGTTAAAGTTTACTTGGTGGTCAGAGAGTAACATTTAGATATTGCTCAAGTATACTGTAAATGTACACAAAACAGATACCTCAAAGCATTCACAACATGCTCAAGTGCCAGAACTTCTTCTCGGGGTCTTTGAACTATCACCTTGGGTGGTACAGCTGGCTTAGACTTTAACTCTGTCAGCAAACAAATGAAATAGCCCTGAGGCATCTATAAATAGGTACAGAATAAGATATGCTAGAAGAATGCATATTCACTCTGAAACACCATGTCAACGTTTTCTTAGACAAAATTCAATTATAGATGTCTAAAGTGGTTTACTCTAGCATACTCTTTTGTCTTTTGTTTACTAAACACTTTAAGATCCTGCTTCAAGTTCACCTGGACAGTGGTACTGACACTAACTTACAGAGGAGGATGTCTAGGGCATAATATGTTGCAAATTTATGAAGCATTTTGTATCTTGTGTTGCTGTATTACATCTCTTAGATTGCAAATTGTTTCTCTTAATGTATTAAGTTATTATCAATTTATAAAGTTATTACCACTTTCTTCTTCTTCAACTCCCTTTGAAATACAGATCTTCAACAAATATTTTTAAAACTGTCTTTTTCTAAAGATCATTCCACATCCTCTCCTTAAAATTCATAAAATGAGCCAGCCATGTAATAATTCCATCTGATTTCCGCAATACGTTTCCTTGTCCAGTACCATATTCTTTGTCATATCTCTTTTTTCACTGGTATTTTCCCAAAGTTCCATGTTAATAATTTTGTCATACCATTTCCATCTTTTTATTCTGTGCAGGAATCTGTTCATGAAAGTCTGCATCTATTATTACTTTATTGTTCTATATAGTTAGGTTTGCTAGCTTCAGTCCTGTTTTATAAACAAACAAATGCAATTGACCATCACCTACTTTCTGCGTTAACTTTCACAGCTATCCCTTTGCTTAGAACCTTTGCTATAAACATCATAGCATGTCCTTGACATCCTCCTAACTGTATGTTAGTGTCAGTGTACTATTTTCAAAGGAATTATGCAATCAGCTTCTCTATCATCACTGAAAAGACTTTTCTGAACTGCAAAATGGTAGTGGATTTCTTTGTACTTTGTTAGCTGTTATTTTATGCATCTCCTTTTCAACTAGCTGTTCAATGCTTGTTATAATTTCAAAGGTAAATTTCTATGTATTCCAAATAAGCCTCCCTGTGATATTTTTGCAGTTTGTTTGCTCAGAGCGCATTATCAGAGTTTTATTTTAAAGAGTTCTCATCATCATCATTGGGTGCCATCTCCACATTGAAGGTTGGCTACCATGGAGCACCATTTTACTCTGTCTCTTGTTTTGGTGATCCATGATGTCTTAGGTTCACCTGTACATATTTTGATGTTATTAATCCACTTTGTCTTGATCTGCTCTGCCTTGTCTACCTTGTACCTTCCCTTACAAGAAGACTTTTAGTAGGGTATTGTGTCTCTTTACATGCCCCAAAAATGTCAGTTATCTTTTCTGAATTGTATTAAGTAGTTCTATTTTTCCATATTCAGCTGATTTAGAACTTCCTTGTTTGTCTTCTTTTCCTTCCACCCAATTCTCCCTATTTTCCATAGATCCACTTTTAAAAGCTTCACATTTCTTATTTAATGTCCATGTTTTTGCACCATACAGGAATGTTGTGTAAACATAACTTTTTACAATTCATAGTTTTAGCTTCAATGTTAACTGCTTTGATGTGGTTATATATTTCATGTTATTACAGTTGCTATCAACAACAGAAAAAAATATGGACCCTATACGGGTTCGATCCTGCTTTGGTCCATATTTTTTTCTGTTGTTGATTATTTGTCATTTTTTCAGAGTGCTGCAAACATACCTCTTCCTCTGAATTGATTCGCTGATTATCGTCTCGGAAGTTTCCCTCTATAATAATATTCATTTATTATTATCTGTCTCCATGTATTTTTATTGCCCTTGTTATTTGGAATTGTTATGGACTTCATACCTCTTCCTCTGAATTTATTTGCAATAAAATACATCCTTGTTTAATCCCAGTTTCTATTGGAAAACATTCGCTCAGTCCTTTCTTTATGCAGAAATGCTACTCAGTTAATAAAGGCACTGGATAGACACTGAGATTTCAAATAGAGGGCCTTGATTTTGTGGATGACATAGTTTTTATCAATAGCAATGTCAATATGATGCAGGAAAAAACAGATGTCTTGTCATCAATGGCAAGTAAAATTGGATTTGAGATCAACTGAAAAAAAAAACAAAAGTAATGAAAAATAAAATTCATCAAGAAGAAAATATATATCTTGAAAGAAAAGCCTTGTAAAGCAGCCACCATACTTTATAGGAGTGAATGTTATGCTCCATCACTTGTTCCCTGCTACCAGCTTTACTGCAGCATTGCATTTATTTGCCTGTTCCCTTCTTGAAAATTGGCAGAATTTATTTTTTTTTTAAAAACAGTTTTTATGATAGCGTAGTACTTTTGACTATGTTTTATGGAAAAAAAATTCAACAACAAATGAAACAAATACAACACTTAAGGGTCACCAGAATTAATAATTAGGAAGGTATACGAAAAGGGGGGAATGTTTGCCCACACCAAACTGTCAAATTCCACAAAAATGTATTTTGAGGTGGTAATTTTTACAAAGGTATCATAATCTAGGGTTAAGCAACATTTTTGTTATACGGCTCATCAAACTTATTGTTCTAAAATCACTGCGCTCCACAGCACAAGTCTTCTTTGGTAAGGCAATAAATACTGATGTTTTTAGTACATATGGTATTTATACTGAGTTGTATATATCATTGCACAGGTCTGTGATTATTTTTGTTCCAAAATCTTCAAAATCCAAAATATCCTAAATCTGGGGCTTTTATCATCTCAGTCTGTGTATTGTCTGACCCTACAACTTTTCCATTTTTCATTTTATTTATAGCTTTCTCTACTTTAGATTTAGGATTATATATCCAAACACACACTTTATGGTTGGTTTATTATTTCTTTCATCTTTAAACAGTTCTGCTATGTATTCCTGCCATCTGTTGATTATATCTTTATTGTCTGTTAACATTTCTCCTTTTTTGTTCACAATACATCCCTCAACTGTTACTTTTTTAATCCTGTTAGTCATTTATTTTTTCTGTGTGCATCCTTTTAAATCTTGTTTCCTTTCCAAGTTTTCTATCTCCAGACATCTTTGAATAAGCCGGTCTTCTTTTGCCTGTCTGTACACATTGCTAATTTTCTTAACTATTATGGTGTATTGGCACATTAGTTACTCCATTTCCATAATGCTAAAAGACGGCTCAGTAGAATTCTTGGTCTAGTATTAGGTACAAAAAGTTACCACTACAATTACACAAAAAATTACTTTAATCATTTTATTAAAGAAGGAAACAACATTCAAGTGAGATCACCACAAATTGTAGGGCCTATTTATCAGAAGCCTTCTTTTTTCTATAAAAAGTCAATCTAGCCCAAACGTGAAAACACAAACAAGTTTAATATTACAAACAAAAAAAAGAATTAATTTAGAACTCACTGTTCAGTTGATCTTGGAAGCTCTTTTTCTCCTTCACAAGTCGAGTTAACTTCTCCTCCATGGCACATATTGTGACTGAGTGTTGTTTTATTTGTTCCTCATATGAAGTGTGCTCAGATTTAAACTTTTTCACTAACTCCTCCTTCTCAGATGAAAACTGATGAGAAAACCAGTGATCCATTTACAAAATAACAAGAACCAATCATTAAAAAACTAACATTATGTTTATCATCCCAATGTATATGTCAGGGATCTTCTATTGAACTGGAGAATAAAGCCTGTATGCCCAGTGCCATCACAATGAGATATGAGGTATTTAGGTCAGAGTTCAACACCAACAGAAAAAAAACACATTTTTTTATCCCTACCATGTTTTGAACTAACATTCTCTTATTTGGAAATGATAGATTTTTATTCAACCATAATTAGTAATACAATGAAAACCATAATTCTTCACACACCCGCACGCACGCACTCACACACACACACACACACTTTAACAAGAACATGTTTTCAATATCCATTTTTATTAAAAGTGCAAATTTCTTTAGCATTAATAATAACTGTTTAAAAAATAATGATAGAAGGCAATAGCAGCCTTATAACATTTAATGTCTTGTGAAGTATCTGTGCAATCTTTATAAGGATTGAAAACTGCTAAAATAAAAAAATGTAGATAAGAGAAAGAGTATCTGGGTCTATGCCCTATGGGCCGGATACGGCTCGAAAGGTCAATAGATGGATGGATGGATGGATGGATAGAAGTATCTGTGGCATATAAGATGGATGGATGGATGGATGGATAGAAGTATCTGTGGCATATAAGATGGATGGATGGATGGATGGATAGAAGTATCTGTGGCATATAAGATGGATGGATGGATGGATGGATGGATGGATGGATGGATGGATGGATGGATGGATGGATGGATAGAAGTATCTGTGGCATATAAGATGGATGGATGGATGGATGGATGGATAGAAGTATCTGTGGCATATAAGATGGATGGATGGATGGATGGATGGATGGATGGATGGATGGATGGATGGATGGATGGATAGTTGGATGGATGGATGGATGGATGGATGGATGGATGGATGGATGGATGGATGGATGGATGGTTGGATAGAAGTATCTGTGGTATCTAAAATGAAGAAGAAAGAACTCCATCATACTTGACATGACATACCAGACACATGTAGGGGTTTGTGTTAACACATTTTCCTTGTTTGTCAACATATTTTTTATTTTAATATAATATGGTAAGCACTATGTCAGGTGGTCCTTCTTTTCTAGATAAAGTCAGTATCCATTCAAAGTAGACTGAACTTATAAACTGGTCGGTCAGTGGAATTAACCCAACCTCTTGTCCTGAGTGGAGTCAGTTTATGAATCACTGCTATCCAAAAGCTTAAGATGCTTAAGGAAGAATAGAAACTATAAACAATTTTATCTCCTCAGATGTTGCTAATTTACACTGATGATCAATGCTTAATATAAGAAGATGAGAAAAGCTTACAACATGCAACAGCCATGCAAATACTACTATATGAAAATGAACTAAATGAAAGCAGAAATAATGAAAATAAATAAGAAAAGAGGAAACCTAAATGTTAACTTTTTCTGAACCACTAACCAACATGTCAGCTCTGCTTATGAAGGTAACTGTGGGAACAAAAACCGGCACATTGGCTCAAACTGGGTACAGTTGAATATTTTAAAGTAAAATGACGATTCTGTATACATATTCAATAATACTGGTATTTGATACCTAGAAGAAGTTTTACAATTACTTCCATTGATTACAACATGGTTTTTACCAAACTACTGACTTACCATGATTTCTTGCTACCAACTGTCTATCAAGACACCAAAGACCATATTTACCATGTTAACTAGATAAATTAGTTGAATTTTCAATGTAAATGTGTGTTTATTCCTCCACCCACTACTACTTAGTATTCTACTATTTCTTTTGCATAATTTCATTACTTGTGGACATAAATGCATCAAATAAAGGGTATTTTGAAGAGCTTTGGATTAATTTGTGTACAATTTTTAGAAGAATGGATATTAGATAGCAACACACTTCTAGTCATGAGAAAATAGAGGTGTGTGTGAAATATGATATTTTGAATTTAAAATTATCTTCCTTTGAATATTTTATACTATATATAATAAATAATATAATTTTTCCTTCAGATATCATCAATATATTGTTATTTAAATTTTCTTCAACCATTTTCCTTTCCGGTGATGTATAACATGTACCACATTTAATTTTATTATTGGTTGAAATTGTAAATTGAAAAAATAAATGTGATGGAATTTTCCCAAACTGAAAATTAATCTAGTTCATTCCGGTCTAAATCTGAAGAAAACATAAAAGTATGTAGAGTCTGGAAAGAGTTAATATAAATAACACCCAAATTAAACAAGTTAGAGAATTTAAATACTTAAGCAGTATCTATACAGAAGATGGAAGCATGAACAGAAAAATAGAAACCAGAGTACAGAAAGCAAACATTATTAGCTACCAACATCAGTCATGTACTGAGAATGATTGAAGAAAGACTTCTTCATGTGAAAATCATCTGGTAAAACAAAACAAGGTAGACCAAGAGGATCACTATACAGAACAATTACCAGGGAAAGCTCAACCATGGGACTAAGAAGCAACCAAGACCTATAAGAACTAGCAGCAAATCGTCAATCATGGAGAATTATGACTTCCACCCTATGTGCCATCTTTGACCCAAGAGAAAAATGAATGATAAATGAATGAAACTGGTTCAACTTTTAAAACACCCAAACATCTTATTGGCAGCTAAGAAAAAAAAAATTGATAAATAGCATTTTCTTACCAACTGTTTGTTTTCAATGTCAAAAATAACCATTACACAAAACAGACACAGAAGATTCCAACCTGCAAAATGAGAAACTTGAGAAAGATAACAAACAACACTAAAATGATCAAAATCCAGTTTCAAAATCAGAGAACAGATCTAAATAAACTGTGCTTGCAATATATGTACAAACAACGAATTGTTTGAACATTTTTAACACACTGGCCAAGGAACATCAAATGATTTCTGTCTCAAAACATCAAGATAGAGAGCAATAAAATGGCCAAGAATAGATAGGTAGACATAATAAAAGACATGTGTATGAACCAAAGTATTTCTATCTTAACATCCAGATATGTCATAGTGCGACACTAAAACCTAAAATAGAAGCAACCAAAAGAACAAGTAATATAACATTGACAGACATCAGATTACATTATTATACATTCCTCCTTTCTCCTGCAATACTCCAAGGCAACAGCTGATGGACAAAACAAAACTCCTGGAAACAGTTTTGATTGGTAGAAAAATAATTGGTGGGTACAGCTAATGGTATTGAAACCATCATTGAAACCAATTATGGTGAGAATCGATTTCACAGCACTCCAGACAAACTAAAAAGTACTCAAATCCCTCTTAGCAGACAAAAAAGTATTTGAATCCTGATGACTCTCATGGCACACCAGTAGTATTATACTATGCCTCAAATGTATGTATGTTTTTTTCACTTGTTGCAGATTCAATTTTAAATTCTCACAGTGTCAAGACAATAATTAATTGTAGTTACACTCTCCAAAAGTAAGTAATCTGCACCTCCGGTAATTCTTTTCTATCCATGTTTAGAGGCTCGGTTACTGATGCCTGTGAGATCTATGTATGGGCTCAGCTCTTTCTATGTAGCAGATGGCCAAAATAAAAAGTTCATACCAGTTTCTGAAATTATGATTCTCTTCAAATGCCAACCAACCACATCACAGCCATCCATTTTGAGCCTTTTTCAACATCTACCAAAAATCTAACATAATGCTTCCTACTGGAGTGTCAGCTACCATCTGAAAGCTGCAGACTATTCAGACACTTTAGGTTGTAGATGTGTGGGCTCTTTGTCTCTCAGCATATCACTTTGTGAAATTGGATTTATCTACCCATATCAATTTTAATGTGAAATTGAATTTCTTTATCCATATCACTCTGACTGTGAAATTAATTTATCTACCCATGAAACAAAAACTGGATTTGACAGACAGTGGATGAAATCTTAAGATGACTCAAATGGCAGGAAGTCAATACATTCAGCGCAGAACAAGCTGCAATTAGCATAGTAATACATTCTTCTACATCCTGTTATTTTCCCAGCTGTTACATTTTTTTCCTGTCAGTGAATCCAGAAGGAAAAAGAGGAAAAAGTTAATGAATGCATCTTCTTCTTCTACCTTTTTAGCTCCCTGAGGAGCATAGGTCTTCAACAAACACTTTCCAAGTCGTTCTGTTTACAATGCATCTTGCATAAATTTAATTAAACCATTAACATTTTGCCTCCATGAGATTTGTGAAAAAGGCAGATTGACAAAACAACTGAAAATTAACACTGATATTATTTCATTGGAAAACTTGACTAGTCATTCTACTATGTGCAATAACATCATCTGGAGTGCTGAAATCACAGTGCAAAGTAAAAATACAGCCAGCTATACATCCAACAAATTTCCTTCATTTGAGAATGCTTTTCAGATTTTCTAGAACAGATCAGAGTTATCTTAACAAACATGACAGAGATGTATCAATAAAGTTACAGCTTTTGTAAGAATCCATTGCACTAGAAGGTTGCTGTTCTTATTTTGAAAATCACAATTGAAAGCTTTACCACCACAAAGAAATATTGTCATCTCTGTTCCTTGTTGTATCTTCTCTATCAACCTGATCTTGAATGACTGGTGTGATATCCTTGAAATATGCATTATAAACATACCTCTATGGCCTTACATTTTATATTATTATATTTTAGTCTCACCATGCTAACAGTGACTCATAAACATCACAATAATTGAATAATATTTCTACAGCACCATCATACCTCTACAGATTGATCTGCCAGCTTTTTCTCTAACTTTGATACATCATCTTGGAGTGTTTTTTCAATCATTTTCAGTGCATCAAACTGCTGTAAAGCATGAGAGGCCTCCTCTAATTTTGCTTTATTTTCCTGCTGGTGTTCATCAATGGACTGTTGAAAGTAATGAAACAAATTTAAAAATGTGTGTGTTTATTGTTTCATTCTCGCTTCGTGAGAAAGAAAAAGGGAAAACTAAATGTCAACACTTAGGCTTCTCAAATGATTGTTAAAAGGGCAGACAACAGAACAAATTCTTTTCAACTTTCATAAAGAGCTTATAACTAAACAATTGCAATTACTCTTTAATAAACAAATAAAAAAACACCTGAAATGCAACTTGTGAGCAAACTAATATATATTTAATTATATTTTATAGAGCCATTGCATCCTTTTTTAATGTTTCTTTGGTAAATTTATTTTTGAGGTTGTTTTCTGCTGAATGTTGTGAGAAAAGAAAGTGAATATCAACAATAGCAACTTATCCCAGTTCCAAGATATCATAAACACTCAAACTCAACAGCTATCTCCAAGAAGATTTCACCAGCAGCACACATTTGTAATGCTATTAGTCACATACCTTGCACAGGTAGCCACCAACTAATTGTTAAATCTTAGTAACTTAAAACTAAACCAACCTTTCTCATCTGTTCCAGCAAAGACTCCATTTCCAAAGTTTTTCTTTTCTCAACCTCTAGACAGCTGTTCCTTTTTTCTTTTTCTGTTGCTCGAATTTCATCAATTGCAATGTTAAGGTCCTGTTCTCCTAAAAATAAAAAAAAAACAATATTAACTATCCCCAAATGCTTCCTGATATTTAGCTGTCCACACTTGCCATAGTTTCTCTTTTCCCTGCATAAAATGCTGTGGTTTGCAAATGATTAATGACTTTTAGTAACCAGTTGACGGTTTTATTTTCTGCTGCTACTGATCCTTTGACTTTTGTCCAAAATAGATCTGTTGGGTTTAAGTACTGAGGTGATAGTCTTATAGAATTTCAAACAAGTGAAAATATCAACAAGATGCAAAATATCATAGATACCTTATCATCCATTGCAGAAAAAATAGGACTTGAAGTCAACAGGGATACAACAAAAATAATTCAAAATAACAACACACCAAAGGGCAATATATATCTCAATCGCCAGGCATTGGATAGAGTAAACCACTATATGTATACCTTGGCACTAATATAGATCAAGAAGGTAAAACAAAGAAAGAGATCAGAAGCAGGATAGCAAAAGCTGTAGCAAATTTTAAAAACCTGGATAAAATATGGAAATACAAAACACTATGCAAGAAAAACCAAACATAGAATATTGAACTCAAATGTATTATCATCATTTACCTATGCATGAAAGCTGGAAAACACCAAAAGAGACAGAAAAAACTAAATGCTTTTGAAGACAAATTCCTAAGAAAAATACTCTGTATACAATAGAATGAATTCAAGACTAATATTGAAATAAGAGAAATGGCCATGCAACAAAAGATCTCATCTACAATTAAGAAAAGAGGCTGGACATATGTTGGACATATGATGAGAAGAGACAACAAGAGAATTTCAAAACAGGCTTTTCTATGGGAAATATCAGTATACAGAAAAAAGAGGAAGACCTAAAGGGACACTAAAAAGAATACTTCCAAGAGAAGTAAAGATGGCAGACAAAGACTCATTAGATAAGATTGAACATCTCGCCCAGAATAGAAATGGGTGGCGAAAAACACTACAAGCCCTTTGTGATGTCTAACAGCATGAGAAAGATCAAGAATCAAGTCTCAAACATCTGTGGTCATGTTGTTGGATTAAATTATCAATATGAAATATCTTTGTTCATTGTGTCTGCTTTGCAAGGATAGTATTTCAAGTTCCAGATACATGTTGTTAAATAGTACGTATTTCTTTGTGAGCCACATCTTTATTGCATCTTTTGTACTCTGTGATGTCGGACTCTATTTTCTTGTGCCACTACACTGTGGTATGGTGCATTGTCCATTATCAGACAAAAGGGCCAATCTAATGATAGAAGAACAGTTTTCTCAATCAACTCTCTAAATTGTGGCCAAATTATCTTTGGCAATGTCATTGAGACACTTATTAATCCACAGCCAGCCTATGTCACTAGGCTAGAAACATCCTTCTTTGATAACCTGCATTCTTCATTAACAGCTGCCATCTACCAACATGCATATTCATTAACTTTTCCCAGGATTTTATTATTACAGATTTGTGTCACTATCAAACAATACAGTTACCGTTTTTCTGGTGGGGTAGTCTTAATGAATAGATAAACGCCTTGTTGATATTTGGTTCCAATCTAATGTTGTGTTTCTGAAACTGTTGTTTCAGTTCATCGTGTATATTTGCTAAAATAACAATGAATAACATTATCAGCCAGTTAGCCCAGTTTGATACATTTTAGAAACGAGAATTCATATATCTAACCCAAGAATGTTGCTTTATAATTGATGGACACCACATCCATATCTTCTTCTACCTTTTTAGCTCCCAGTGGAGCATAGGTCTTCAACAAACACTTTCCAAGTCATTCTGTTTTTTGCAATTCTTTTAAGATCATTCCATGTCTTCCCCATCATCTTCATCTCTGCTTCGATCTGTCTTCTCCAAGAATTCCTTGGTCTTCCTCTTTGTCTTTTCCCCTGGGGATTCCAAAAAAGGGCCTGTTGTGTAATACAGGCTCAGTTGGCTTCCGTAGTGTGTGTCCTATCCATCGCCATCGTCTTCGCTGATTATCCACTGGTATTTGACCGGTACATTTCCATAATTCCACGTTAGTGACTTTGTCCTGCCATTTCCATCCCTTTATTCTGCGCAAGCATCCATTAATGAAAGTCTGTACCTTCGTGATTGTCAATTTTGTTATTCTCCATGTTTCACAGCCATATAATAGGACCGACTTAACATTTGAGTTGAAAATTTTTATTTTTGTATTTAGCCTCATTTCTTTGGATTTCCATATGTTTCCCAGTGCAATGAAAGCTCCTCTTGCTTTTGATATCCTTATTTTGGTATCATTTTCTGTTCCTCCCTCTTTATCTATATTACTGCCCAGATATATATAAGATTGTACGTCTAGTAGAGGTATTCTCCTAGTTTTATTTGGTTATTGCCACCTGCATTAATTCTCATAATGTTGGTCTTATCTCTATTAATCTTTAGTCCTAGCTGTTGTGATCTCTCATCTAATATACTCACTTTATCCTGCATCTGTTGATGGCTGTGTGATAGGAGAGCTATGTCATCAGCAAAGTCCAAATCATCAAGTTGTTTGGTCAGTGACCACTGGATCCCATTTCTGTTGTTTTGAGTTATTTTCATAATCCAATCTATGGCCAGTAGAAAGAGAAATGGAGACAGAAGGCATCCTTGCCTTACTCCTGTTCTTATTTCAAATGCTTCTGTAAGCTGTCCTTCACGCACCACACTACATTTTGTTCCTTCATACATTGTTTTTATCAGGTTAATAAACTTTATGGGGATTCCGTAATGACTCAGCAACTTCCAAAGCATTCTTCTGTCTAAACTATCAAAGGCCTTTTCGTAATCTATGAATCCAATATAAAGTGGGGATTTTAGTTCTAAACTTTGTTCAACTATTATACGTAGAGTAGTTATTTGATCAGCACATGATCTGTTCTTCCTAAAACCTGCTTGTTCATCTCTCAAGTGTTTCTCTATAGTGTGTATACATGTATTTATGGGCCCTTAGATACTTTCAGACATTGTCAGTGTCTTTGCAGTCGAGGTAACCTAGACAGCGTTCCCCTCACTCATGTATTTTTAGAACCCTTCACCAGACCTGATGGTATAATTACAGCTACACTTGTGGGACCATTAATTTTCCATTCTGACCACGGTCCATGGCACAGAGAAGTCATTTTTAACAATTTCGATTATTTTTGTTTTGGATGTTTCGTTACTAGTTAGCTATGTAGGATCAGTTTTATTTACTTACATATATGTGTGTGTGTGTTTTGTTTGTTCCTGCTGAAGGCCTATTGAGCTGAAACGTCATTCAAATCTGTGTCGTCTACTATTCATGTAAAGCTTTTAACATACCATTTTTTATATTTTTTTCAGTCTCCCCCATTATATCTGCTACCTGCATTTACAACTATCAAGGGCTTCCTTTTGCTGCTGGAAACCAAACTCTTGATCGTTCTCTCTCTCTCTCTCTCTGTGTGATCAAGACTCAATCAGAGTAGGAATCCAGACTCTCTCATGAAGTCAGCTGTCTGTTTAAGTGATTCAATTGCCCCATATAGTTTTTCTTTCAGGGAGGTGGGTGTGGACCACATTGCTCTTCTCAGGTCTCTGCACTGGGGGCAAACTTGTAGAGCATGTTTTGTAGTTATATTGTCCAGTGTACAGTGGCATAGGCTGGTTGTACCTATTTTGAATTTGGTGAACATGTGATTTCTCATTCTATTGTGGCCAGTGCGTAGGAGAAGTATGATGACTTGATCCCTCCTTGATAGTTGGTGGTATCCGTCACTCTTGTTATGCTTTGGGTACTCTCGTTTCCATTTTTCATGGAACTGACCTTTGAGGATGGATTTGGCTTCATCATAACTGAGCGGATGGGTCTCTTGTGGTAATCTCCCTCCCTCTTTAGCTAATTTGTCTGCGCGTTCGTTCCCGTGTATATTACAGTGTGATGGTATCCACTGAATGGACTATTCTCTGGAAGTTATTGCATAGTTTGTCCAGGGTTGTTCTCAAGTCATCTAGTTCATTGTTCTTGGGGCTTTTTAGAGCTGATAGTACTGACATCAGTCAGAATCACCAATTTATTGTGCATATTATTTTTGTGTTGAGTAGCCAGTGTTGCAGCAACTCTGATGGCCTCAGTTTCTACTTTAAAGTTGTTTGAGAATTTCCCGGTAGCTATTGACTTGGTGATCTCGTCCTGATTATTCAGTTTAAAGAACACACCTCCCCCTCCATTTCTGGTGGCATTTGTAGCAGAGCCATCAGTGTATATGTGGGACCAAGAGTCCTGTGGGTATGTATCGTGTATGTGTTTTTCTGCTACATGTTTTCTTATCTAATCTATCAGCAATTATTAGCAGTATAGACAAATATGATTGGTCTACGTTGTTTGTTTGTTTGTGTCAATATATAATCAAAAATAAATATAAAATAAATAAATATAAATATAAAAAATAATAATCAATATATATCAAGATTGGGACCAAATATAATTGATATATATTGATTATTATTATTGATTATTTTTATTTCTAGCAGTTTTCAATCCTTCTGTTTTATTATTATTGATTATTTTTATTTCTAGCAGTTTTCAATCCTTCTGTTTGATTATTATTTGACATATATTTGACATATATTGATTATTATTGATAATTATTATTATCAGTTAATCGTTCTATCTGATGCTGCCATTCCTTTTCACTGGTGTGGTGAACATTGATCTATGTTTCATCTAAATAGACAATATCAAACATTCTTTACGCATTTCTTTGACTTCATGTAAATCATTCCTTCTCATGGTCACTAGATGTGGCTTCTCATGGCTACAAAATGTGGCTTCTCACAAATAATATTTCTTTCGTCAGCATACTTTCTAAAGTTGAAGTAATTTCTCACAGTTTTCCATTAGATAGATTTTGAAATGTCAATGCCACTGTTCATTCTTAGCCAAATCTTCAAATTCCTTATTGTCACTGCTTCTTTCAATGCAAAAATTCAAAAACTTCTCTTCATATAAGCTCTATGTCAAAACTATCTAACATTTCCTACCTTATTGAACATAAATATTCACATTCTTGGATCCAGTGATAAAATGACCATTGACTTAAACTCAAAACATACATTCTTTTCTTTTCAGTGATTGATATAGAATGATAGAGACTCCCCTATTTAGTCTCTCGCAAAAATATTGATAAATCTTCATTGCCATATTTTGAAGTGTAATGAATTTCAACTTTAGACACTAATTACTCCCAGTCAACAGAAAGTTTTTCTACACCTTTGAAATGAATTAGAACACACAGACAGTTCCATTCAGAATAAGTGCATTGTTCGTACCAATTACAAGAAATGTGTTCAAATTCTTTAAAAATTGCTTTTGTGATGTTAATGAGTTGAAGCTGTAAAGATACTATTCAAAAACAGTTAACATACAAAATTTCAACAATTGAAACAAAAGATTTGTTAAATTACAGCATTTTGAAGAGAGTCATGAGTTTTTAAATAAAGGGACACAAGTTTTGAAATGGACTATGAACATTCCTCAAGTAGAAGATAGAGAAAAAATACAATTTCAGTGAGAAAAGAAAAAAACTACTACTTCTTTCTATTTAAAATGATCAATGATCACTTTAACAATTTGTAACTAAATTATTCTTTTTGTATCAAAACAGAGTCACATTACCTTTAAGTTTAGTTTTTTCAATAGCATCCTGCATTTTGAACTCCATATCAGCCTTAACAGCATTTAGTTTTAACTCTAGATCAGCCTTGTGCTCTTCTTCTAGGACAGTGCTCTGATTCTTCAGTCTCTCCACTTCAGACAGTGATAATACCCATTTAGAAAACAACATTTCAATGTGTTGACTTGGACCTGGATTTGACATATTAAAGTACAGAATATAAATTAACAATGCCTCATTTTTTTCAAATAAAATAATTGCTCAAAAGCACTTGGACTGAAAGTGGTCAGCGACTCTGATTGCTTAATTGAGGATCAGTAAGCAAGGATTAAAAAAGAAATGCAACAAAACATCCAAAAATGCATGCCAAAGTTGGATCTGTTGAGCTTACTTTTTTTCCTGACAATTAATCGACACATTGACTCCATTAATTAAATTACCTATCTATCGTCCTTTCGAGCCGAAGACGGCACATAGGGCAGAGCCACAATCTTAAAAAATAAAAACCTTGCGTGCCAAAGTGGCACATATTGCAGAGATCACTGCTCTAAAATATATGGCGCTGTTTCCATAACAATACTTTTTACAATGACAGCTTGTCAAGCCATCGATCAACCTCCTTAGTCGCCTCTTACGACATGCCTGGAAGGTCACAGTGTCACTATTCTTTACATCCCTCATAATGAGGCCCCGGTAACACACAGGAAATTACCTACTGGACAAAAAAACCTACACATCTCAGACCTGCCACGGTTGAATATTATAAAGCAAAGAGATTGAGTTATTAGCGGGTCATCATCATTGGTGCTCAGATCCCCTCCTCAGCAAGTCTTGCAGTGTCCAGCGACTGACGACTCCAGTTCTATGTTGATTGATAAGTCTTCTTACAAGCCCACTGAGTTTCTCATTTCTGGTTGTGCCTATCTTAACTCCCATCCCTTTCATCCGAAGGAATGACATAGACCTATGGTTGTCGAAGTCCTGTGTCTTTCCCACTTTCCAGAAAGCATTGACGATGTCCACCTGATCATTGGTTGACCATCCTCAACAACAGCGCAGCTAGCCAACCTGTTTATTCATTCATTTCCCCGTACTACCGCATGTCCTGGGATGTAGACAAAGGTGACCTTACGTATATTTTACTTCTGCAATGACTCTACCCATTGCATGCATACTAAGCCGGTCTCCACTTTTTTTATCATGCTCATCGAATAACTCAATATGCAGGCATGGGTGTAGTCTTGTGACTCTAACCAGATGAGTTTCCTCTTAACTGCCATAACCTCCATTGTCATGCTACTCGTGGTCATAACATATGCACCACTCCCTTCCTTGACTATTCTGCCTGCTGAACGTGCTGTAAATGCCCTTACACTCCTTTGGTGTGGTTTTACAGGTCCGTCTGTATAGATGACTGCATCTTTCTCATCAGTGTTATCCCAGATGAGACCTTTGACCTCTGCATTGACCACGACTGAGTTCTGTTCCCTACATTTCCTGCCGAGTGTGACAATACATGAGAATGTGCCCCTGAATGATGTAGGCACCGGTATCAACTCCTCACCAACGCTGATATTGGTAAGCCGACAGACCTGTTTGATGATATCTTCTGCTCAGCCCACCCATGATTTGCCTCTTTTCAGCCTGATACCTTTCCCTGTGTTGAGCGTATGATGCAATGGGTGCTCTTTATCTGTACTTATCTTCAGGTATGCTCGTGCTCTCCAGATCTTGATCCTATCATCCATGGTTGGAAAATCAAGAAGATACCTCATTGCTACACAGGGAGTGTTCCTCGTACACCCCAAGATAATGAGGATCATCAATTATGATATTTTGAATTGAAAATTGTCTGCCTTTGAATTTTTTTATGCTATTTATAATAATTATTTTTTACTTCAGATACCATCAATATATTTTCATTTTCTTCAACCATTTTCCTTTCAGGTGATGCACAATATATACTAAATGTAATTATATTATTGCAGGAAATTATAAAATGAATAAAGATGTGACAGAATATTTCTTCTTCTTTCCTTCCTCATCTGCCTTTCAGCGTCGAGGGGAGATATTATTTCCAGGCTTTTGCTCTTCTGTTTGCCTCTGCTGCTGTTATGTTTCCTTACATAATAATGTATTCCATCGAATCTAATTTTTACGTGGTCGACCCTTGGGTCTGGTGTTCTCACAACGTTTGCTGAAGGCTCATTGTGTTATGTTTTGATCTTTCTGCCTTGTCCCATGGCCAAACCATTTTATCTGTTGTTTCCTTATATATTCTATGGCAGGGGCTATTCGTAGCTTTTTTCTCAGTTCTTCATTTCTGATCTTATCTCTCAGACTGTTTCCTGTCATTCGTCTAACACATTTCATCTCAGTAGAGGTTATTTTTCTTATTGTTCTTGCATCTAGGGTCCAGGTCTGGCATTGGTAGCACAACGTTGGGATGAAGATTGTATTGTAAAGTGCTCGTTTTGCCTCCAGAGTTATTTCCTTGTTGGACAATAGTGGTGATAACTGTCCGATGATTTGACAAGCTTTGTTGCATCTTGATTCTATCTCTGCTGTTTGGGAATTATCATTTGTCACTAAACTTCCTAGGTATTTGAATTCCTCTACTTGTTTTAGTTGTCTGCCTTCTATAGTGATGTTGATATTCTGTATATTTTTTTTTACATTAATGACTTCTGTTTTGTTGATTTTCATGTTGTATTTTGTGCCTGAGCTGTTGAGTTTGTTGAAGTGTTCTTGTAGGTCTTGTAAGTTCTGATTCTCGCCCTTTAGGCAGTTTCATTAATTGTCAATGATGTTGTTGTTGCACTTCTTTGATGTTGTTTGTCCATCTTACTCTGGGTCTACCTTTTGCTTGTCTGCCCTCTCATCTTTTAATATATGTTTTGAATGGTAAGGAATCACATGGCACTCTTTATAGATAAGCAAACCAATAGATGGGCAAACCAATTTATTTGTTGCTTCTGTATGTAGCTTAAATGTTAGAATTCATAGTGAAAGAAAGCAAAAATAAAAGACTTAAAAGCAAAAAAACAGAGGTAATGGTAACAACAAAGAAAAAGGCATTACCTTAGTGCACAATAAAAACAAGTGGAACAACATTAAAACAGGTAAATGAATTTAAATATTTGGGAACTTTGTTAACCTCAGATGGAAGATGTACAACAGAGGTGAGATGCAGAATGGCTCAGGCAAAAGCAGCTTTCCAAAAAAATGAGGAAGATACTATGCAATCCATTTTTGACAATAGAAACAAGAAAAAGAGTTCTTAAATGTTACGTAGAGCCAGTCTTAACATATGGATGCGAGTCATGGACAATAGGACAACAGACAAGGAAATCACTGGAGTCTGTAGAAATGTGGTTTTACAGAAGAATGTTGAGAATACCATGGACAGCTAAGAAGAGTAATGAAAAGGTTCTGAGAGAGATCAAAGCAAAAAGAGAGCTAATTTCCAATGTTAGGAAGAAACAATCATCATTTTTTGGCCATGTAATGAGAAGAGAACAACTGGAATATATTGTAACAACTGGAAAAATTGAGGGATGAAGAGATAGAGGGAAGCAAAGAGAAAAAATAACAGACAGCTTAAGAGAATGGCTTGGCAGATGGTCATCAACAGAAATGATAAATAGCTGCCGAGATCGAAAATTGTGGAGAGACATGATCACCTACGCTACTAGGCCCGGTGTAATCTATGAAACATAGGTATAAATCTGTTTTCACCTCTATGGCTCTTTCTACTAAAGATCTTATGATATAAATGGCATTGCTTGTCTTATTATGCTTTATCTCTAACAAAACCACACTGTTCATTGCTAATTTCTGGACTGATTTTGTTTCGCACTCTTCGCATGATGATTCTCAGTAATATCTTAGTCATGTGACTCATAAGGCTTATTGTACGATGATCATCGCATTCATTTGCACCCGATTTATAGCATGTCTAAGATAGCTATATTCTTTAAGTCTTTCTAAGTTATTTTCATCTACTTGCCTTTATCTCTAACAAAACCACACTGTTCATTGCTAATTTCTGGACTGATTTTGTTTCGCACTCTTCGCATGATGATTCTTAGTAATATCTTAGTCATGTGACTCATAAGGCTTATTGTACGATGATCATCGCATTCATTTGCACCCGATTTATAGCATGTCTAAGATAGCTATATTCTTTAAGTCTTTCTAAGTTATTTTCATCTACTTTGATATCCACTTATATTTTATGCGTGTGTTAAAAATCTTTAAATAGGACAAAATATAGCTATGGAAAATTGTTTCCCAAATCCTCAAATATTTTATTTATGAGTTAAAGACACACAGCATTCTAACCATCAATTTATTATTCTTTCTATTAAATTCTTATTATTCTATAAGATGGCATATAGGCCAGGGCAAAAATTCTAGACTCGGTTCTGACAATCTTTTCTATTAAATGTCAGACTTAGCACAGGGCCTGTATCTCACCAAACTTCCTTGTTCTGAGCTAGCCTCTCAACCTTGGCTATAGCATGTTGCTGTTGCCTCTCATCTCTTTTAGTGTTATGCAGCATTACATTTGTCAAAAACATAACATGTAATTACTCACTCTCATTTGAGATTTTAACGTTCAATCCACATTTCTCTAGAGCATTGTCAATCAAAGTTTGCCAGCCCAGTTCAGACTTCAATACATCACAGAACAGATTACGCACCCAGACCAGATTTTCATTCCCACTCAGCGATTGTGTGATTGTAATCTCTTCTTTCAAAATTCCACTGTGTCGTCCATTTTCTTTTAGACGGTTCTGAGCAAACAAAAGAAGTAGAAACTAAATATTAACAGTTCTGAACAAACAAAATATAAACTAAATATAAACAATCAAGGTTAGAGACTGTTTTGAAATTAATGATTTCATTTTTTTTTTACGCAAACATGCACACACACGTGCTTGCACACACACACACATATATATATATATATATATATATACACATAACTCAAAAGAAACACAGACACTTTCAACAGTGCGTTGACAATTATTAAATGTCCTTAAACTATTAAACTACAATCATCATCATCATGTACAATTCCTGCTGACATAGGAGATCATGTTTCACCAAAACTGTTGAAAAAGATCAGTTGCATAATTTCTTTCTACTTTTTCAGAATGCAGTCTTTGCCTGAGCTATTATGCACCTCATCTTTGCTTTATATCTACTGTTAGAAGTCAACATCATTCCCAGATATTTGAATTCATTGACTTGTTTCAACTCTCATCATATAATTCAACTGTGCATTTAGGAGATGTCTATTTGTTAGATATGACCATTACTTGTACCTAACATATTGTTGTTAATACAACAGAAACAAATTTAATTCAAAGAACAGAAGGATCAGTCATGATACACACACATTAAATCATCAAATGAAGTGAATGAGCAAAGAACCAGAACCATACAAGATTGTTATTAGAAAGAAAATTAATATCATCTTAAAGAAAATATCTAAATTAAGATTAGTTTGGACATGCAATGATATATGTTATTATCCAAAAACATAAGAAGACATAAGGATACAAGTTTGATGGCTTTAATTTAATATTAGATTGTTATCAATAACAAGTTTATTCTGACTTACTGCACTGAGTTCTAAAGCTTGTCTAAGTTTTTTTGCATCTTCTAGAAGCTCTTCCTTTCCAGATTTGGCTGAAATGATATCTGATTCCAAATCTTTAATGTTGGCTAACAGTTTTGATCTTTCATCAATTATTTTCTTCAGAAACTCAATGAGTTCATCATCAGAGATTTCTTTTTCAGGTGCTTTTACTGTTGGTGTTGAGAAGGTTAATTGAATGACTCTGGACCTTAGTCTTTCATTCTGCAAATGACAGAAATTATTTCAAATAAAACTGTGGTTTTCAGGAAATAGTTAAACATGGTTTATAATATTAATTTTTTTTTTCCATAAGTTTTTTAGTGTTTCTTGTATAAATTATTTTACATTTGTTTTTACTAATGCAAAACAGACAGATTGTCTTTTGTTTGTTTGTATATGTCAGCTTTATATCACTAGCAAAGTCTAGAGCAACTGAATCCTGCGCGAATACCACTTTTTCCTACTTTTTACACTGTCAGTCATAATCATTTATCATTGAGAGTTTTGACATCTTGGGTAGATGTTTCAGCCAATCAATGTAGCTCTGGCAGTGGCTGGTCTACTCAAGTTTTATTTCCAACTACCAAGGTTCTTTAATGTGCCCAGAATGCACAAGAGACTTCCTTTTTTTTCACCGCTATTCAAGAGGACTAGACATAGGATCTAGAAATCAAGGGATGGTCAAGCCATGAAGAAAACATGGATTAAATTCTTTTTAATTCCCACCAGTGGAAATTGAACCCATGATCTTTTGGTATGGAGGTCCACATTTAGACCACTCAGCCCCCTAGTTCTGTTTCGTTCCATATACATAATCAAGCATTTATTACAAAGTGAACATAAACAAGTAATCATGCTGCAACAAGCAGCCCACATACCTTCTTTTGTGTCTGTTCCAGGTCAACTCTTACAACGCGTTCTGATCTCTGAACATCTTGAAGTTGAGCTCTTACGCTGTCAAGGTCATTTTGAATCTTAAGATGAATTTCTCTCTCAGAAAGAACCTGAGACTTTATCTTGTCTAACTCATGTCTAAGATCTGTGATAATGTCGAGCTGCTCTTGAAGCTTGTTTTCTGCCAACTTAAATTTCTGCAGGAATTTAAAGTTAAATTCATCACATACAGATTAGTGCTTACTAAAGCAAATAACAAAACATTTCTTTGAACCCAGCAGTTATATCATATAGAATGTATGGACATATAAGATAATAGCTGATAATTTTTTTTAAATTAGCATGGTTTAGTTGTTAGATGGCATGCTTTTAAATTCAAACACTTTAGACTCACTTTCCTATTTGGTGTTCCTGCTGACTCAGCCCTAGATAGGTATTAGTGTAATGAGCAGAAAAGACCCAAGGAGCTATGTAAAATTTGCTTTCATCACTAGTACATACAATAATAATTTAGTAGAAAATGATCTGTTAACAAACTCTGTTTAAACTGATTAAGCAGAATGTGCAGCAAAAGTCAGTAGTGTTTAGAAGAAATAAATCACTTCAATGTTTAAAAATATATTTTGCTGCTGAAATCACCAGAAGAGCAAAGAATCGCAGATGCATCTCCCCTTGATGCCAACAGCATAGGAGGAAGGATAGAAGAAGAAGAAAAGAAGAAGAAGGTGCTGAAATCTATAGCACATTTTCAGATATTTTTTTTTACAATTTTTATCCAATGCACAAATAGAATCTAAAAAATATTGTATTCTTTAGACATTTCTTGACCTTGATCCTTTTCATGCCGTTAGATGTTGCATAGGGCTAGATGTTTTTTTTGCCCCCCATCTCTATTCTGGGCGAGATGTCCAATCTTATTTAATGAGTCTATGACTGCCAACTCTGCTTCTCTTATGTTCTTTTTAGTGTCTCTTTAGGTCTCACTCTTTTCCTGTATCCTGATGTTTCCCATAGAAGAGCCTGTTTTGGAATTCTTTTGTTGTGTCTTCTCATCACATGTTCAACATACGTCCATCTTCTTACTTTAATTGTAGATGAGATCTTTGGTTGCATGGCTATTTTTCTTATTTCAATATTAGTCTTGAATCAGTTTCATGGTTCTCCCTTAACAATCATATCGTTAATACGACCACACCGGTAGTACGAATGGGAGCTGATGAGGTGACCAGGGACAAGTTGATGACATACCTCGGAGTTAAGTTTGATCGCAGCCTGTGTTTTCGGGACCACGTTGACCATGTGATAACAAAATCCCGCAAAGGATTAGCCGCCTTGAAGGTCATGGCAGCTGCCAACATCGAGCAGAGGTTACTTACTCTTCTGTTCCAGGGATTAGTCCTCGCACCAATCGAGTATGCCCTGGCCATTCTTACTGTCAGTACGACTCAAATTGATAGGCTGGAGAAAATACAAAATGAAGCCATGCGCATTATCCTGGGATGTACGAGGGACACTCCCTGTGTGGCAATGAGGTATCTTCTTGACTTTCCAACCATGGATGACAGAATCAAGATCTGGAGAGCACGAGCATACCTGAAGATTAGTACAGATACAGAGCATCCATTGCACCACGTGCTCAACACAGAGAAAGATACCAGGCTAAAAAGAGGCAAATCATGGGTGGGCCGAGCAGAAGATGTCATCAAACAGGTATGTGGGCTTACCAATCTCAGCGTTGGTGAGGAGTGGATACCGGTGCCTACGTCATTCAAGGGGACTTTCTCATGTATTGTCACACTCGACAGGAAAAGTAGGGAACAGAACCCAGTCGTGGTTAATGCTGAGGTCAACGGTCTCATCTGCGATAACACCTATGAGAAAGATGCAGTCATCTATACAGACGGATCTGTAAGACGACACGAAAAAAGTGCATGGGCATTTACAGCACGTTCGGCAGGCAGAATAGCCAAGGAAGACAGTGGTGCATACGCCATGACCACGAGTAGCATGACAATGGAGGTGATGGCAGTGACCAAGGCATTCAAATGGTTAGAGTCACAAGACTACATCCACGCATGTATACTGAGTGATTCGATGAGCATGATAAAAAAAGTGGAGGCGGGCTTTGTACGCATGCAATGGGTAGAGTCGTTGCAGAAATCCAAAATACGTAAGGTCACCTTTGTCTATGTCCCTGGACATGCGGGAGTACGGGGAAATGAGAGAGCGGACAGGTTGGCTAGCTGCGCTGTCGTTGAGGACGGGCAACCGATGGATTGGGCGGACATCATCAATGCACTCCGAGATGTGGGAAGAGCACAGGACTTCGACAAACATAGATCAACGTCGCTTCTTCGGATGATGGAAATGGGAGTTAAGATGGGCACAGCCAGAAATGAGAAACTTGGTGGCCGTGTAAGAAGACTTATCAACCAACATAGAACTGGAGTCGTCAGTCACTGGACACTGAGGGAATTGCTGAGGAGGGGATCTGAGCACCTATGGACATGTTCGGAGTGCAATGATGATGACCCGCAAATAACTCAATAACTCAATAGTCTTGAATTCATTCCATTGTGAACAGAGTATTTTTCTTAGGCATTTGTCTTCAAAAGGATTTAGTTTTTTCTGTCTCTTTTGGTGTTTTCCAGCTTTCATGCATAGGTAAATGTTGATAATATGTTTGAGTTCAAAATTCTATGTTTGGTTTTCTTGCATGGTATTTTTTATTTCCATATTTTGTCCAGGTTTTTAAAATTTTCTGTTACTTTTGCTATCCTGCTTCTGAAATGTTTATTTGTTTCACCTACTTCATTTATATTACTGCCAAGATATATATAGTAGTCTTCTTTCCAATGCCTAATGATTGAGATATATATTGTCCTCTGGTGTATTGTTATTTTTCATAATTTTTACTTTATCCCTGGTGATTTCAAGTCCTACTTTTTCCGCCATGGATGATAAGGTATCCGTGATATTTTGCATATTTTTTATATTGAGACATTTCTTGCATAGTAATATTTTTTTTTTACTGATACTGACAATAAATCTATTCTTATCATATATATATATTATATTTTCAAGCTTTGCAATTTCCATATAGTCTACATGATGGAAATTTCAGAAATAAAAATATTTAAATTGATAATTATGTATTCTTAAGCAGGTCTACAGCTTAAATATTTTAATTTATGCAAAAACAATGATTCAATCAAACACCTGATAAATCTTTCATTCAAACAGTTCATAGCAAAACTTTATATGTATACTCAGGATGCACTTACTTATGGAACATGTAAAAATGTGTCTAAAGGTTTTCTAGCATTTAATATAATTTAATTAGCTAATTTAGAATGCACATGTTTCTTGCATCACAAAACTATATTGGTGATAATGACAAATTTCACAATACTCTATAAAAGTCACAGGATCTCAAATAAATTCAGTTATTTATATATATATATATATATATATATATATATATATATATATATATATATATATATATATATATATATAAAATATATTTTGACCTTTCGAGCCGTAGCCGGCCCACAGGGCGTAGACCAAAATACTCCTTCTCTATTTGAATTTTTGTTCTAGCAGTTTTCAATTCTTGTAAAGATATTTTATCAAATCTCGCCATTTGTCTTTGTTCTGTGCAAGCAGCTCTATCTCATTGATGGAACCGATTCCTGCTGCTCTTGCCTCTCTCATCAATGTTCTTCTCAGTGTCTCTCTGGATCGGTCTCTTTTTCTCTTACCTGTTGTTTCCCACATGAGGGCTTGCTTTGCTATTCAGTTATTACCTCTTCTCATCACATGTCCAACATATGACCATCATCTTTTCTTGATTACTGAAGATATTAGTTTTTGATTGGCGATTTCTCTAATTTCCTCGTTTGTTTTGAATTCATTTCATGCTATACCAAGTATTTTCCTTAGATATTTATTTTCTAATGTGTTCAACTTTGTTTCTATATCTCTTGTTGTTTTCCAGCTTTCACACGCATACGTAAGGGTTGATAGTACATTTGATTTGAATAGTCTAAGTTTTGTGTTTGTGCTGATGAGTTTTGATTTCCACAACTTTTCAAGGCTTCTGAAAGACATTGCTGCTTTAGCTATTCTGATTCTAATTTCTTTGCTTGTATCCCCTTCTCGGTCAATGTGACTTCCAAGATAGATAAAGTGATCGATCTCTTCCACTGGTTTGTTTTCCATGTATATTTTGTTGTCTGTTGGAATTAAGCTTTTCATGACCTTAGTCTTTTCATAATTGATCTCAAGCCCAATTTTGCTGGCTATTGATGATAGTTCATTTGTATTTTCCTGCATCATTTTTATCTGGCTGCTGATGAGAACTATGTCATCAGCAAAGTCGAGGTCCTCCAAATGGTCTCCTTGAATCCATTCGATGCCCTTATTACCAGTGAGTAATTTCTTAATTACGAAGTCCATAATAACTCCAAATAACAAGGGCAATAAAATGCATCCTTGTTTAACCCCAGTTTCTATTGGGAAACATTCGCTCAGTCCTTCCTCTGTTCGAACTGCACATGTGTAACCATCATACATGTCTTTAATAATATTTATAATTTTTTATGGTAAGCCATATTGCTTCAGAATTTTCCACAAAGAATCTCGATGAATACTGTCAAATGATTTTTTGAAGTCGATGAAGTTAAGTACAAAAGGTTTTTGCTTTTCAAATTCAGTTATGCTGCTTGTTTATTTTAATTTACTTGTGTCAAAGTTAAAGACCAACAGACTGAAAAAGACTCAAATATTAAGAATACCAAAATTCCCCTCAAGTGTCAAAGATTAAGGTTGTCTTTGTTTTAAACTATTTTTGTAAAAGATATTCGGATTCACAAAACCCAGAAAATAAGGTAAACTTTATCCTGCAATTCTTAAACCTAAAATAATCAGAATAATTGTAAAGCATATTAAAAGCAATATATATGTGCCATAAACATTCATTGATTCATTAGTCCCATAACCTTGATGGTTGTTAGAGCACTCTTGATGTATTAATAATATTCCTCCAACCCTCCCGATTATGAGCTGCTTTCTGAGATGTGACAAATGTTATCCTGTCCACCCTTTGATGTATTTCCACTGCTGTCTCCACCATTCTTGTCTTCTTTTTAGTCTGTTACTAAGCACTACAAAATGATCTTAGCCTGTAGATCTTAAAACATGTCTGTATCATTTTTATTCTTTTACCTTTATTTGGTTCTGTAGATCATCAAATTTTGTTGCATACTTTCTCATTGGTGATATTATCTACAGAAGATGTGCGCAAGATCTTTATATACCATCTCATTTCCAGAGCATGTATTCTTCTTTCAAGATCACTAATGAGTGTCCATGTTTTACAGCAATATAGATACCATAACTGTTCAAAATAATCTTATTTTTGATTTTAGGGAGACGATTTTGTTTTTCTATATATTGTTTAATCTTGTTGGGACTGTCAATTCTTATACTTCTGGTGATGAGCCTTCATCTGTGACAATGTAGCCCAGATATGTGAACTGGATGAATGTTTCAAGTGCCTCTCCTTTTATTGTTACTATTCTTTTAATGTATTGGGTTTGTTTGTCATCAATTTAGTTTTGTCTGCATTCCATATGCTCTTGATGTCAACTTATTCAACAAGGCTTCCAGTATCTAATATATCCCTTGCTAGACCATCTATGTAATCTGCAAAACAATGGTACTGCCTCCAATTCTGATGGTCCTGAGGTGTTCCTTGAGGGTGTCATAATTATTTCAAGAAATATATTACACAATTTCGGGGATACCATAAATATATCATGGAACATAAAACAATCATACCAACATATTTAGTTCTCTTTTTTCTTGCTCTTTCTTTTCTCATTGACCTTTCAATATTGAGGAGAGATAACAACTTTGAATATATTTTGATTTTTTGTTTGTTTTTTGACTGGCCTTCTATGTTAAAATTGTAAAGTGTTTCTTTCATCTAATCTAATCCTTTTTTTTTTTCAAGAATGTCATCTCAGATTGTTGATTTTGTTGTTCTTGTTTATAACTGTATGGATTATTTTTAGTTCTAGTGTATTTATTAGAATTTAACATTTCATTCAACTAACATTATCAGAGAGGCTTAATTAATGCAAACAAAAAATGAGAATACCTGTCTAAGTGTGCTTAGTTCCTTTTCTTTAGCATTGTTTTCTTCATTTGTTTTGGCAACCTCTTTGGAATTCTGAAATTAATACAAGACACACAAAAATGGGAGTTATTTATGAAAGTATATAAAGTAAAAGTTCCTCTATGCCTTGCTAGGAACAAGAGGAATATGGTGTTAGTGACCATATCTCGCCATGACCATGACTCATTTTTGGGTGATATAGTCATTATCATGAAGGCCACTTTTACTTTCTAGAAAAATCTATGGTACCTATTTTTAGAGCCTGTGTGAACCCTGGAGACTTGTTGGTATGAAAAAAAAAATCTACAACATCTGGGAATTGAACTTGGACCCTTCTGATCAGGAAGCGAGCACACTAAATACTCATTCACCAAAAGTATATTACAATCAGTGAAATACAGGTTATGCTACAGGTGACTTGCGGCTGATCAGGCTCTAATTCTTCCAAAAGCATTACAATTTGTGCTTACTTGTTTTCAGAATTAACATCACAACACTTTAGGTAAACTCACAGGTGCTAAATCACTTCAGTAAATGATGAAATATCTTGGTGGTTGTGAACATACACAGCACACAATACTGCTACCTTCTATACTCTGAATGGTTGCAGGTTCAAGCATTAGATATGTGCAATCATCAAAGGCTTTCAAGATGTTAATTTTTCAGCACCTTCATTTCCACAAACCTCACTATGTGACAAAGACTGCAGATTTCAAACCTCTATGAAGATGCTATTTACTTATTTTAAAGACACTGGTTTTGTATCATTTGGCATATGGAATGGAAGTTTATCTGACATAGTGCCTATTCAACTTTAGAAAAGCATTAACTTCTTTAATTTCCATTAATATCATCATCATCAAGTACCATGCCTGCTGGTGTTGGTGATCATGGCTCTCCACAACTTTCGATCTCAACAGTTATTTATCACTTCTGTTGTTGTCCTTCTGCCAAGCCATTCTCTTAAGCTGTCTGGTATCTTTTCTCTTTACTTCCTTCTATCTCTTCGTCCCTCAATTTTCCCATTTGTAACAACACATTCCAGCTGTTCCCTTCTCATTGCATGGCTAAAAAGTTATGTTTCTTCCTAATTTTAGAAATTAGCTCTCTTTTTGCTTGGCCTCTTTCAGAACATTTTCATTACTCTTCTTTGCTGTCCATGGTATTCTCAACATTCTTTTGCAAAACTACATTTCTAAGGCCTTCAGTGATTTTCTTGTCTGTTGTCCTATTGTCCATGATTCACAGCCATATGTTAAGACTGGCTCTTTTTCCTGTTTCTAATGTCAAAAATGGATTGCACAGTATCTTACTAATGTTTTGGAAAGTTGCTTTTGCCTAAGCCATTCTGCATCTCACCTCTGTTGTATATCTACCATCTGAGGATAAAATTGTTCCCAGATATTTAAATTCATTTACCGGTTTTAATATTGTTCTTTTCGAGAAGGAGAACGTCATTTTCTGTGGACACTTTAATGCTAGAGGAAACCTGTGGGGTAACATCATAACCAACAAGCAGGGAGAAGACCTAGAGAATGCACTGGTGCCCATCGATTTAGTGTGCTTGAATTATGGAAAGGCAATCAGAATGGCCACTTAAACAGAGGACTCTGATAGTGTAATAGACCTGGCAGTGGTGTCTTCTGCCTTTGCACCAGTTTGCGAAGTGTAACCGGTGCAGTGTACTAGGATTCCATGGAAGTGATCACTATCCATGTGTCCTCCTAAATGAGAAATGCGGAAATAGAAGCCAGAAAAGCAAGCTCCACATATTCCACTATGAAAACACAAACCAAGACGTCATTTGCAAATTCAGACACTGGAAACAGGGCCTCCTTGCAGGAAGCAGGAGAGATGGATGCAGCTGTCCTGGTGGAACGCAGAAGCCTATGAAGCATGGAGGAACAAGAGACAAATGGCCAAGACATGACAGAAGGAATGGAAGAACACAACTTGAGCTCTTGAAGTGCCTGAAAAAAGAGGTTGACCAAAAAATGATGCACTTTAAACTATGCACTAAGCAGGCTGGGGATGCCAACTGGGATTATTTCTGTAAAAAAGTGTGCTCAGAAAAATTGCTAGCCACATTCTGGTACCTTCATCAGAGCATGAATGGCACAACACAACACAGACGCTATGATAATAGATTCTATACCATGCAAATGATATATGAAAAGAGTAGATGGAAGACGACCATACCTTCCATATATTTTTTTGGTGAACCTGTACACCATACCAAAAAAAAAACCATATCAATGGCTCAATGCTGTGGTTTTTGTCTATGACGTCTTCGAAGGCTTCCATAGATGAGAGGAGACATGTGCTGCTGCTATAGATCTGGAGGATGCATACAACAGAGTACCATTTGAATATCTCATGCATATGCTTTTCAAAATGGCGGTGCACCTCTTCCTCATTAGATGGATCGCTGCAGCACTGTTTCAGAGGAAGGTGATACTCAGATGTGGAAGTTGGTCATCCGAGCCAACGACCATTTGTCCAGGGCTGCCACAAGGGTCACCATTGTCACCAGTTTTATTTAACGTGTACACAATAATGATCACGGAACAACAACTGAATGGAAGGGGAAGAACTATGACTTTTGCTGATGATATTCTGGTATATTGACAGGGAATAGAGAAAAGTGAAATTGCCTCCACAATGCAAAATGAACTCGATCACATCTCTTCCTGGTGTGGAGTATCAGGTGCATTGGTTAATCCTAATAAAGCATCAGTTGCATGGTTATCCCTTAACAATCATATCGTTAACATGGAAGCACCGGTGGCTTGGAATGGTGGCTGATGAGGTAACCAGGGACAGGTCCTCAAAGTTTATAAATGACATACCTCAAAGTTAAGTTTTATCATAGCCTGTGTTTACGGGACCAAGTCGACCATGTGATAACAAAATCCTGCAAAGGATTGTCATGGCAGCTGCCAACATCAAGCAGAGGCTACTTACCCTTCTGTTCCAGGGACAGGACCTCCCACCAATTGTGTATGCCCTGGCAATTCTTACTGTTGTAAGATGCAAATTGCTGGAGAAAATACAGAATGAAGCTATGCGCATTATCTTAGGGTGTACAAAGGACACTCCCTGTGTAGCAATGAGGTATCTTTTTTACTTTCCAACCATGGTTGACAGGATCAAGATCTGGAGGGCACTAGCATACCTGAAGATAAGTGCAGATAAAGAGCATCCATTGCATCATGAGCTCAACAAAGTAAAAGGTGTCAGGCTAAAAAGAGGCAAATCATGGGTGGACCAAGCAGAAGATAAAATCAAATAAGTCTGTGATCTAATCAATATCACCGGTGCCTACGTCATTCAGGGGGACATTTTCATATATTGTCACACTCAACAGGAAATGTAGGAAACAGAACTCAATCATTATCAATGCAAAGGTCAATGGTGTCATCTGGGATAACACCAATGAGAGAGATGCAGTCATCTATAAAGACAGATCTGTAATAAGACACCAAAGGAGTGCATGGGCATTTACTCAGTAGGCAGAATAGTCAAGGAAAACAGTGATACATACATTATGACCATGAGTAGCATAATGATGGAGGTGATGGCAGTGACTAAGGCATTCATTTGGTTAGAGTCACAAGACTACACCCATGCCTGTATACTGAGTGATTCGATGAACATGATAAGAAAAGTGGAAGTGGGCTCTGTACGTGTGCAATGGGTAGAGTCATTGTAGAAGTCAAAAAATATGTACGGTCACTTTTGTCTACATACCAGGACATGCGGAAGTACAGGGAAATGAAAGAGTGGACAGGTTGGCGAACTGCACTATTGTTGAGGATGGTCAATCATGATGGCAGACATCGTCAATACCCACCAGGAAGTGGGAAGGACACAGGACTTCGACAACCATGAGTCCACGTCACTCCTTCAGATGAAAGAGATGGGAGTTAAGATGGGCACAGCCAGAAATGAGAAATTTAGTAGGCATGTAAGAAGATTAATCAACCTACAAAACTGGTGTTGTCAGTCACTGGACACTGCGAGACTTGCTGAGGAGGGGATCTGAGCACCTATGGACATATTATGTAATGAGTGTAATGATGATGGCCTGCAAATAACTCAATAGCGATTAAGACTGTGTCCATTCATATCATCATCAAGTACTGGGCCTGCTGGCATAGGTGATCATGTGTCTCCACAACTTTCGATCTCGACAGTTATTTATCATTTCTGTTGTTGAACTTCTGCCAAGCCATTCTCTTAAGCTGTCTGGTATCTTTTCTCTTTGCTTCCCTCTATCTCTTCATCCCTCAATTTACCCAGCTGTTACAATATATTCCAATTGTTCCCATCTCATTACATGACCAAAAAATGATGATTGTTTCTTCCTAATATTGGAAATTAGCTCTCTTTTTGCTTTGGCATCTTTCAGAACGTTTTCATTACTCTTCTTAGCTGTCCATGGTATTCTCAATATTCTTCTGTAAAACCATATTTCTACAGACTCCAGTGATTTTCTTGTCTGTTGTCCTATTGTCCATGATTCACATCCATAAGTTAAGACTGGCTCAACATAACATTTAAGAGCTCTTTTTTTTGTTTCTATTGTCAAAAAAAGAATTGCAATAGTATCTTCCTCATTTTTGGGAAACATACATTCATCTACAAGAAGATAATACAATGTGAGCCTCACTTCACTCTCCAAAGATATTGTCCTTGACTCAGATGAAAAATTCTATCTCAACCTCTTGCCATGTAACAGAGACTAATTAAACATTATCATCATCACCAGCTATTAACTGTTTAATGTCAAGTTTGTACATCCATAGCACTAAAAGTGATTTTAATAACATGTTCCATCTTATAAAGGGTAACCCATTTTTCCTCTCTGATTCAACTCCACAGCACTAATGAAGATATTGACCTCAACCTCCTTCATCATCTCTTACAACATGTGTGGCAGGTGATAGTGGCTCATTCTTTTCTCCCCTGACCAAGATCAGGACCCTGATAGGCTTACAAGTGGTTTCTATTTTCTCAAGTGAACAAATCTGCTAAACAATCCTCAGCCCGATCCATCCAAAATTTTCCACTCTTTAAACTGCTACCTTTTTGATTCCTGATCTCATTGTGCAGTGGAAATTTAGTGTCAGCATAGACTCAAAGACAGGTACATAGTCGACAATTATTTTTGTCCTAACTTATATTGAGTGACAGTCAAGAAGGTCAGGTATAGTTCTGTTTCATGCATCTTCATTGCATTCAAGAATGATTTGCATAGCCTTATACAGTCTCCTTTTCAGTCATTCTATTTGCAAATGACTAAGAATCAGTTTAATTTAGTCAACAAGTCATCCTCACATTGGACAGTCCATAAGTGCTCAGATTTCTATCCAAGAATCTATCTCCATGAAGAATATCCATCAATGTGTAGCAACTAATGACACAGGTGTTGTGTTGGTTAGTAAGTCTTCTTTAGATTCTTGCGTAGAGCTCTCATGGCATCTCCTACCTTGACATGATATTCCTGAAGTCTGTTCATGGCTGCATGAATATTCATGGATATTTTTTTAGCCATTTTTCCATCCAGCGTCCCTGAGGACATTCAGAATATCAGAGCGGCTCACTTGGAATCAGAATAGCCAAAATATACACTCAATCATAGATAGGACTCTCTCTCTCTGCGATCAGGACTTAATCAGAGCAGGATCCCAGACTCTCACATGAAGTCAGCTGTCAGGTTAAGTGTGTTGATCGCCCCCACAGACAGAACATCACAATTAGAGCCCGCCAGATCCACTCTGATTGAACACCCGTTAAAACATTGCACTGTGTTCTGCGCCAGTGGCCCAGTGCATCCAATTTCAGCCAGCATTTTATTCAGGTTAGCTTTCCTTAGCTTCTGATTGTCCCCAATCACAGATTAACATGAGTTATTGAGTTAATCACAAATGCAGATAGGACTATTCCTGCTATAATAATACAAGCTGACACCGCTCACAGTCTGTCATGTACTGGCATTATTACCTTCATTGCAGCCAGGCCCATCACAAATATGACTTTAAAAATCCTTTTCAGTAGAATCCACTTATAATGAGACCAGTTATAATGAGAATCCTGATATAACATCAATTTTTTTAAATCCCCAAATTTTTTTCTTATTTTTCCTATATTTAAACAAATCTTTTATAACATTAATTCTTATCCAATCTGTAAACCACTTACAACCCTTTTTGTGAAATTTGAATAGCCACAAAAAAAATATCAGTGTGTAATCTTCTTGTCCGTGTGTAAACTGTGTAGACACACAGGATTGGCATGACTAGTAAGGTCTACTTCCATATAGCAGTGGATGAGAGAGGTATGTTTTGTGAAGCAAAGCATACGGTACAAATTGTGGCTGCAGTTTGAGAACTGTGTTTTTTCATCGGATAGGCCAGTAGTCAATAGTAAAGGGTAGTAAAGGTTCCCTCCATGCCTTGCTAGGCATTGGGAAATATAGTGTTAGTGACCATATTTTTCTATGACCACTGCACATTTTGGGTGATGTGGTCGGTATCATGCCAGGCTGCCTTTACTTCCAAGAAAAATCTCTGGTACCCATTTTTAGAGGCTGGGTGAACCCTGGAGCCAAGTCAATGCAAAAAAAAATCCACCATTGCTGGGGATCAAACCCTTCTGGTCAGGAAGTGAGCACACTAACCACTGAGCTACCGATGTTCCCTGTAACTAATAGGCTTTCATTATAAAGGCTGAGTATTGGCACACATTGAATTATCTACACACTTGTTCAAATCTATTTGCTATCATGATGACTTCCAGTACTGGCAAGACGTGCAAGTACAAACCACTAGAAATGAAAGTGATATTGATAGAGAAAGTGGATAAAAAGCTAAAATCAAATGCAGAAATATGAAGGGAACAAAATATTAATTATTAAATGAATATTTAACATTTTCCAATTTTTCTGTTTAATTAATAGTCTCTGCATATTAATGAGTAAGTTGAAATTAACAATCAAATAATAATAAATAACTTAGTATAAATAATAAGAAGTAAATGCTGAAGTTGAGATTTTAAAAAGAAACTAACATACTACTAAACAAAAATCAAAACTGATACCATGAGCCAACAAAAGACAGATAATATCACTGAAATTATACACTGTCATTGTTTTTCTACATTGAAAAATGTACATCAGGCTGTAAAATCTTAAAATCTGAGGTGGAAAAAGCTATAAAATCAGTGAAAAAAGGGAAAAGCAGCAGGACCTGACAGCATACAGATAGAGGTGATACAGGCACTAGAAGATTTTGGCATTGAAGTGATTACAGACATATGCAACGACATATACCACACAGGATACATACCAAATGAACTAAAAACATTAACTTTCATTGCATTGCCTAAAAAGAATGGTGCAGTCGAATGCAGTGACTTTAGAACAATAAGCCTAATGAGCCATGTTACAAAAATCTTGCTAAAAGTTATACAAGGAAGGATTCAGAATGAAATCAATTAGATGAGCAGCAATTTGGATTTAGGAAAAATAGCGGGACAAAAGAAGCCATATTCTGCATTAGAACATTGATAAAAAAATACACAGAAGTAAACAAACCAATCTATGCCTGCTTCATAGACTACACCAAAGCTTTTGATAGAGTACACCACAAACAACTTATAGAATGCCTAAAAGAGATACATCTAGATGACATGGACATATGGCTAATATGTAATCTATACTGGGAGCAAACAGCAATAATAAAATATAACAAAGATAACTCTACACCCATTGATATAAAAAGAGGAGTAAGACAGGGATGCATCCTATCACCAAGCTTGTTCAATCTATACACTGAGCAAATTTTTAAAAACATCATAGAGATACCAGGCCCACAAATTAATGGAAAGATAATCAATAACCTAAGATATGCTGACGATACTGTACTACCATCAGAAAATCCTAAAGATCTACAACAATTACTTAATGAAATAAACATGACAAGCAAAATATAGGGACTAGATATGAATATCAAAAAGACTTAAACTATGATCATAAACAAAGAAGATACCCAAAACCCACAAGTGGATATCAAAATAGAAAGAATAGACCTGGAGACAGTTCAGAACTACAACTACCTTGGACATACTATAACCAGTGATGGAAAATGTACAACTGAAATAAACAAAAGAATAGGAATGGCAAAAAGTAATTTTAATGTCATGAGGAACATACTAGCATCAAAACAAATAACACCAGGGCTAAAACTAAAAATAGCAAAATGTTACATCTTCTCAATATTCCTATATGGTGCAGAAACATGGACATTAGACAAGAAAACAGAACAGAGAATTGAAGCCTTTGAAATGTGGATATATAGAAGAATAGGTAGAATTGGATGGAAGGAAAAGAAAACAAACGATGAAGTCTTAAAACAACTAAAAATGAAAAAAGAACTACTAAGCACAACTCAAACAAGACAAATGTGATTTTTAGGCCATGTTAAAAGGCACAACAGCCTACTAAAAGTAATCATGGAGGGGAATATACAAGGTAAAAGAGGCAGAGGCAGACCAAGACTAACATGGACGAGTAACATCAAAAGATGGATAAATCAGCCTATGACAACCTGCACCATCAAATCAAGAGACAGAGCAGAATGGCGCTCCATGGTAGCCAACCTTCGTTGCGGAGAAGGCACTCAATGATGATGATGATGATTGTTTTTCTAATTAAGAACAACAAACATCATATGTTTGATACATCAAAGACCCACAGATTTTGATACAAAATAATATGTAATAAATTTATCCACGGATACAAACTATGTTCTATGCTACAAACAAATGGTCAAATATTTTTTAAGCAAAAATAATTTAAACATGTTTTCAGTAAATCTTTGGATAAAGATAAAATCAAATAAAAATGTTAAACATGTAAATAAAAAAGATCAAATTAAAAACATAAATAAAGAAATCAAAAGAGAATATAACAAGTTTAATACAGGGTGGTTCAAAGAAGATCTTTCCATTTTCACAATGTCAGATTGGTGATTGTTAATAACATAACCTATTATAATGGAATGGAAAAAGCAGCTGTCAAAGATTCATTTCATATTGTAGTCAGCTGGTATTTTACATTATATGGCCCTTTTCGTCTTGTCAGACTGTCTAGTGGAGGCTATTGCGTATTTTTTTGAGGTATTGTTTTTGCCGAACAGCTTCTCTCGTGGCTAATTCTACCAATGTTTGACAAACACACGCGGTCACATAATGAACAGGTCAGGCTCGCTGGTCCACAGGGTTTACCATCCTTTTTCATGAGTCTCTTCTCTTCTAAGTCCTGTCTTAGAACAGTCTCAAATGTTGTTATACCGTTCCTTATACGTGCTCTCCATGATGTGCGATCACTTGCCAGATGTTGCCAGTCGTTTTCACAGATGGAGAAGTCTTTCAGAGATGATTTGCAGATATCTCTATATCGTAGTTTAGGTCTGCCGATTTGTCGTTTTCCGTGTTTTAGCTCGCCATATAGTATTTGCCTAGGAATGCGTTTTTCTTCCATCCGTTGGACATGCCCCAGCCATCTTAGCCTTCGACTTCTGAGCATCGACATGATTGTTAGGGTCTTAGCACATTGCAGGACAGTTAAGTTGGTTATTTTGTCCTGCCATTTGATGTGCATTATTTTGTGGAGACATCGCATGTGGAAGACATTTAGTCTTTTTTCCTGGTTTGAGTATGTTGTCCAGGTTTCGGATCCATATAGTAGTGTGCTAAGCACACAAGTTTGATATATTAAGAGTTTAGTCTTTTGAGTTAGTTTCGTGTTGTTCCATGCCCTTTTTGTGAGTTTGCCGAAGGTCGTAGCTGCCTTACCAATTCGACAGTTTATTTCTTCATCAAGAGAGATGGTTTGCGTAACTGTGGATCCAAGATATGTAAATTTCTGTACTGATTCTAGTGGGCAGTCTTTTAGAGTAATAGATATAGGTTTGAAGTCACCTTGATTTAGTATTACTGTCTTCTGAACATTAATTGACAGTGAAAAAAGGTCGCATGCTTTATCCAGGTTGTTGATCAGCGACTGTAGGGTGGCCTCACTATGAGCGACTAGGGCTGCATCGTCAGCAAATAAAAATTCTTTAAGTAGGGCAACATTTGTTTTGGTTTTTGCTCTTAGTCGTGCTAGGTTGAACAGTGAGCCATCTGGTCTAGTGCGAATGTAAATATCTCCTGAGCTGTTTTCGAAGGTGTAATTTAGGAGGGCAGCAAAAAATATACCAAAAAGGGTGGGGGCGAGGACACATCCCTGTTTCACTCCTTTGTTGACTTTGAAATTCTCTGATGGACTCCCATCAAAATGGACTTTGCCATTCATGTCTTCATGGAAGGAAATTATCAGCCTAAGTAATTTAGGAGGGCAGCCTATGCCTTCTAACACCTTGTAGAGACCATCTCTGTTTACTGTGTCGAATGCCTTTGTGAGATCCACAAAGGCAATATAGAGCGGCATATTTTGTTCCCGACATTTTTCCTGCAGTTGTCTAAGAGTGAAGATCATATCTATGGTTGATCTCCCGGGTCTGAAACCGCATTGGGACTCGGGAAGCACCCGTTCTGCAAGTCTATGCAGGTAAAGTACATGCTATGTATTTTACACATGAGCATGTATATGCATCACTGTAGCCAAAGCAGTAGGATGATGATTACAGTAGAGAAATGTAATGGAATTCTGTCACATGACAGGAGGTGCTAACGCACCTCCTGTCATGGGGGTATGTGACCTTGAAATTAAACTCTGAGAGATTTTTTCCCATTGTATTATAGTATATTCCTGTTTTATATTTCACTTCAGAAATATAACATTGTGATACTGTAAAGGTCTTTATGAATCACTCTATATTTCAAATTCAGCCATAACCAAAAGCTTTCTAAAGATGTGAAAATAATTAACAATGAGAAATAATATTCTCAATTTAAGTAACTGGAATAAATATCTTTTTTTGCACATGTCAAGACACTTTAAAATAGAAAAGACAATTTAATTTAAAATTAAAGCAAAAAAAGAAAATGCTTATAAGGATTCTAAGCTACATACCGATTTCTTATCTACATCTTCTTCATTGATGATAACACCTCACTATAATGTTGTGTGCCTTTACATGCTTTCATCTTTTTCATGATGTCAAAACTGAATGGCTGTCTAGTATATTTTCTCTTATATTCTTTCTCATAACATTATTCATGATGTCACAGCATTCTCTCTGATCCTTCTCATTTTAAAACACATCCAAGCCTGGACTGCTTCTCTCTTACTTTTTAACAAACATTTTGTGCAGTAACTTCTCTAAGAATATCCTTATATCTCTCGATGCAGTCCTTAACACTCAGAAACGTGATGAAAAAGCATGCTGTGATCCTAGTGATTATTTTAAAATTTTTTCTTTGCAATGATGTCCTAATTATATGTGATAATAACACATTTGCCTAAAAAATTGCAAAGCATTGTCTAACACAAGTTGCTCTGTGAACAAAGACTCTAATAGTAAAGTAAAGGTTTCCTCCACGCCTTGCTAGGCATATAGGGAATATGGTGGTAGTGAACATATTTTTCTATGACCATGGCACATTTTTGGGTGGTGTATTTGGTATCATGACAGACGACCTTTACTTCCCAGAAAAATCTCTGGTACCCATTTTTAGAGGTTAGGTGAACCACGGAGGCATGTCAGTCAGAAAAAAAAATCTGCCACTGCTGTGGATCAAACCCGGACCCTTCTGGTTAGGAAGCGAGCACACTAACCACTCAGCCATTGCAACACCAGGTATATGCTCTGATAGTATATTTTTGCTTTTACAAACAGCTGTAAATTTCCTTAATTATAAAAAAATTGTGTAAAACTCTATTATGTAAAATGTTAGATTAATGCACAATTAAATACTATAGACACTTAAAACAAGCTTTGATGATTTTAATATGTGGGTTATAACATCACTTTTAATTAAAAAGAAGAAAAAATTATAAATGAAAAACAAAACATTCAGTCCAATGTTAAGATAAATAGCCTCTAGGAGGTCTACTAAGGAGGAATACTATAAACTTCCCTATTTACAGTTGTGAACTAAATGTGTTAGCTAACATGCAATTCTGAGGCAAATACACATACCAGTTTTCTGTTACAACATTTGTGGCAACAATACTGAAATATAAAACTCAAAATCTATAATATTCATATCAATTCACATTTCTACCTCTACCTTGTCATCAAGACAAACACTCAAATTATTCACAGCATTTTATACTTTAAGTACACAAACTGATGACATTCTGTTTTCAACAAGTTTTCCTACAGGTTAAATCACAGTTCTTCACATTATGAGTAATTACTATCATCAAATCCATATCACAGATAAATACAACAGATCGAAAGAAACCAAGGAGCCACTGGAACAAACATTAACTAGCAGCAAAAACTAATCTGTGTCTATGAAATGTGTGTTTCTAAAACTTTTGAAAGCTATGCCTTCTAGTGTTTGTGTCAAAATGATAGTTCAAAGTGTGAGTTGTGTCAAAATGATAGTTCAAAGTGTGAGTTGTGTCAAAATGATAGCTCAAAGTGTGAGTATTTTAAAGCAACATTTCATTTTGAAATGAAAATATTTGAGTTTACAAATAAAACAAGCATGAAGAACACAATCTTGGAAGGCCTGTGAATCATTATGTTAAATAACAAGAACATTGTTGCCTACCTTGAAACTTGACATATGTATATCCCTCTCCCTGATTTCTTTCTTCAGTACCTCCAGTTCTCGTGTGAGACGACTTATGGTGTTGTCCTGGATATAATTAATTCAAGAAAAATGCTAGTTACCATGCCTAGGTATAAGTATATGTCTAAGATTAAAATATTCAATTTATTCATGTGTATATGAATGTATTATGAATATAGTGGTAATTTGGTGAGTAGTTGATGCAGTTTAACTTGCTGTTTTGTTCTGGCAGATCAAGCATAAACCACTCAACCAGACCTGTATCATCACTGCATTAATCTAAACTGTGTTTAACAACATAAGTGCCAGTTTACCAGGTGACAAAAGAAAATAAGGAAAATCAAATGATACTCTAAGAAGAACTAATAAAGAGTGTTCAACTATGGTTGAATGGGCCTAAAACAAAAACAATACCTAGCAGTAATTGTCAGACATGGAGAGTTATGGTGTCTGTCCAATCTGTCATCTTTAACTCAAAAGGAACTAATTGAGTTATTGAGTTACTGGCGGGTCATTATCATTGCACTCTGAACATGTCCATTGATGTTCAGATCCCCTCGTCAGCAAGTCTTGCAGTGTCCAGCAACTGACACTCCAGTTCCGCGTTGGTTGATAAGTTTTCTTATATGCACACTAAGTTTCTCATTGCTGGCTGTGCCAAAAATAACTCCTATCTCTTTCATCTGAAGGAGTGATGTGGACTCATAGTTATCAAAGTCCTGTGCTTTTCATACATCTCAGAGGGCAGTGATGATGTCCACCCAATACATTGGTTGACCATCTACAACGACAGCGCAGCTAGCCAACCTGTCTGCTCTTTCTTTTCCCCATATACCCACATGTCCAGAAACATAGACAGCGATGACCCTATGTATTTTTTACTTCTGCAATGACTTTACCCATTGCTCACCTCCACTTTCCTTATCATTAGTTGGCTAGTCGAAGGCCCCGGCATGACTGCAAATGAATGAAAATCCATAAATGCTCAACCGTCCATGCCAGTGGAATCATCCAAATTAACATTTCATCTCATTGAAGGATCCAAACAAAGAAAGGCAGCTGCAGTCCCCATCATAGCAGCCCCAGCACATGCCAAAAGACGTAAGGCAAGGCCGCACTGAAAGTGAACACAGTCGAACGGTCCTTCACTATGCGGTATCATCATTCATTGTAAGCATTGTAATTGAAATACCATAGCACGAACCGGATGAAGAACACAGCTCATGGTGTGCACAGAGCACTAAACTCAATAGCTCTGGCAGCAAGCCAGATTTTATTATCATGTTCATTGAATCACTTAGTATGCAGGTGTGGGTGTTGTCTTGTGACTCTAACCAGATGAATGCCTTGATCCCTGCCATCACCTCCATCATCATGCTACTCATGGTTATAATGTATGCATCACTGTCTTCTTTGACTATTCTGCCTGCCGAGTGTGCTGTAAATGCCCATGCACTCCTTTAGTGTCATATTACAGATCCGTTTGTATAGATGACTAGAGAGCAGGCAAATAAATGTAGTGCTGTGGTAAAGTTATGGGAGCTGCAATAATAGCTCAGTGGTTAGTTAACTGGACTACAAAGAACAAAAGGTACGGTTCGATCCAAACCGACGGCTTCCAGGTTCACCCAGCCTTAAATGGGTACCGGATTTTTTTTCTGGGAAAGTAAAGATGAGACCGCTGACCTCCGCATTGACCGCGATTGAGTTCTGTTCCCTATACTTCCTATCAAGTGTAACAATACACGAGAATGCATATAGCATCATTCTGTATTTTCTCCAGCCTGGTAATTTGCATCGTACTGACAGTAAGAATTGCTAGGGCATACACCATTGATGTGAGAACTAGTCCCTGGAACAGAAGGGTAAGTAGTCTCTGCTCAATGTTGGCAATTGCCATGACCCTCAAGGTGGCTAATCCTTTGAGGGATTTTGTCATCACATGGTCGAAGTGGTCCTGAAAACACAGGCTCCAATCAAACTTAACACTGAGGTATGCCAATAAACCTGTCCCTGTTCACCTCAACAGCTACCAGTCATACCACCTGTGTTTCTTTGTTAATGATATGATCATTAAGGGAGAACCATGCATCTGATGCTTTATTAGGATTAACCAAGGCAACCAAGATGAATAACTGTATTTCATATGTTCGGATATGGAGACAAAAACTATGTCCTAACATCATCAAGCACTATACTAAAGCACTATTTTTTAAAAAATAGAATGATCAACATTTTCGGGAGGGTATGAACTTCCGGTCGCTATGGCGGATAGGTGGCAGAAACCATTATAGGCTGTGTGTGGAAAGTGTTCCTTGTTGCAGTTACCTCATATTCCAAGACCGACTTGCTGCAGGAGCTACTGAGTTAAGTGCTATGTGCAAAGAGCTGTGCATTTCATCCGTTTTGATCATGTTTCGATATTCTGATTGCTTACAATGAATGATGATATCATATGACAGGGAACGGATGGCTGTGGTCACTTTCTGTGCGGTTTCGCCTTATGTCTTTTGGCGAGTGTCATATGACTGCTATGATGGGGACTGCAGCTACCTTTCTTTGTTCAAGAGATGAGATATTAATTTGGATGATTCCACTGGCACAGGCAGTTGAGCAATGGATTTTAATTCGTTTGCAGTGATACCAGGGCCTTCCATAACCATAACCAAGGCACCTGATACTCCACACCAGGAAGAGATACAATTGAATTTGTTTTGCAGTGTAGAAGTGATTTCCCATCTGAATTAATTAACTACTAAGAAACTAATTAACTACTGGTACAAACACATCCAAAAAATCTCTGTGTCACTGAAGCAAACATCAGTGGATCACAGTAAATAGATCATCATCATAATCATCATGTGCCATACCAGTTGGCATAGACGATCATATCCTTCCAAAATCTTCTATCTACCATGCATCGTATCAATTCTGTTGACAGTTTTCCATGCCATGACACCAAGCTATCTAGTATTTTCTTTCTTTGTCATCCGCAGTCTCTCTTTCCCTTTATTTTTCCAGTTGTAACCAAATATTCCAACTTTCCTCTTCTCATGATATGCCTGAAAGATGTTGATTGTTTCTTTCTGATGGTTTTTAGGAGCTCCCTTTTTGTGTTGGCCTCTTTGAGAATTTCCTCGTTCGCCTTTTTAGCTGTCCAGGGAATTTTCAACATTCTTCTGAGAAATCCCATCTCTATGGCCTCTAATCATCTTTTCATTTGTTTGTTTACTATCCATGATTCGCTTTCATAGGTCACAATTGTCTCGAAATTGTAGCAGTGAATTCTCTTTCTCACTTCTATTGACATAGATTTGTTACATAGTCAGTTTTCATTTTCTGAATGTTATTTTGGCCTAAGCTATTCTGCTTTTTATTTTTGTGGTGCATCTTCTATTTGATGTTATTATGTCCAAGTATTTGACGCGCAGCACTTGTTTCAGATTTGTCCTGCTTATTTTTGTGCTGCATGGTGGTGATGATTGTTTCTTCAATATGATCATTACCTCTGTTTTCTTACTATTCAGACTGAGACCTTTCTTGTTGCTTTCTTTTACTATTATGTCTATCATTTCTTGTAGTTCGTTCTCTGTCTCTTCTATTAAGACTGTGTCATCCACATATCGCAAATTGCTTATGTTGTGACCATTAACTGCAATTTCTTTTATATCTACTATTGATCTCTTAATATTTTTACTGTAAAGTGAAAACAAATCCAGCGACTTAACACAGCCTTGTCAGACTCCTTAGTTTTATATATTGGAACTGTCCTGTTTGGTTGCCAATTAATATGGCTGCTGTTTGTTGCCAGTACATGTTTTTTATGATTCGCAGATCCTTGCCATCAATTTTTAAGTAAATAGATATAATGTATAATTTGCAATTACTGTGGAAATTAACTCTTATTGTACAGACTCAAAATCCATGTTTTTACAGAGTTTTTATATTTTAAAATGAGGGCATCATGAGTGCATATCCTAATATCATAACAACTTTTTAACCTGAAACATTACTTTGATGTATTTTATATCAAAATTTGTAGAACTGAATGAACTTTTTATAAAATGTATTAAAAAATACATTTTTTCAAGAAAAGTGCAAAAAATAACTGAAAAACCTGATAATGAAAAAAAAGTAAATTCAAATGCATGAAAACAAAAACATCACTTGAAATAATTATTACAGGTTTATGCGTGTCAGTAACACTGTAAATGTTGTTTATTGTACTATCACGCTAAAGTAACTTGTCAAAGCATTGAGTGGGTCAAATCATGCCTTTCATCATATCTAGGTTGCCTACAGTAACAATCATGTTAATTAGTTGCTATTGAGCATAGATCACCTTGTTAGACATGTCACGTTGCATCTGTGTCACTAGACCTGAGATTATTCCTTTATCTTTCTTCACTCGTTCCAATTCAGTTCTCAATTGAGACACCTCTTTCACTCGCTCTGCAAGCTCTTGTCGGAGAAGTACTGGAGAATTAGCTTTATCATCCTGCAATTTGTCCAGCTGTAACAAATAAGATAACAATCCTATTAATGTTCAGTTAATGGGGAGCTAAGGTAGAACTATTGCTAGAGAACTAATCTACTGAGGACAAAAGGTTAAGATTGATCCTAATCAATGGCCCCTTTTGTTCACCCAGCCTTAAATAGGCACAAGATTTTTTTTATAAATAAAGGCCTCACTGGGAGCCGCGATAGCTCAGTGGTTAGTGAACTGGACTACCACGGACAAGGGGTAGGGTTCGATCCCAACCCGACGGCTTCCGGGTTCACCCAGCCTTAAATGGGTACCGGATTTTTTTCTGGGAAAGTAAAGCAGCACGGGCGTAATACTGACCACATTACCACAAAAATCATGTGCTGAAGGTCTGTAAAATATAGGGTCACTAACACCATATTTCCCTATACGCCACTTGGCGTGATGGGGGTAGAAAAAAAAAAAAAAAAAGGCCTCACTGAATACTAACTCACTACCCTAAAATGTACTGATGGTAAATAAAACTACCACAATATTCTCTGTATGCTACAGTTCATGATAGGGTTATTTTTTTCTCAGCCGATTACTGTTTTGTTATAGTTAAGTTAAAGTACACATTTCTTAAACGTACTGGCATTTTCCAGGAAATAAAACTAAATAGTGTTAACCACCAAAAGAAAAAAAGGATATTTATTTGATGACTGTTTAATGATGACTTTACAACAATAAAATATAAATTTAAACACATAATTAAAAGTGAGTAACCAAATTAATTAATATATAAGGAATTGCATGAAGAAAGTTTTTGGACTGTAGTTACAGTAATATAAACACTTGACATATTCATGCAAAAATCTGAAGGTATAATATCAGGTATCTGAGTCTGTGACATGACATCATGTTGTCTATATGTCAGCAGTTCCTACAAGATATCTTTCAACCTTTCATGTATGGATTGCTCTGTAGTCAGTATGATCCATCAGCTCTCTCACATGATTGGAATCAGCTATGAAGTATGTCTGGAGATCCTACTAGAGAGCATAAACATGCATTGCAATCCTGCAAGGTTTATCCCCAGATACTCAAAACTCAATCAGTAACAGAGGCATTTTGATGTATGCCTTGAGTTGTATGAGATGGCTAATGACAATGAAACTATCATCTCCAGGATCATTACAGGTGATAAAAATTAGATTTGAAGCTCAAAACATCAGTCATTTCAGTGTACGTGCCCACAGTCATCAAGACCAAGAAAGGCATAACAGATTCAGATAAGAAAAAATGCATGCTCATCAATTTTTATCTACATGAAGGGCATCATTCACCAAGAATTTGTTCCAAGGTGGCTTTAAGGCATGAAAGAGGTGCTGGGATCATTGTGTACATTTCCAAGGGTATTTTGAAGGTGATGGTGGCCAAATTTAAATAAGGTAAGCCTGTAACTTTTTATAGTCAAAGAACATTCTTATTTCCTCTCATACAAACACATAGAATGATTTTATTCTAATAGATCAAAAATATAATTTGTAGTGCTCATGTTAGCGGGGTAGAGCTCTGCCCTACCAAAGGAGGAGTAAGACGTCTCCTTTCCTCCGCTAGTCTTCGGGACACCCCCGGGGCAAGGTGGAGCTCCCGTTTAGCCCCCTTATCAGGGTTATGTGAAGCCATTGGAGCAGGTGGTGGATGGTGTTGTGGGTGCAGCCGACAAGTAGTGCCGGTTATGGTCCCCACACCGCGATGGCAGGCAGAGGATCTCATGTATAGAGACAATGGCTAGTACAGTCACTGCCAAGAAGGAAAGGAATGGCAAACTACCTTCTTAAATTGCCTGAAATAATCATGACAAATCACAACCTTCTATTTACAGCTAACAACGTTAATGGGGGCTTCACAGCCACCTCGTCCGGTAGGGAGTGTCATGTGCTACAGGTGACACCCGATCGTCATCAAGCAACTGTATGCAAGATCAAAAATAAAGAGACACTAGCAATAGGAACTTGGAACATTAGATCAGCATTCCAGGTTGGAAAACTAGAAAACATCAGTCAAGAAATGAAGAGAATGAAATTGAACATCTTGGGACTATGTAAAATGAGATGGACAGGGGCAGGATTATTACAACAAGACAGTGGAAATGTAATTTACTCTGGGGGGAACCACACACGAAAGAGGAGTAGGCATCATGTTAGATAGAGAAAGAAGCAAAACAGTGAAAGGATTTTGGCCAGTATCAGACAGAATTCTGCTAGTAAAATTGAGTGGCAGACCAATGGATATCAACATAATTCAAGTTTATGCACCAACAAGTAATAGCGAAGAAGAAGACATTGACACTTTTTACGAGGAGCTAGAAGCAGCCATGGAACAGTGTAAAACCCAAGAAATAACTGTTGTATTAGGGGATTTCAATGCAAAGGTAGGAACAGCTAAAGTGCAAAATGTGACTGGGGGGCATGGCCTTGGCGAGACAAATGACAGAGGGGATAGATTGATAGATTGGGCAAAGACACATGAAATGATTATAGGTAACACCTGGTTCAAACAACACCCTAGGCGACTATGGACATGGCAAAGCCCAGACAAAAAAGTACACAATCAAATTGATTTTATACTGGTACAGAGAAGATTTAGGAATGGGCTAACGTCTATTAAAACAAGGCCAGGAGCAGATTGTAATAGTGACCATGTACCAGTAGTTGGAAAGATAAGAATAAAACTGCGGAAGGCACAGAAATCACCAAGAAATATAAAATTAGAACTAGATATGCTAAGAGTAGATAAACAGATAAGTGATAAGTACAGCATGATAGTACAAAATAGGTATAATGCTATTGAGAAAATACAGGACATCCAGGAGCAGTGGGAAATGCTCAAACAATCGATTCAGCAAACATCAAAAGAAGTAATACCAGTGACTAAAAGAATCAACAAAAAGAAATGGATGACAGAAGAAATATTACAACTAATGGACGAAAGAAGAAAACATAAGAAAGAAGAACGAGCACACAAAATATTGCACAAAGAGATCCAAAACAAGTGCAGAGAAGCAAAGGAAGGATGGTTAAAACAGAAATGTGAAGAAATGGAAAAACAACAAAAGAAAGACCCAACATTTATGCACAACCAATTAAATGAATTAACAGGAAGAAAAGAAGTCAAAGTTTCAGGATGTGTGAAATCAAAGGAAGGAAATATAATAATGGGACAAGAGAAGACAATGGAAAGATGGACAGAATATATCAGTCAACTCTATGATGATGAAAGACCAGAATTAAACAATTCAAATGATGACACAGGACCACCAATAATGCAGAGTGAAGTGGAGGACGCAATTCAACACACGAAAAGAGGCAAAGCTCCAGGTCCTGACAATAAAACAATCGAAGAGATAAATGCATTAGGAGAGTTGGGAGTACAAGTCATAACAAAATTACTCAATGACATATATAACACTGGACACATACCTGAAGATCTACTAAAATCTATCTTTGTAGCCATACCGAAGAAGTCAGGTGCCACTGATTGTGAAAACCATCACACTATTAGTCTCATGAGCCATATTACTAAAATATTACTAAGAATAATCATGAGACGTGTAAGGAACAAAATAAAACCAGAAGTAAGTGAGGAACAATGTGGATTTGTGGAAGGAAAGGGCACCAATAATGCAATATACATCTTAAGGACATTGATAGAAAGATCTATAGAGGTAAAGAAAGATCTATATATGTGCTTTATAGACTATACAAAAGCATTTGACAAAGTAAAGCATGTGGAAATAATAAATATGCTGGAGAAATTAAACATTGATGGCAAGGATCTGCGAATCATAAAAAACATCTACTGGCAACAAACAGCAGCTATACAAATTAACAACCAAACAGGACAATTCCAATATATAAAACAAGGAGTCAGACAAGACTGTGTTCTGTCACCGGATTTGTTTTCACTTTACAGTGAATATATTATGAGATCAATAGTAGACAAAAAAGGAATTGAAGTCAACGGTCACAACATAAATAATTTGCGATATGCGGATGACACAGTCTTAATAGCAGAGACAGAGAACGAACTACAAGAAATGATAGACATAATAGTAGAAGAAAGCAACAAGAAAGGTCTCAGTCTGAATAGTAAGAAAACAGAAGTAATGGTTATATCGAAGAAACAATCACCATCATGCAGCATAATGCAGCATAAAAATAAACATGACAAATCTGAAACAAGTACAACGTTTCAAATACTTGGGCACAATAATTACATCAGATGGGAGATGCACCACAGAAATAAAAAGCAGAATAGTTCAGGCCAAAATAGCCTTTCAGAAAATGAAAAATATCTTATGCAACAAATCTATGTCAATAAAAATGAGAAAGAGAGCACATCGGTGCTATATAGAACCAATTCTGACCTATGGAAGCGAATCACGGACAATAGACAAACAAATGAAAAGACGATTAGAGGCCACAGAGATGGGATTTCTCAGAAGAATGTTGAAAGTTCCCTGGGCAGCTAAAAAGACCAATGAGGATGTTCTCAAAGAGGCCAACACAAAAAGGGAGCTCTTAAAAAACATCAGAAAGAAGCAATCAACATTTTTCGGGCACATCATGAGAAGAGGAAAGTTGGAATACTTGGTTACAACTGGCAAAATAAAAGGAAAGAGAGATTGCGAACGACAAAGAGAGAAAATACTGGATAGCTTGGTGTCATGGCATGGAAAACAGTCAACAACAGAACTGATACAATGCACTGTAGATAGAAGATTGTGGAGGGACATGATCGCCTACGCCAACTGGCAGGGTACATGATGATGTAGTGCTCATTCCAAAGGTCATTCATGAAACAGACTCTGTTTAAAACAATATTCTTGTTTCTCATTGAATACACTCATACTGTTACATACATTGACTAGCCTCAGCATATCACTACGCTTATTATTTCTATATTATTATGGCTGCCTTTGTCTTTAAGATTAACACTTAATTAAAATATGAAACGAAGACCTGGAAAACCTTGCAAAAGACAAGAATGGAAAGGTCATAATGGTATAAGACAAGATGGCTGAAAAATCATTGAATATGAAATACTTAGATGCTTAAAGATAGACTTTTGTAAAAAGAATGTATTGTTAACGCCTTGAGGCACAAGATGTTGTGATGATACATCTAAATAACATAAGTCAGTTTTCTATAAATGAAATGAAATTAAAGAAGGAATTTATATTCTAAATTTCCCTAATTGCTAACTTTTTTTTGTCAGCTATTGAATGTGATGATCATCGCACAATAAGCCTTATGAGTCACATGACTAAGATATTACTAAGAATCATCATGTGAAGAGGGCTAAACAAAATCAGACAGAATTTAGTGATGAGCAGTGTGTTTTTGTTAGAGATAAAGGGATAAGCAATGCCATATACATCATAAGATCTTTAGTAGAAAGAGCCATAGAGGTGAAAACAGATCTATACCTATATTTCGTAGATTATACCAAAGCATTTGACAAAGTAAAGCACCAAGAAATAATCACAATTTTAGAAAGCATAAACATAGATAGCAAAGATCTAAGAATAATAAAGAACATGTACTGGCAACAAACAGCGGTTTTAAGTGCTGGAAACCAATTGGGAATGTTTCAACAAATAAAACAGGGTGTTAGGCAAGGCTGTGTGCTGTCACTAGATTTGTTTAATATTTATAGTGAGATTATTTTAAGATCTATAAGGGGCATGCATGGAATAACAATCGGAGGTCATAATATAAATAATCTAAGGTATGCTAATGATACAGTCTTAATCGCTAAGAGTGAAAATGGGTTACAAGAAATGTTAGACATTATAGTGAAAGAAAGCAAAAATAAAGGACTCATAACAGAAAGACAGAAGTAATGGTAACAACAAAGAAAAAGACATCACCTCAGTGCAAAATAAAGACAAGTGGAACAATATTAAAACAGGTAAATGAATTTAAATATTTGGGAACTTTGTTAACCTCAGATGGAAGATGTACAACAGAGGTGAGATGCAGAATGGCTCAGGCAGCTTTCCAAAAAATGAGGAAGATACTACGCAATCCATTTTTGACAATAGAAACAAGAAAAAGAGTTCTTAAATGTTATGTAGACCCAGTCTTAACATGGATGTGAATCATGGACAATAGGACAACAGACAAGAAAATCACTGGAGTCTGTAGAAATGTGGTTTTACAGAAGAATGTTGAGAATACCATGGGCAGCTAAGAAGAGTAATGAAAACGTTCTGAAAGAAGCCAAAGCAAAAAGAGAGCTAATTTCCAATATTAGGAAGAAACAAACATAATTTTTTGCCCATGTAATGAGAAGACTCCTGTGTGTTACCGGGGCCTCATTATGAGGGAAGTAAAGAATAGTGACACTGTGACCTTCCAGGCATGTCGTAAGAGGCGACTAAGGAGTTTGATCGATGGCTTAACAAGCTGTCATTGTAAAAAGTATTGTTATGGAAACAGAGCCATAGGTTTTGGAAGCAGCGATCTCTGCACTATGTGCCATTTTGGCACGCAAGGTTTCTGTTTTTTTAAATTGTGGTTCTGCCCTATGTGCCGTCTTCAGCTTGAAAGGACGATAGAGAGAGAATGAGAAGAGAACAGCTGGAATATATTGTAACAACTGGGAAACTGGAAAATTGAGGGACGAAGAAATAGAGGGAAGCAAAGAGAAAAGATACCAGAAAGCTTAAGAGATGCTTGGCAGAAAGTCGACAACAGAAATGATAAATAACTATTTGTCAGCTAGGTTGTCTGAGAAGATGGTTATACCAAGTTCTATTGAGAATTGTTTAATCTGTCCTTTCTAATTGTCAAATGATGTTGCAGGCCCAATTAATATCCAACACAGGAACAGTGAGCTAATGAGTGCAAAGTAACATAGTTTACCACATAGATATTATCAGTGACATTATAAAAAATGTTTAACAATTTTTACCTTTCCTACAAAACTTAAACCAAGATACATGTAGAGTAGCAAATATCTAAATACCTTCTCCCTGGTGCAGTAATCAAGAGATAATGCAATTCAAATATTGATCATGCATGTTACAAAAATTTTACTTGTGGGGAAATAATGCCCTAGCTCTCTCTATTGTCCTTTTGAGCTGAGAATGGGACATAGGACAGAAATTCTAGACTCTTGTGTCCAACTATCTTGTTATTAAGTGTCAGACCTTGTACAGGACTCGCATTGTATCTTATCATACGGCTCTGTTCTGGGTGAGTCGCTCAATCTCAACGAGGGAACTGATGCCTGGTGTTGTTGCCTCTTGCCTCAGTGTTCTTTTTAGTGTTTCTCTAGGTTTGCCTCTTTTTCTTTTACCCTCTGGTTCCCATTTGATAGCCTGCTTTGAGATTCTCTTGTTGTCTCTTATCATCACATGGCCAAGATATGACCACCTTCTTCTCTTGAGTATAGATGAAATTGTTGTATGCTTTGTCATTTCTCTTATTTCTGCACTAGTCTTGAATTCATTCCATGGTATACTATGTATTTCCTGAGGCATTTGTTTTCAATTTTTTTCTTGCATGCATAAGTAAAGATGGATAATTACATTTGATTTGAAAATCCTGAGCTTTGTTTTATGTTTAGCAATTTTGATTTCCATATTTTATCAAGGTTTCTGAAAGTCATTGTTACCTTTGCTGTTCTGATTCTAATTTCTTTCTTTGTGTCTCCTTTATGATCTATGCATTTTCCAAGATAAGCAAAATGAGTTACTTCTTAGCACTACAAGTTACATATTAAAATCTATATTGTAATGACAGTTTAAATATTTCTTATAACAAAAGAATGGAGAGCATAAAAGTTGAACTCATAAATATGATAATCTTTACTGCTTGCTATATGAAATATAGAGACACAATTTTTCAAATGTACAACAAATAAGTTGATGAGCATTAGTGGTTAGGTATCAGGTATGTCTTAGAGTTGAACATGACTACAAGCTTACCCTGAAACATTTCATAAGGCTACAATATTAAGCTCATTAAACACCTAGCTTCATGCAAGTGGGAACAGATGAACAAACTCTATGCTAACTGTATATCAGTTATGTCTGATCTGCTGTAGGCTCTCTCAACACAATAATTTTATAAGTAAGACATTATTGTAAAGATTGAAAGAAATTCATATTCAAGCCCTGAGATTTGTAAGCTATGCCATGAAGACAATACAACTTTCTCCTCTTTCCTTGATCACAGCTCAAGAACGCAGTCAGTGGCTGGTACACACAGTAGTAACTGCTCAAGACAGTTCTGGTGACTGTTTATGGATTTCTTTTGATACATGACTCCAGGTTCATCATCTGCTTGTTATCACTGCATGCATCTACTCTTGGGAAATTCCTGATTGCTGATTTTGTTTGACCAGTAGATTCTGAAAATCATTTTCTCGACTGGTTGTACGTTATGACATTGTATGACATGATGTTATTTTATATGATGTTTTCTATTCTGCTGTTTTCAAGTACTATCTATCTATTGACCTTTCGAGCCGTAGCCGGCCCATAGGGCGTAGACCAAGATACTCCTTCTCCTATCTGAATTTTTGTTCTAGCAGTTTTCTTTTAAAGATATTTTATCAAATCTCGCCATTTGTCTCTGTTCTGTGCAAGCTGCTCTATCTCATTGAGGCAGCTGAATCCTGCTGCTCTTTCAAGTACTAAGATCCACAAAAAACACACTAAAAGTTTGCAGTTTTCATTCATCCAAAGTTTTGCTACAGTGCTGTACTGGGTAGATATCTAAATGTTTTTAGATTTACAAAAGTTATTCTGGTTTGATTTATTTTTTAATTAATATCTTTGTTTGTCATCAATGCTTCCCATTATTTGTCTCATCAGCAATAAAGGACATATTGTTCTTAAGAGTTCACAATATTGAAAACATGTTTTCCTCACATGGTGCATTTGCACCATGATTAACAATCTTTAATGCATGCATTTGTCAAGTGAATCAGCACATTTCATGTCATGACCATTAAAATAAAAGTAAAGGTTCCCTTCACACCTTGTTAGGCGTATAGAGATTATTGGTTATTGGTTATGGAAGGCCTCGGTACCACAGCAAATGAATTAAAATCCATAATTGCTCAACCGCCTGTGCCAGTGGAATCATCCGAATTACTAACTCATCTCCCAAACAAAGAAAGGTAACTGTAGTCCCCATCGTAGCAGTCTCAGCACACGCCAAAAGACATAAGGCGAAACCGCGCAGAAAGTGAACACAGCCAACTGTTCCCTGTCATACAATATCATCATTCATCGTAAACAAGCGGGTTATCGAAGCAGGATCAAAACGGATGAGACACACAGCTCACGGTGTGCACAGAGCACTTAACTCAGTAGCTCCTGCAACAAGACGGACTTGGAATATGAGGAAACTGCAAGAAGGAACACTTTTCAGACATAGCCTTCAATGGTTCCTGCCGCCTATCCACCATATACCATGGGAGTTCACGTCCTCCCGAAAATGATGATCGTCATAGCACTTGATGATGTTAGGCCATCATTGATAACTCCAATTCCAAACATATAGATACACAGTGGTGGTAAGTTATCATTTCCAATCCGACAGAAGCCACATGACCTGTAGTTAATAAAACCACAGAGAGAATATGATTTTCTGACCTTCACTGATTCACTCTTAGATGTGAATGTGTAGTTTACACAAGAGGAGAAGTTTTCAACTACAGTGATCCCATTTAAGGCAATTCTGGGATAGCAAGGCAAGTCTCCTTTATAGCAGCAGAACTGGGTGTTCTCCGCTCCCTTCTTGTAGCTGCCGCCACACGATTCTGATGTCTCATTAACTTGGACATCATTCAAGAACAATGTCAGATTAACATTCCATAGATATGGCTCTGCTGATGAAATGCTTGGTGCAACAGTTGTATCAATCATACTGGAGGCCCCTGGTCTGTGGTCATTAATATCGCAGACGGCACATGATGTTGTTATATTCAGTGTTTCTTTCTGGGGTGTAAATATGTGGCACACACATGGAGAGTCGTTTGTGGTCACAGCAATCCCATTAAAGGCAACTCTAGGGTAGCATGGCATAGCTGTTTCAGAACAGCACAATCCTGTGATGTTTTCTGTGTTCGCTATAAAGCTGCTGCTGCTACACAATCTGACCAATTACAGGTGTGGACATTATTCACTTGCAATGACAAAACTGCTCTGTTTACATCATAAACCTCTGGAAGCGAATCATTTATGGGACCAATAGTACAAATCATTCTTCCATCGCGGATATCTTCATTGAGTCCCCAAAAAAGGTCTTTGGCTAAAAAGCACATATGCTTTTGAGTTAAACACAAAATGAGCCCACTTCATAGATTCAAAATGATCCTTGCCAATTCCATCCGTTTGCACAAGTTAGGACCTTAGCTACCAAACGTCCGAAACGAAGCCATCGAATTAACGACTCTATCTACAGCGAAGGTCAACGAACTGTGAACAAACATTTATGTTCAAACCCCTGAAAACACTTTCAAAAATCCGCCAATTCGCCGCAACAACACATATCAAGTTGTTCAACGTAAACACTGCTTAGTCCATAGCTCGAATATAAACAAGCTGCCATTTTGGTGCGTTCCATGACGTCATCTCCCGTATAGAGAATATGGTGTTAGTGACCATATTTCTATAACCATGGCACATTTTTGGGTGATGTGGTCGGTATCACACCAGGCCACCTTTACTTCCCAGAAAAATCTCTGGTACCCATTTTTAGAGGCTGGGTGAACCCGGGAGTCTTGTCAGTCCGAAAAAAATCCGCCACTGCTGGGGATCGAACCCGGACCCTTCTGGTCAGGAAGCGAGCACCATGACCATTAAGTTCTTCTAAATTTATTTCAACTTGAAAGTAGTGGATTGCTTAATTTTATTTTGCAACTTTGCAAGCACTCAAAACACTTCAGCTATTTTGTCATTATTTCAAAACATAATATTTCATAAAACTATCACTAAATTTTCTTTTTTTAAATTTCTTTTCAGTCTATAAATTTGAGTTTTTTCCTTTTTTTTTAATGCAAAGATGTGGTGTCAGTTCAGTGAACAATTATGATAATTATTAAGATCATGAGTGTCTACATTAATAACACTATGTAAAACATTTTAGAAAGCAGTCAGAAATCAAAGGAAGATAAGAAAGTCAGACCTGCTTCTTTAATGCTGCAATTTCTTCTTTTTTCACACTAACTTCTGTTTCAAGATAAAGTAGTTTTGCAGAAACATCCATGTCTCCGCCTAAAATATAGGATGGCTCATGGTGAACTTTCATCTGTTAATCACAAGAAACATAAAATTAACATTAAAGCCATTAGAAAAAGGTAATAGTTACCTGTGTAATTTTTTTATTTAAAAAAAAGGCATATTTTTTTTTTTAACTAGGTGGCACCCATTTTGTCACTGCTAAAATAGCACAATGTAGGAAATAAAAGACAGAATTAAATACAATTAATATTGCACATTCCACATTTAAAATTCTCTTTTCATTTATGAAATTAAGAATGATGTGATTGGTATTTTAAATTTGTCAACTCTTTCTGGGCTTTGGAGGACTTAAGGTTTGGACCAGATAAATTTTCAATTTAGAAAAATTCCATCACATGTCTTTTTCATTTTGCAATTTCAAACAATAATGTAATTAAATGTGGTACATGTTATACATCGCTGAAAAGGAAAATGGCTGGAGAAAATTAAAATACCAATCTATTGATAATATCTGAAGGAAAAAATTTATTATTTATAAAACAGTATAAAAATATTCAAAGACAGATAATTTTCAATTCAAAATACTATATTTCACATACCTCTAATTTCCCTGACTATTGTATATAATGTATATTGCTATCCATTGCTCTCTAAATTTTACACAAATTAATCCAAAGTTCTTCAAAATACACTTTACTTGATGCATTTATGTCCATAGATAATTAAATTAGGCACAAGAAATAGTAGAATACTAAGTATTAGTGGGTGTAGCCACTATTTGTCAGAAATAAACACACATTTGCATTGAAAATTCAACCAATCTACCTACATAACAAAGAAAATGCTACATGGTATTTGCAGGAAGTCATTATGAAGTTTCTTCTAGACATTGAACACAAGTATTGGTGAATATTTATGCAGAATTGTTTCTTTACTTTAAAATTTTCAATCATACGTGATCCAAGCCGATGTGTTAGTTTTGGTCCCATAGTACTTTCTTAAGTGGAGCAGATGTGTTGTTTAGTGGTCCAGAAAAATGTTAAAAAATATGTCTAAATAAATTTTGTAAATGATTATGTGTATTTAAGGTAAATATTTTTATATTCTAAGAAAACAAGGATAGTATAACAGTTATGCTTATCTTTAAATGAGATATTAAAGTACATAAAAGACATATGATCTACAATTTGGCAGCAAATAATCTATTTGATATTTTATAAAGAACATAAAAAATATGCCAAAGTGAGGGTAGAAGAAAAGATTAACTGAATGATGTATTCAAGTAAACACACACACACACACACACACACGCATATATATATATATATATATATATATATATATATATGGCCTTTGGCGTCTTGTCTTGACAGACAGTTGTTCGGAAGCAATCATGATAAGTCAGCAGTTTGGTAAAAATATTAGCGTCTTATGCTGGATGCTGCTTTGCTGAGCAGCTTCTCTTGTGGCTGAATCTGCCACTATTTGACAGACAGATCCATCTGCAGAATGAACTGGATGTATTTGTGGTGCCTGCTTAGTCTCCTTTCTCCTGCGCCTTTTGTCTTCTGAATTTTATACTAGCACTGCCTTGAAAGTTGCTGTGCCATTGTTTTTATTTTTGTTCTCCGTGTGCTACAGTCTGCAGCCACATTTACCCAGTTTCTTTCTTCACTGATAGGGAATTCCCTCAAGGAAGCCCTGCAGACAGATGGCTCTGCTACAAATACCACCAGAAATGGAGGGGGAGGTGTGTTCTTGATGCTGAATAATCAGGATGAGATCACCAAGTCAATAGCTACTGGAAAATTCTCAAACAACTTTAAAGCAGAAACTGAGGCCATCAGAGATGCCACAACACTGGCTACTCAACACAAAAATAACATGCACAATAAATTGGTGATTCTGACTGATGCACTGTCAGTATTATCAGCTCTAAAAAGCCCAAGAACAATGAACTAGATGACTTGAGAACAACCCTGGACCAACTATGCAATAACTTCCAGAGAGTAGTCATTCAGTGGATTTCACTATAATATACACGGGAACGAACGTGCAGATAAATTAGCTAAAGAGGGAGGGAGATTACCCCAAGAGAACCATCCGCTCAGTTATTATGAAGCCAAATCCATCCTCAAAGGTCAGTTCCATGAAAAATGGAAACGAGAACACCCAAAGCATAACAAGAGTGACGGATACCATCAACTATCAAGGAGGGATCAATTCAACATACTTTGCCAATGCACTGACCACAATAGAATGAGAAATCACATGTTCACCAAATTCAAAATAGGTACAACCACTGTATGCCACTGTACACTGGACAATATGACTACAAAACATGTTCTACAGGATTGCCCCAAGTACACAGACCTGAGAAGAGCAATGTGGTCCACGCCCACCTCCCTGGAAGAAAAACTATATGGGGCAATCGATTCACTTAAACAGACAGCTAACTTCATGAGAGAGTCTGGAATCCTACTCTGATTGAGTCTTGATTGCAGAGAGAGAGAGAGAGAGATCATCATTATAAGTCATACTGGTTGGGTCATGTTCTTCCACAATTTTCTATCCACAGTGCATCATATCAGTTCTGTTGTTGACTGTTTTCCATGTCATGACACCAAACCATCCAATAATTTCTTTCTTTGTCATCCGTGTTCTCTCTTTCCCCGTATTTTGCCAATTGTAACCAAGTATTCCAACTTTCCTCTTCTCATGATGTGCCTGAAAACTATTGATTGTTTCTTAATGATGTATCTTAAGAGCTCCTTTTTTGTGTTGGCCTCTTCCAGAATTTTCTTGTTGGTCAAATATTCTTCTGAGAAAATTCCCATCGTTGTGGCCTCTAATTGCCTTTTCATTTGTTTGTCTACAGTCCATGATTCTTTTCCATTGGTCAAAATCGGCTCTATATAGCATTGATGAACTCTCTTTCTCATTTCTATTGAAAAGACTTGTTGCACAAGACGTCTTTCATTTTCTGAAATGCTATTTTGACCTGAGCTATTTTGATTTTTCTCATGTGTTACCAGGGCCTCATTATGAGGGAAGTAAAGAATAGTTACACTATGACCTTCCAGGAATGTCGTAAGAGGCGACTAAAAAGGTTGATCGATGGCTTGACAAGCTGACATTATAAAAAGTATTGTTATGGAATCAGAGCCATAGATTTTAGAAGCAGTGAATTCTGCAATATGTGCCATTTTGGCACGCAAGGTTTCTGTTTTTGAGATTTTGATTCTGCCCTATGTGCCGTCTTCAGCTCGAAAGGACAAAAGATAGATAGATATTTTTATTAATTTTGTTTCCACACTATGCATCTTCAACCTGATGTTATTATTGTGCCCAAATATTTGATGCGCTCCACTTGTTTCATATTTGTCCCATTTATTTGTAAGTTGCATGGTGGTGATGATTGCTTCTTCAAAATGACCATTACTTTTGTTTTCTTACTGTTTAGGCTGAGACCTTTCTTGTTGCTTTCTTTCCTTATTATTTTGATCATTTCTTGTAGTTCAATCTCTGTTATAAAGATTGTGTCATCCACATATCACATATTGCTTATGTTGTGACTGTTGACTTCAATTCCTTTTTTGTCTACTATTGATCTTATAATATTTACACTGTAAAGTGAGAATAAATCCGTCAAGAGAATACAATCTGCTCTGACTCCTTGTTTCATATATTGGAACTGCCCTGTTTGGTTGCTAATTCTTATGGCTGCTGTTTGTTGCCAATATATGTTTTTTTATTATTCTCAGATACTTGCCATCAATGTTTAATTTCTACAGTATATTGATTATTTCTACATGCTTTACTTTGCCAAATGCTTTTGTGTAGTCTATAAACCACATCTATAGATCTTTCTTTACCTCTATAGCTCTTTCTATCAATGTTCTCAGGGTGTATATTGCATTACTGGTGTCACAAATGCACATTGTTCCTCACTTATTTTTTATTTTATTTTATTCATTTACACATCTTATGATGATTCTTAGTAATATTTTGGTCATAACTAACTAATAGTGTGATGATCATTGCAATCAGTGGTGCCTGACTTCTTTGGCATGGCTACAAAGATAGATTTTAGTAGATCTTCGGGTATGTGCCAACTGTTATATATCATTGAATAGTTTTGTTATTACTTCTTCTCCAAAAACACCTATCTCTTTAGATATATTATATCTATTCTATATATTATTATATATAATATTATTGGGACCTGGAGCTTTGCCTCTTTTCATGTGCTGAATTGCACCTTCCACTTCACTTTGCATTACTGTTGGTCTTGTGTCTTTTAATTCTTTAGCTCTGGTCTTTCATCAGTGTGGAGTTCACTGATATATACTCTGTACATCCTTTTACTATCTTCTCTTCTCTCATTATTATATTTCCTTTCTTAGATTTCACACATCCTTAAACTTTAATTCCTTTTCTTCCTGTTAATTCATTTAACTGATTGACGATATATTTTGTGTCTTGCTTTTGTTGTATTTTCATTTCTTTACATTTCTCCATCTTTTCTTTTGCCTCTCTGCAATGGTCTTATGGCGTGGCTAAAACAACCATACAAGGAACTGTAAAAGGTCAAAGATGGAGAGGGAGACAAAGGAAAAAAATGGATTGATAACATAAAGGATGAACAAGGGAAGTACTAAAACAAGCCTTAAAATGGGTACACAATAAAGAATAGGGAAAGATCATAAATAACTTATTATATTGATGTCCAAATAACTCCCAGGAGAAAAAAAAAGAATTAAGCAGGTAGGCATGCAGTTTAACTACAAAATTTTAATTGATGGAGTATTGAATTTCATTTCTCAACTACTGACAATTTCACCTTAAGTTCAGCAATTTCCTCTAATTGTTGTTGAATCACTGTGTCCTTACGCATTGCTTCCAGTTCAATGTTACGCAAGGCAGTCACCTCCTGGTTCAGCTGTGAAATCTTTAGATCCTGTTAATTATAGCAGTTTGTTTGTTAGTGTGTTGTCCTTTGACAAGGTTTCATGAACACAAGTTGTCATTAACATCATTACTGGACTAATTACTTTTAGTTTGTATGAAAAATGTATACAAATAAAAATGTTGCTGTTATTTGTATGAAATAATTTATTCTCGTTTACTCATCCTTGAGGTCACTAACTTTGATTTCATATTTCTCTGGGACTTACATCTTTAGAGCAAATCTTACAAGACCCAGCAGTGGATTGTCAGAAATGATAAATTATGTTGTGCCATCTTTGGCCTGAGAAGAATTAAATAACTTACATCTTTGGGACAAATGATCTGGACATTTCTTACAAACCCTGAACATTGCTACTAACTGTACATGTTCTTGGAACATGCTGTACATTTTCATCTCAATTTTCTGTCTTTTTTTCTATTGATTCCCCTCCAATAATTAAATTTATTAGCACTAAATTTCTATTATAGTATAGCATTATAAATTATCTGAACAGTCATTATTGAGACTGTTAAGCATTTATCACATTTGCATACATTAAATAAAAGTATGCAGGATAACTAATGTTTGTAATGTTTAGTTTAAACAAATGTTAAATGTTTGGCTTTTTTTTTTTATTTCCTCAACAATTGCTATCATTTAACTGCACAAATTTATCTCACAAAGTTTATAGCTTGATGCAAGCATGTTTTTTCATTTGCCCTACAGTTTTAACTAAAGTTATTGATTTAGCATCGATTCATGCTAAGATATAAAATGATGATCCACCAAGAAAATGCATAAAAAGTGGACAATAAATAAGTAAACAAATATAACAACTGCACAGACTTCCGGTTCCAAGATGGTGGAACGCAGTTTATGTTCTCTTGACCACTGCAGGAATTCCATTTGGGGACTGATTAATTTCAGCTCTCCAATGCAATTTTCTGCGTTAAAACAATCTGATGTTCCACTTAACAAATTTGTGCCGATGATGCGGAATCGTACACGATTATATTTTTTTTTGACAAGTCGAGTGTTATGAATGTGCCCTTGCCCGTCTAAAGTTGATATGCGGTTTACATCAACACATTGAGTGCTGTTCAAAGGCCATCGTTAAAATTGCTTGACGCCAATAATTTTCATGTTACAACTCATTAATATGGACTGCTATGCCAAGTCAACCGAAGCTTTTACTTTAGGGATTTTGCACTGTGTTTCGTTCATTGTAGGCTGCATTTACTAGAGTAATCAGGAATTTATGGGCGCAGCCCACACTGATGGCTACCATCATGATGGCTGATCGTATATCCCTAGACCGGCCGTACGCTAATGATGAAAGGCGAAATGACGGAGCTTTGTTCATGACACGTTAAGTGGGCGTGTCTGCGTTGTGTTGTGGTTTGCAGCATAACTGTGATATTTGCGCCTTTTAGCCCAACACATCTGACTTCAGCACGACATTTTTGAGTACTGAGTTGTCTTCCAGTTTCAACTTCCAGTTCTGATGCTGTGAGGCGCACCTTCGTCTCCAGGTAGACATGTGATTTTATAATTTCAATATGTGGTTTATAATTTTACAAATTCACATTGCAGGAAAATCTTACGGTCTGTTGTTTGATGTACGCCGGGGATAATCCAACAACTAACGGTGTTTCATATGTTTTGGATTTGGAGTCAAAAACGATGTCCTAACATCATCAAGCGCTATCATCATCATCATGTGCCATAACGGTTGGCGTAGGTGATCATGTCCCTCCACAATCTTCTATCTACAGTGCATCGTATCAGTTCTGTTGTTGACTGTTTTCCATGCCATGACACCAAGCTATCCAGTATTTTCTCTCTTTGTCGAACGCCATCTCTCTTTCCTTTTATTTTGCCAGTTGTAACCAAGTATTCCAACTGTCCTCTTCTTATGATGTGCCCGAAAAATGTTGATTGCTTCTTTCTGATGTTTTTTAAGAGCTCCCTTTTTGTGTTGGCCTCTTTGCGAACTTCCTCATTGGTCTTTTTAGCTGTCCAGGGAACTTTCAAAATTCTTCTGAGCAATCTTCTTTGTGGCCTCTAATCGTCTTTTCATTTGTTTGTCTACTGTCCATGATTCACTTCCATAGGTCAGAATTGGTTCTATATAGCACCGATGAACTCTCTTTCACATTTTTATTGACATAGATTTGTTGCATAAGATATTTTTCATTTTCTGAAATGCTATTTTGGCCTGAGCTATTCTGCTTTTTATTTCTGTGGTGCATCTCCCATCTAATGTTATTATTGTGCCCAAGTATTTGAAATGCTGCACTTGTTTCAGATTTGTCTCGTTTATTTTTATGCTGCATGATAGTGGTGATTGTTTCTTCAATATAACCATTACTTTTGTTTTCTTACTATTCAGACTGAGACCTTTCTTGTTGCTTTCTTTTACTATTATGTCTATCATTTCTTGTAGTTCATTCTCTGTCTCTGCTATTAGGAATGTGTCATCCGCATATCGCAAATTATTTATGTTGTGACCGTTGACTTCAATTCCTTTTTTGTCTACTATTGATCTCATAAGTGCTATACATTTTTTAAAATATGACGATCATCATTTTCAGGACGTAATTCAGTATGTGAACTTTCGGTCAATATACCACATTGACCATATATATATATATATATATATATATATATATATATATATATATATATATATATATATATATATATATATATACCATAAATAGGGGGCAGGAACCATTGATGGCTATGTTTGAAAAGTGTTCTTTGTTGCAGTTTCCTCATATTTTAAGTCCGGCTTGTTGCAGGAGCTACTGAGTTAAATGCCCTGTGCACACCTGTCTGTTTCATCCATTTTGATCGTGTTTCGATATTCCGATTGTTTACGATGAATGATGATATCGTATAACAGTGAACAGTTGGCTGTGTTCACTTTCTGTGCGGTTTCACCTCATGTCTTTTGGCGTGTGCTGATTCTGCTATGATCGGGTCTACAGCTACCTTTCTTTGTTTGGGAGATGACATAGTAATTAAAATGATTCCACTGGCACAGACAGATTAGCAATTATGGATTTTAATTCATTTTCAATGATACCAGTGCCTTCCATAACCATAACAACTGCACAGAACAAAGATGTAAATTTAATGTTTAATTTTGTTAATATATGCTACTGATAAATTTAAAAGAAATATAGAAAGTGGCTTGAAAAATATACTGGTAGGGTAATGCAAGAATAGCAATCAAAAACTATCATTATCATAAGTCATGCAACAAGGCATTGATGATTATGAACCTTCTGTTTCTAGTGGCATATCTCTCTTCTAGGCATCCACTCATTAAGTGGGTGTGGATGCATTGTGACAATAGTTTACAGCAACACCATGATAGCTCATCTTTAGGCCCAACACATTCATCTTCAGCATGGATAAGTATATTTTACTTAACAATTTTTGCCCGGACAACAGCCATTTTTGTCCTATTCTTTACACTTTTAACTGCCAAGGGCTCTTTGAAGTGTGCAAGTGCACATGTGACCTCCTGTTTTTTGCTGTTTACAAGAGGGCTAGACATTGTATCTCACTAGAGACCAGGGAGGGTAAAGCCACTAAGAAACCATGAATTTAAATTTTGGTAAATTCCCATTACCCATGGTGGGGACCGAATCCAAGACCTTCTTGTTCAGAGGAAAACGTCTTACCTCTAGACCACCCAGTCCCCCTTAGTGGCACATAACATATGAAACATTGGTCATTTCTCTAAAAATAGCTACTGAGAATTATGCAAACTGTTGTAAACAGTGCATTTTTGTTCAAATCCACTAATCACTTATATATAATATATATATATATTTTTTATTTCTTTTCTTTTAAGCAGATTTTAAGAACAAATCTTGCCTACTAGGAGAGCACATAACTCTCTACATGTCTAGTCCTATGATATCTATAAAACTGGTACTTACAAAAATTAATTGAAAAATTGTATATGTTGTAGAAACAGTTTTAACGTTATTTTGTATCAGCATCATTCTCATTTCCATAGTATAAAAGAGAATAGTTATTACCTTATCCTGAAGATCGGATATGGAAGAGGTTCTCATCAAAGGTTGTTCTGCAGGTTTCATCCATCCCCCTATAACTGCTTCAGACATGAATACAAAAGTATTGTCATTTGAAAACAGTGAATCTTCTTTGAAAAGTAAAACTAACTACTGAGCTTCAGTTAATGTTTCAGATTCAATAATTATCATCTAATTTATGATATTTTAGAAAAAAACTATCTATCCTATCTCAGAATGTCACTTAAAATTTACTAAAGTACACAACTTACGTCAACTAGCTGTAAAAAATGTTTGTGTTGAACTCAGTATCAGATTAGGTTAATCTTAATTAAAGTACCATGATTTTAATTCATTCCATAAGCATTGTTTATTATCATCATTTTATATATATGTATTTATTTTATATCTATTGACCTTTCGAGCCGTAGTCGGCCCATAGGGCGTAGACCAAGATACTCCTCCTCTTATCTGAATTTTTGTTCTAGCAGTTTTCACTTCTTTTAAAGATATTTTATCAAATCTCACCATTTATCTCTGTTCTGTGCAAGCAGCTCTATCTCATTGAGGGAGCCGAATCCTGCTGCTCTTGCCTCTCTCATCAATGTTCTTATCAGTGTCTCTCTGGGTCTTCCTCTTTTTCTCTTACCTGTTGTTTCCCATATGAGAGCTTGCTTTGCTATTCGGTTATTATCTCTTCTCATCACATGTCCAACATATGACCATCATCTTTTCTTTATTACTGAAGATATTAGTGGTTGATTGGCAATTTCTCTAATTTCCCCGTTTGTTTTGAATTTGTTCCACGCTATACAAAGTATTTTCCTTAGAGAGGAATTCATTCAGTGAGGAATGTATTTAACTTTCAAATGGTCTTAAATTGCCACCAGGAAATCAAAAAGTATTTAATACAAATAAATTTACCACTGTTTGTCGGCCCAACTGGTATGTTCTGAATATTTCTACGAGATGCTCCAGCACTCAGTGGTCGTGATCTTATAGGCGGTCTGGGAACAGGAGGTGGCTGGAATGTTTGATTCCATGTCAATGAGGTATGAGGTATACTGGTTACACTGGCAATGTGAGGGAAACCCTGAACCCCTCCAGTAGCATAGTTGCTGTAGGATTCTGAATCAGTGAGTAGTGTCGGTGGTTGACTCCAAACAGAAGGTTTTTGGCACACTGGAGGGATGTGGACCTGCATAAATAAAAAGTAACATGCAGAACATTCTAAATATTAAAACTGCAACATAAATTGTGTACAATGTACACAAATTTCATATAGCAATAACATATGCCTGAAAATGAAAACATTTGTAAAGTTATTGATCAGAAGCTCACTTTGAACTGATCCACAATTTATTTCTAAACTTCTATAAACATCATTGTGCATTTATCATGATGTCACTATCTGCAGTGAAATGTGACCTGCTAGTGACTTTACTCAGTTAGCATCAGACTTTACTTAGTTTCAATGTTTCATCACTAAGTGCCATGCTACAGAGAGAAGGTGAACAAGAGGCAGACACAAACACTATCTGGAATGGAAATCACTGAAAAAAATAGATCACTTTGTATACCTTAGAAACTACACAGATAAAGAAAAAGAGACTAAAGAGAAAGTTAGAACAAGAACAGCAAAGGCAACACTGGCTTTCAGAAACCTTACGAAGTTATGAAAATAAATAATCATACACATAATAACAAAGCATAGGATATTCAAATCATTCAAATGTATTATTAAATATTACTTAGGCATGTGAGTTGGAAAACAAAAGAAGAAATAGAAAATAAAATAGATGTATTTGAAAACAAATATCTAATGAAAATATTATTAAACTAATTCAAGACTGGTGCTGAATAAGAGATTGTTATTGAGTTATTTGCGGGTCATCATCATTGCCCTCCGAACATGTCCATAGGTGCTCAGATCCCCTCCTCAGCAATTCCCACAGTGTCCAGCGACTGACGACTCCAGTTCTATGTTGGTTGATAAGTCTTCTTGTACGGCCACTAAGTTTCTCATTTCTGACTGTGCCCATCTTAACTCCCATTTCCATCATCCGAAGAAGTGACGTGGATCTGTGTTTGTCGAAGTCCTGTGCTCTTCCCACATCTCGGAGGGCATTGATGATGTCCCCCGATCCATTGGTTGCCCATCCTCAACTACAGCACAGCTAGCCAACCTGTCCGCTCTTTCATTTCCCCATACTTTCGCATGTCCAGGGACATAGACAAAGGTGACCTTACGTATTTTGGATTTCTGCAACGACTCTACCCATTGCATGCATACAGAGACCGCCTCCACATTTTTTATCATGCACATCGAATCACTCAGTATACATGTGTGGGTGTAGTCTTGTGACTCTAACCATTTGAATGCCTTGGTCACTGCCATCAACCCCATTTTCATGCTACTGGTGGTCATGACGTATGCACCACTGTCTTCATAGACTATTCTGCCTGCCGAGCGTGCTGTAAATGCCCATGCACTTCTTTGGTGTCGTCATACAGATCCGTCTGTATAGATGACTGCATCTTTCTCGTCGGTGTTATTGCAGATGAGACCGTTGACCTCAGCATTAACCATGACCAGGTTCTGTTCCCTACTTTTCCTGTCGAGTGTGACAATACATGAGAAACTTCCCTTGAATGACATAGGCACCGCTATCCACTCCTCACCAACGTTGATATTGGTAAGCCCACAGACCTGTTTGATGACATCTTCTGCTCGGCCCACCCATGATTTGCCTCTTTTTAGCCTGGCACCTTTCCCTGTGTTGAGCATGTGGTGCAATCTCTTTATCTGTACTAATCTTCATGTATGCTTATGCTCTCCAGATCTTGATTCTGTCATCCATGATTGGAAAGTCAAGAAGATTCATGATGTCACCATCTGCAGTGAAAAGTGACCTGCTCTTTTTCTTGATGGTTTGCTGGCTTCTTCAGAGGACTCACAGATAAGTGTGGAAAGATCTAAATTGTGACAAAGTAATTAAAACAAAAATTATGCAAAAAGGAAGTCTTTAAAAATCATAAAATGGAAATATTTAAGACAAGGCTCATTATCAATAAAAGCGTTCTCAAAATCTAAATCAGTGCTAGAAAAGCACAGCCAAATAGATGGATTAACAAAACTGAAATTAATTTGCAAGACAAATTAATGAACTTAAGATTTTCAGTAATTCAGCATAAAATACAGTAGCAATGTACTATATAAGAAAGAAATATATTTTAAAACTCATAACCAAGAACATAAAGAGTCCTTACATCAGTTAAAAACAAAAAGGAAAAGTTCACTCGCACAGGAATGTCAAAAGATCTAGGTTAAGACCTTTCTACAGGAAACAGAAAGGCAGAAATTTTGAGGAAAAGACCAAGAAAATGTATAAATGTCATCAAAGACTAGATATGGTTCAGTCACAAAAGGTGTGTAGAGAGGTTGGGGTTTTGTTGTGTCTTCAAAAGGAAAGTTAATAAAGAAATGTACAGGAGCCTATTAGACTACTACCTCTGGCACAGGCACAGAGATTGAAGTTGTTATGAAAGCTATCACATGGCTGGGTAAGAGACCAACAACAGTGACATCTTGAATGACTTACAAGACAAGTTTCACTGGAATTGCAAGAACACACTCTGCAGAGAATGGGTGCACCTATTTGACATGTCTTATGTTAACAGTTTATCTGGATATATTGCCCTGGGCATGCTGGAGTTCATGGCAATATGGTAGCTCACAGGTTGGTGGGCACAGCTGTTTGAGACATGCTCTTTAGCTGAAATGACCTAGGTCACACTGATGCAAATGAGGCCCTTATATGATGCAAGTGAGGACCTTCCACTGCCAAAATGTCTGGTGTTTTTAACCTACATTCAGAACTGCTGTCTACACAAGCAGTCCCACCTCCTTGCTATAAAAACAGTTAATGTTTGTTTATATGATGCCACTTGCATTGCTGGATCTGTTGTTTCAGTTCATCTAACAAATTTGCTAAAATAATCATTTCCATCTTATAGCCCAGTATTTATGACTTTCACTTTTACCAGTGACACAAGCACAAAATCATAGATCTGCTTCAAATAAGATTTTCACAAAATTTAAGCACTAAAAAAAATTATGACTTTCACTTTTACTCACAGTAATTATTCAATTGTATTGTTATACAAACAAATATTGATTCTCATATATATTGTAAACAAACCTGTAGAATATCAACAAATAAGACAATGAGTGCAACAGGGATGTGTATTGTCACTAAATCTATTTTCTTTGTGTATATATATATATATATATATATATATATAAACGAGGAAATTAGAGAAATCGCCAATCAACCACTAATATCTTCAGTAATAAAGAAAAGACGATGGTCATACGTTGGACATGTGATGAGAAGAGATAATAATCGAATAGCAAAGCAAGCCCTCATATGGGAAACAACAGGCAAAAGAAAAAGAGGAAGACCCAGGGAGACACTGAGAAGAACATTGATGAGAGAGGCAAGAGCAGCAGGAATCGGCTCCCTCAATGAGATAGAACTGCTTGCACAGAACAGAGACAGATGGCGAGATTTGATAAAATATCTTTAAAAGAAAACTGCTAGAACAAAAATTCATATAGGAGAAGGTGTATCTTGGTCTACGCCCTATGGGCCGGTTACGGCTCGAAAGGTCAATAGATAGATAGATATATATATATATATATATATATATATATATATATATATATATATATATATATATATATATATATATATATATATATATGTATATATATTTATATTTTAAGAAAAAGTACGAACATGCCTGGCATTAAAGTGGGGTGGAAGTAACATAGATTCAGGTTGCAGATGACATAGCATTGATAACAGAAAACCAACACGATGTACAAAATCTATTTAATGAAATTGTGACAGAAAGAGAACAAAAAGGCCTGACCCTCATCATCAAGAAAAAAAAACTATGATAATATCAAAGAAAGCAAACACACAATAAAGTAAAACAAAGCTAAATGAAAAAAAAATCCTGAAACAAGTGCACATATTCAAATACCTGGGATCAATAATAACATCAGATGCAGATACACTGCAGAAATTAGAAGCAGAATAGGACAAGTAAAGACAGAGTTCCATCGATTGAAAAACATCCTATGTAACAAATCATTGACAATTAATATTTAAAAATGTGCACTAAAGTGCTACATCGAACCTGCACTATTACAGGGAAGTGAGTCATAGACAACAAGTTAGACAACGCAAAGAACATTAGAGGCAACTAAGATGTGGTTTATCAGAAGAATGCAATGAATTAATGGATAGCAAAAATTACAAATGAAGAATGTTTAAAATGAGCTGGAGAAACCAGAAATATTATCAAAATCATAAGGAAGAGACAATCTACATTTATTGGACATGTCATGCAAAAAGAAGACATTGAGAATACTATAACAACAGGCAGAATAAATAGAAAAAAGACCAGATAAAAACCAAGAGAAAAAATATTGAACAGCTTATCCAAATGGCATAACAAGAGATCACCAACTGAAATTACAGCAAGCATGAAAGACCAAGTTATGTGAAGAGAGATGATCACCTATACCAATCGGTACTGCACCTGATGATGATAGATTCTCAATGTTAATATTGAATTAACATTGACTAAATGTTGTGAATTAAGCAGATCATAATATAAATTATATAGTCCAGGTGTAATTTTTCCAGGAGTGGTGGACTAGACAAACATTCAGGTCAGAATTTGCAGGAGGGAATTTCCTATTTGACATCATGACTGCCTGATGCTAAGATAGATAGACTTTTTAAAGAGTATGTGTGGTCCCATGTGTGTGTATGTCATTGCATAAAAGGCTTTAAAAATGGATGTATGACACAGCGAGGGCTTTAAAAGAAGAACCTCTCACAAGAAGGCGCAATGAAACTGAGAATAAACCACATGTCAAAGGAATGGTGGTACACAGCGCCATGAAGGGCGAAAGCAAAAATGAAGCATTCTCAGTGAAAAAGATAGCAACACATTCAATCAATGCAGGACAGGAACAATCAGAAGATGAACACATTCAATCAATGCAGGACAGGAACAATCAGAAGATGAACACATTCAATCAATGCAGGACAGGAACAATCAGAAGATGAACACATTCAATCAATGCAGGACAGGAACAATCAGAAGATGAACACATTCAATCAATGCAGGACAGGAACAATCAGAAGATGAACACATTCAATCAATGCAGGACAGGAACAATCAGAAGATGAACACATTCAATCAATGCAGGACAGGAACAATCAGAAGATGAACACATTCAATCAATGCAGGACAGGAACAATCAGAAGATGAACACATTCAATCAATGCAGGACAGGAACAATCAGAAGATGAACACATTCAATCAATGCAGGACAGGAACAATCAGAAGATGAACACTTCAATCAATGCAGGACAGGAACAATCAGAAGATGAACACATTCAATCAATGCAGGACAGGAACAATCAGAAGATGAACACATTCAATCAATGCAGGACAGGAACAATCAGAAGATGAACACATTCAATCAATGCAGGACAGGAACAATCAGAAGATGAACACATTCAATCAATGCAGGACAGGAACAATCAGAACATGAACACTTCAATCAATGCAGGACAGGAACAATCAGAAGATGAACACATTCAATCAATGCAGGACAGGAACAATCAGAAGATGAACACATTCAATCAATGCAGGACAGGAACAATCAGAAGATGAACACTTCGATGGTTGCAGGAAAAGGTGGCAGAGTGGATATGGGAATGTTCCTACTACTGTGTCATCAGTTTGAACTAAGGACTAAATGACTTAAAGATTTATTAACGAATGATTTAAAGGGAAAATACTTTAAAAATCCAGAGATTGAAATACAAAACTGAATAATGAAGAAAGATCATGAACAACTCATCTTTTTGGTGACCTAGATTATGAGAGTCATAAAAATTACCACTCAAAATACAAATTCTTGAAATTTGACAGTTTGCCGCTGGAAAACATTTCCTTCCTCCCTATACCTTCCTAATTACTACTTCAGGTGACCCCTGAGAGTTGGACTTGTTTTCTTTAATGTTGGACCAGACACAAATGTGTGCACCGTAAAAAGTACTGCGGTCTCATACAAAAGTGACTGTTTTTACTTTTCATTTGACTAATTATCATGACCTTTCTTTTTTTTCCCTTTTTTTCTAATGACAGGGGAAATCTCCTCAGCTGTTAGCGAGACATCAAACAAACCTTTGTAACATGAGATTGCCAGTAAATGACACTAAGAGGGAGCTGAACATATGGCTGGATTGACAAGCTGATGGCCATCGTGTCAATAGACAATGTAACACCTGCGCTAGCCAATGGTGTGATGGGTCATAAATCGAACGTAGGTCAGGAAATAATTACAGCATCTGATTCCTGTTTGTCTGCTAGGGTAAACACATAGCCATGTAACAAAAGTTAAAAGAAAATCCTATTTTCCATTCCAAATGTAACAATTAATTGGTAGTAATTTTTACTACGGTCTCGTGAAAATGTGACTCACAGATAGGTCTTATAATCTAAGGTTAAATAGTCCTGAGATAACAAAGGTATCAGGCAGGCAGGTTTAGAAAACAGCCATTTAAATAATTGCAGTAAAGAGATGAGTAAATAGTTTCCTCCAGGAAACAGAAAGAGAACAGAAGGAATATTAATTTTAAATATTACAGAATCAGAATTAAAAAAACTAAAAATAGCCAGCATAATGGAGCAACTGCTGTTCAACCTAACTGAACTTGTAGATTATTACAAAGTGATTGTTTTACACAAGTAAGAAGCATAAACTGTGTTTAAACTTCACCTCATCATCAACTTTTAAACTCATAATAAAGCACAGTTTTTTTTTCTTTTGATGAATAATGTCAAGATAAAGATTTGAATGGAAACAACTTGAAATCTTTTGTATATTACTGCATGTTATCCTTTCAAGTCGCAGATGGCACATAGGACAGATATTGTTGTCAAATGATCCTTGCTATTTAGTATTAGACTTTTCACAGAAACTATATTGTGTATTGCCACATGTCTCTATTCTTGGCAAGCCTCAATGTAGCAAGAGAACTCTTGCCTGCTGTTCTTGCCTTTCACATCAGTGTTCTTCCTAGTGTTTCACTAGGTTGGCTTCTTTTATTTTTGCCTGCTGCTTCCAATTTGAGAGCTTGCTTGACAGTTTTCATATTATAATTATCTCTTCTCATCATGTGGTCAACAAATCTCCACCTTTTCTCAATTATTGATGATATCATAGGAAGCATAGCTATTTCTCTTACTTCTACACTAGTCTTAAATTCATTCCAAGGTAGATAAAGTATTTTCCTGAGGCATTTAATTTATTTTTTAGTTACTTTCCAGCTCTTTCATCCATAAGTGAGAGTGAATAGGCTGAATGCATTTTATTTTAAAATTCAAAGCTTTGGTTTTGTGCTTAATAATTTTGATTTCCATATTTTATCAAGATATCTGAAGTTCATTGCTGCCTTTTCAATGCAAGAGTCAAGATTTATATTTAAACAACAATCAGTGACAGAAACTAAAACTTTAATTATAGAAATGAATGAAGAACAAAAATAAATAGTTATCATCACCATGACCCTATCCTACACCTAAATAGATAGCAACAAACAACAGACACCAGAATCTAAACAGGGCATTGTAAACAGCTGTCCACTCCAATAGGCTACAAGTGACCCTGAACCTTTATTGTCCATACCAAGCCAGTCTTCAGACTTCAGATCATGTTCAGATCAGAAATTGAAACCCAAGAAAAATAGATAACAGACAAACTACAGAGCACTAATGTAAACTACATTGAAGTAGCTTGTTTGTCTGTGTTCTATAATGAGTTCAGGAAACTGACCATGGCAGATGAAGGACTGGATGTGAGCTACAGTTACCGAAAACATATATATATATTGTGATATCTCTCTCTCTCTCACTCTCTCTGCGATCAGGACTCAATCAGAGTAGGATTCCAGACTCTCACATGAAGTCAGCTGTCAGGTTAAGTGTGTTGATCACCCCCCCAGACAGAACATCACAATTAGAGTCTGCCAGATCCACTCTGATTGAACACCCATTAAAACGTTGCACTGTGTTCTGCGCCAGTGGCCCAGTGCATCCGATTTCAGCCAGCATTTTATTCAGTTTAACTTTCCTTAGCCTTTGATTGTCCCCAATCTTCCTGCAAGGCAGCAGATTGTCTTTTCTGTAGGGGGATTCTACCCTTAGATGGTCGGCCCTCCCAAGTTTACGAGCACCATCTGCCCGAGTCACTAGAGGTGACTAACACAGACATGCACACACAAAGATATGAGATGTGACTAACACAGACATGCATACAGCGATATGTGGCATGACTAACACTGACACACATCAAGATATGAGATATGACTAACACAGACATACATGCAAAGTTATGACACATGACTAACATAGACATGCACACAAAGATATGAGATATTACTAACATAGATATGCACACACAAAGATATGACACATGCCTAACACAGACATGCACACACAAAGATATGAGATGTGACTAACACAGACATGCATACAGCGATATGTGGCATGACTAACACTGACACACATCAAGATATGAGATATGACTAACACAGACATACATGCAAAGATATGACACATGACTAACATAGACATGCACACAAAGATATGAGATATGACTGACATAGATATGCACACACAAAGATATGACACATGACTGACATAGACATGCACACACAAAGATATGACACATGCCTAACATAGACATGCACACAAAGATATGAGATATGACTAACATAGACATGCACACACAAAGATATGAGATGTGACTAACATAGCCATGCACACACAAGGATATGAGATGTGACTAACATAAACATGCACACAAAGATATGAGATATCACTAACCCAGACATACACATACAAAGATATGACACATGACTAACACAGATACACACTAAGATATGAGATATGACTAAACACAGACACACACCAAGATATGAGCCATGGCTAGCACACACACACACACACACACAAGCTAAGATATGAGCCATGGCTAGCACAGAGACACACTAAGATATGAGCCATGGCTAGCACAGAAACACATTAAGATATGAGCCATGGCTTCATGGAAACACAACAAGATATGAACCATGTCTAGCACAGAAACACATTAAGATATGAGCCATGGCTAGCACGGAAATACACTAAGGTATGAAACATGGCCAGCACACACACATACACTAAGATATGATCTGAATTAATATCTGCCCCTGGGTAGGTTTTGGCTTTCTTTATGTTGTTACAGAACCTTTCTTTTATCATTACGTAATCTATTTGATTCCTCTTCTTATCTCCAGGTCTTTTCCATGTGTATAGTTTCCTTTTCTCTTGCTCAAAGTAGGTGTTACATATTATCAGCCTGTTTTCTTCACAGAATTGTATTAATCTTTCTCCTCTGTCATTTCTTTTTCTTAAACCATGATTTCCTATAATGGTCTTATATCTACCTTTTCCTACTTTAGCGTTCATGTCACCCATTACAATCAAGATGTCTGAAGATTTCACTTGCTTCATAACTTTATTTAGGTCTTCATAGTATGCCTCTATTTGTTCATCTGTGTAGTCTTGAGTAGGTGCATATGTCTGTATTATTGCTGTGTCAAATGGTTTTGCTTTCAACTTGAGTAGTATAATCCTATCACTGTATGTCCAGTGGTTACTTATATATTTTTGTAGCTCTCTTTTTATCAGTATTCCTACCCCCCCTTTGATGTTCTGTTGTGTTTCCTGAGTATATAAATGTATATTTTTCATCCTCTATGTACCCACATTCTTTCCATCTTGTCTCTGATATGCCTAAAATATCTATATTTATTCGTTCTGCTTCTTGAATCAGATTTTCCATTTCTCTTCTTGATATAGAGTCCTAACATTCCAAGTACTTAATTTAAGATCTTTCCTCTGACATAAGTTCGAATTCCTCTCTATGGCTTCCTCTGGACTAGTATGTGATGAGGCTCCAATCTCTTTCACGGTGGTCTGCCATATTCGCCTTTTGTGTTCTGAATATGCCTCATGTGTACCACACACTTTGCTGTTTTCGCTTTCTGGGTCATTGATCATTTCTGATTCATCCGCCCCATCCACTGTCACAGACTTTTCACGTATGGGTTGAACATACCCGGTTTGCCAGCGACATTTTTGTCGAACCATGTGCTTGCCTATCGAACCGCGAACACATGACACAAAGAAGAATAAATCATATTCCACTTAAATATCGGTAATCACAGTTCATCCACACATCAGAAGTAAAACAGACACCAAATGGGGAATAGCAACACATAATTTCACAACTAGACTGTCGCGTAAATCATTTAAATATATAAGCAATTGCCGAATTATAAAAAACTACCACATGCAGCCGCCATGACACCGGAAAAACAGCACATTATCTAACGTTTTTAAACAAAATCATTTGCCACATTTCAGGACTGATATTTGTAAATGCAGAGAGGTTGAATTCAACATTAGCATTGAAAACTTACCTGTGTTTCATTCTGATGTACAAGTTCAAATGCTTGGCCACTACTGCCAAATCTAATTATGTCCCCAGGGGCCAGCCTGACCGCAGCATTTTGAACTCTTACTTCATTCACATATGTACCCTGATTTGTATTCATATCCTTCAGGACATAGCACCCATCCTGCTCACTGTAATCAATTTTGCAGTGCTCATAATCAACTCCTGGATGCTAAAATTAATTGTAAAATATATTGGTTACTTTTACTATACAATACATTGTAAAATGTATGTATAAAATTTACTATATTATGCATTGCAAAACTCACCAGTCACTGATAACATTTATTATATTAAACATTGTAAACATTTACAACTGATGTCATTTTCTGTAATGTGCAGCTTTATTATTATACACTACAAACTTTCAAAGATATGTGATTTGTAATGGTCACAGATAAAGAAATGTTTGAAAATAGTATTTTTTTATTCTATAAATTCGGATTATTGTTAAAGACAATAACAAAGTTAATGCACCAAAAAAACAATAAACAAAAAAATCAACAATGATTTTAAAATATCTTAAAGAATTAACTTAATGAAAATATAAATGCAATTTAAGGAGATAACATAGATATTTAAGGGAGCCGCGATAGCTCAGTGGTTAGTGAACTGGACTACAAAGGATAAGGGGTAGGGTTCGATCCCAACCGACGGCTTCCGGGTTCACCCAGCCTTAAATGGGTACCGGATTTTTTTCTGGGAAAGTAAAGCAGCATGGGCGTAATACCGACCACATTACCCCAAAAATCATGTGCTGAAGGTCTGTAAAATATAGGGTCACTAACACCGTATTTTCCTATACGCCACTTGGCGTGACGGGGGTACTTTACTTTTTTTTTTACTATAAGAATTCCACCCTTGTGACCTTCCCTGTCTTGTCTAAATGTTTGGTAGCCCCTAATCATAAATCTGTGATGAGGATTAAGATGAGTTTCCTGGATGCAGGCAACATCTATCTCCTCCTCTCCTAGTCTGATTGTTAGAGCTTGTTTTTTGTGGTATATGCCCTCCGCATTCCAGTGTATTATTTTCAGCTGTTTCTTGAAGCCTTTCCAGTCAGTGGTAGTTTCTATCATAATTAGAGTCTGTTAGATCCAGTCTTATTGATTACTTGTTAAAATGCTGCACTGTGTTCTGCGCCAGAGGCCCAGTGCATCCAATTTCAGCCAGCATTTTATTCAGGTTTGCTTTCCTTAGCCTTTGATTGTCCCCAATCTTCCTGCAAGGCAGCAGATTGTCTTTTCTGTAGGGGGTTAACAAATGGCATCCTGAGAGCTGCTAAAGAATCCATTCTTAGAGGAGCAAGCAGAAACTACAAGCCATACTGGAGCAAGGAAATACAAAGACTAGAAGAGGAACTGGACTCTGCCAGAGAACTAGCTGAAAAAATACACAGCATAGAGAGCAACATTGCCTTCAAAGTAGCCGTGGCCAAATACAGACGCGAGGTCATGATATCAGCAAGACAGAGTTGGATATACAAAACAGAGAGCCTTAATCTAGACAAAAATGGTCATAAACTATGGAAACTTGCGAAAGCTCTGAGTGATGAAAACAACTGCTGACCTCCAATATCATTAATACACAATCAGAACATCCTCACAGGCAAAAGGGCAGAAAATCTACTGATAGAGACTTACAAAAAACATTAGTAGAATAAACATTCCAATAGACAAACAGAAAGCTGCAAGGCGGGAAAATCAAGATGCAAAACACATGCCTTTAGCACCTGAAGAGCATCAGACGACCATCTTTAGTAAAGTAAAGTACCCCCCTCACGCCAAGTGGCGTATAGGGAAATATGGTGTTAGTGACCCTATATTTTACAGACCTTCAGCACATGATTTTTGGGGTAATGTGGTCGGTATTACGCCCGTGCTGTTTTACTTTCCCAGAAAAAATCCGGTACCCATTTAAGGCTGGGTGAACCCGGAGCCGTCGGTTGGGATCGAACCCTACCCCTTGTCCGTAGTAGTCCAGTTCACTAACCACTGAGCTATCGCGGCTCCTACTAATTTTTAGGGAATTAGTAAAACCCAGGTGTCCTCGCCAGGGTACGAACCCCGGCTGTTGCCGACCATCTTTACCCCAACTAAATTAGATGTTGCCCTCAAAGGATTGAAGCTCAAAAGTTCCCCTGGTAAATATGGAATCTTCAATGAAATGCTCCTAAATCTGGGACGGAAAGCCAAGAGCAAGCTTCTAAGGATAATAAATGCTAGCTGGAAGAGAGGTCATGTGCCGGCAATCTGGAAAAAAGCTATTATGGTGCCCATCCTCAAGTGTGGAAAAGACCTACTAGACTCCAGTAGCTATAGACCAATTAGCCTACTGAGCTGCCTGAGTAAACTCATGGAAAGGCTGGTTAACAGAAGACTTATGTGGCATTTGGAGACAAAACAACAAATCGTACCACAACAAAGTGGCTTCCATCAGCACAGATCAACTGAAGACCTAGTCACCTACATTGCACAGGAAATAGAGGATGCTCTATTTATATATTAAAGAAACACACACTGGCAGTGTGGGTCGACATGAAGAAGACTTTTGATAGGGTTTGGCGAAAGGGTTTAAAGAACAAGCTTTTTAGACTTGGCATCCAGGGTCGTTTATTCAATTGGGTCTCTCAATACCTTCAGGATAGAACGGCCAGAGTACAAGTTCAAGGTCAACTAAGTAAGAAGGTCTCTATCGAACAAGGTGTCCTACAAGGCGGAGTCTTGTCCCCAACACTCTTTTTAATTTTCATAAATGACATAGTAAAGACATTCCACCCAGAATACACTTAGCAATATACGCAGATGATCTGGTGTTATGGGCTCGCGAGGAAAGTATGTCGGTGGCTGGACCCAGGATGCAAGATGCCCTAGGTGAACTTGAAAAATGGACAAACACCTGGTTCTTACCAATGAAAAAAAAAACTACATATACAATTTTCAGCCTATCAAGAAACACACTCTCTGCAAACTTGAAGATAAAAGACCATACACTCCCTATTGACCAAAACCCAACATATATTGGTGTCACCATGAATCGCAGAATGACTTGGAAAAATCAGATAGACAGAGTAAGGAAAAAAGCCAGAAAGCGAACAAATATTATGAAGAAATAAGCAGGAACAGACTGGGGGGGGGGGGGGGGGCAGAAAGCAATATTTTGAAAAGACTAAACGTAGGAAGAGTCAGACCAGTTCTTGAGTATGGAGTCACAGCCTGGGCTATGGCTTCCAAATCACATCTTAGCAAAATTAACAGAACACAGAACCAAGCTGCCCGTATCATCACTGGTGCTATGAAATCTACACCTATCAAGACTCTAGAAACAGTAACAGGTTTACAACCCTTAGATGACAGACGGGTCACTAAAGTATTGCAACAAGCGGAGCTATTTAGAAGGCTCCTTAGCCACCCCATGCACCAAAGAATATCTGGTTCCGGAATTGTACGACTAAAGAGGAGCAACTTCGATACGATTGCCAATGAACTAACTACTGGAGATCCAGTACGTTCCCAAACAATATCGAAACCCTTGGGCCCATCTGATATGTCTCCTCATGGAAAGCATAAAATACCAGAACTTTAGGAAAATATAGCAGGAATCATGAAAAAAGGCACCCAATCAGACACAGAAAAAAAAACATGTAGCAGAAAAACACATACACGATACCTACCCACAGGACTCTTGGTCCCACATATACACTGATGGCTCTGCTACAAATGCCACCAGAAATGGAGGAGGAGGTGTGTTCTTGATGCTGAATAATCATGACGAGATCACCAAGTCAATAGCTACTGGAAAATTCTCAAACAACTTTAAAGCTGAAACTGAGGCCATCAGAGATGCTGCAACACTGGCTACTCAACACAAAAATAACATGCACAATAAATTGGTGATTCTGACTGATGCACTGTCAGTTTTATAGCTCTAAAAAGACCTAAGAACAATGAACTAGATGACTTGAGAACAACCCTGGACCAACTATGCAATAACTTCCAGAGAGTAGTCATTCAGTGGATACCATCACACTGTAATATACGCGGGAACGAACGTGCAGACAAATTAGCTAAAGAGGGAGGGAGATTACCTCAAGAGAACCATCTGCTCAGTTATGATAAAGCCAAATCCATCCTCAGGGGTCAGTTCCATGAAAAATGGAAACGAGAACACCCAAAGCACAACGAGAGTGACTGATACCACCAACTATCAAGGAGGGATAAAGTCATCATACTTCGCCTAAGCACTGGCCACAATAGAATGAGAAATCACATGTTCACCAAATTCAAAATAGGTACAACCAGCCTATGCCACTGTACACTGGACAATATGACTACAAAACATGTTCTACAGGATTGCCCCCAGTACACAGACCTGAGAAGAGAAATGTGGTCCACGCCCACCTCCCTGAAAGAAAAACTATATGGGGCAATCGATTCGCTTAAACAGACAGCTGCCTTCATGAGAGAGTCTGGAATCCTACTCTGATTGAGCCTTGATCGCAGAGAGAGAGAGAGAAAGATATCAAAAAGAGTGAAGCTAGAAAAAAGTGCTACGCAAGAAGTCAAAGAAGAGGGATAAGTCAACACACAACTGGGATTGTTAGTTGCTACACATTGAGAGATATACTGAGAAAGGGGATCTGAGCACTTATGGAACTGTCTGATGTGCTGTGAGAATGATCTGTTGGCTAACTAATTAACATTTTGAATGAAATTTTGTTCAAAATGAAGGATAAATGTTTCACTTGGACAGATAGGCTCTTACCTTAATGACAATATCACAGCTTCCTCTTCCAACAGTTATAACTTCACAAAGTGAAATAAGTGATCCATCCGACCCCTTTAAATATGCTTTCACCATGTTATTCGTTTTATTGTTTAACGTTTACTCGATAACATAACTATAACTGAACTATTAAATTACTAATTAACATAATTAATCCGATATTTTCAAATTTGGTGAAATTGATCTTAATGAATGTTACTAATCAACTGTTAGAAGAGTTGGGAAACAAATAATAATAATATTAACTATTACTTTATTGTATAATAGTTAACTATACAATATAATAATTTAATATATAATATTAACCAATATATAATAATAATACATCCAAACTTTTAAACTATTAAACTGTCTACCCTAAACTTATCTACATTATTGTGTTAACGTGCGTTAAAACTATAGTTAAATCAGTAATTAAATTATTTAATTACACATTCACATGATGAGTGATGGGGGATGAAGATGGATAACTTGATAACTAGTTACTTTTTAAATTAAAAAGTAAAAGATTACAACTTTTTCTTATCTGGATTAGAAACTGTACTGTGCTTCTCGTAGCGATAGACTCGTAGACAATACAATGCACTATACAATACACTAGTTAATACTAATGAAATAGATAGTAGATAGACTCATTGATTTCATGGGATCAATGATCGGATATGATTATTATGATAATATTCAAGTCACACACTGGCCGTGTCATATTAAAAATTATAATTTATATTATTATTATAATCTGTCTCAACTTCTTCTCAAGTGAAGTGAAGCAGTAAAAAGAAAAAGCCAAAAATTATATTCTTTCGTATCACTAAGATAACAACTATTCCTAAACTTTGAACCGAATTAAATAAAAACACTTTGCATTAATGCAACCTAACATAACCACCACGCTGAGCGTAAGAATGCGGCAAGTTTGGTTCAGATATATTTACATATCATATCAACCATTGTTGACCATAACAACCAAACATTCATACTCTCTAACCTAGATACAAAATTATTATAATAACTTTAATAAATTTAATACATACTTTAGCTTAAAATTTTTGCAAAAAAGTTCATTTTAAGTATTAATACGCAATGATTGCTATAAAATATACATTATGTATAATTGAGCTTTTAGAACTATTTCCTTTCTATCTCGAATATCTACAGCTACTGCGCCAAAAATTGCTTGAATTGACACTCCCAATCAGAAAACTTCGTGTCGCTTGGCATTCGCCTTTTTTTTCAAGCTCCCATTTTTTCAATAATATATTGGTTTACATTGATTTGAGGGGATAATACAAGGTAAAAGAGGCAGACCAAGACTAACATGGACGAGTGACACCGAAGATGGACAAATCAGCCTATGACAACCTGCACCATCAAAGCAAGAGACAGAGCAGAATGGCGCTCTATGGTAGCCAACCTTCGTTGCGGAGACGGCACTCGATGATGATGATATTGATTTGTAAATGTATCCAATCACTATATCATGAACAGCAAATAGATGTCACAATAGCAGGAGAAACATCAAATTGGTTTGAGGTACAAAAAGGTGTGCGGTAGGGATGCATTACATGTTCAACGTCTATACTGAAAACATGAGAAATGTCAACATTTGTGAAATTCGACCCTTTCACAATAAATGACAACATAATCCCAAACTCAGATACGGTGATGATACAGCCCTCCTCTCAAACAGTGCAGAAGGGTTAAAAGAGATAATTGGGTGTGTTAAAAATCATGTGAAGAGCAAGAAACGTGGTGGCGGGCTCTGTACATATGCGATGGGTAGGGTCATTGCAGAAGTAAAAAATACGTAAGGTCACCTTTGTCTACGTCCCTTGACATGCGGGAGTACGGGAAAATGAAAGAGCTGACAAGTTGGTTATTGTTGAGGAAGGTCACCCAATGGATCGGGCGGACATTATCAATGCCCTCCGAGATGTGGGAAGAGCACAGGACTTCGACAACCATGAGTCCACATCACTCCTTCGGATGATGGAAATGGGAGTTAAGAGGGGCACAGCCAGAAACGATAAACTTAATGGCCGTGTAAGAAGACTTATCAACCAACATTGAACTAGAGTCGTCAGTCGCTGGACACTGCGAGACTTGTTGAGGAGGAGATCTGAGCACCTATGGACATGTTCGGAGTGCAATGATAATGACCCGTAAATAACTTCCCGATAGCAACATATGGTTGGGAATCATGGAAATCTCGCAAACAACAAGGAAGAAAATATATTAATTCGAAACAAAATGCTACAGTAACATTCTTAAATATACCTTGGATAATGAAAAAGAGCAATGAATATATATTAAAGGAATTAAACATTAAAAGGAACTGGCCTATAAACACCATTCTATACAGGAAATTAAAATACTATGGCCACGTCAAAATACAAACTGGCTGGAATGAACAATAATGGAAGGCATGGTTCCCGAATGAGGCATCAAGGGCAGACCAAGAAGAAGTTGCTTTCTAGACAACGAATAAATCATGAACAGGACAACAGAAGAAGGAAGAGATCTGGCTAGAGGCAAAGACTCTTTCAGACGGGCTGCGGTGAATGCAACGTTCCGCAAAGGATATGAGGCATGATACTGATTAGTCTGCAATTATGGGAGATACTAACAACATATAGCTAAAGCCAATTTCTAACCAACGTTTGCATAAGTCACTACATCAGCATCAGCTGTAGGAATGAATCAGCAGCGGGTAAGTATCGGGCCTGCTGGCTTAGGTGATCATGTCTCTCCACAACTTTCGATCTCGACAGCTATTTATCATTTCTGTTGTTGACCTTCTGCCAAGCCATCCTCTTAAACTGTCTGTTATTTTTTCTCGTTGTTTCCCTCTATCTCTTCGCCCCTCAATGTTTCCAGTTGTTACAATATATTCCAGTTGTTCTCTTCTCATTACATGGCAAAAAAATGATGATTGTTTCTTCCTAATATTGGAAATTAGCTCTCTTTTTGCTTTGACCTCTTTCAGAACATTTTCATTACTCTTCTTAGCTGTCCATGGTATTCTCAACATTCTTCTGCAAAACCACATTTCTAAAGACTCCGGTGATTTTCTTGCCTGTTGTCCTATTGTCCATGATTCGCATCCATATGTTAAGACTGTCTCTACGTAACATTTACGAACTCTTTTTTTTTTGTTTCTATTGTCAAAAATGTTTGATAAGAAACTATAAATTTTTTTTTTTGCTTCTATTGTCAAAAAAAGATCTAAAAATAATAAAGAACATGTAGGCCTACTGGCAACAAACAGCGGCCATAAGAACTGGAAACCAACTGGGAATGTTTCAACAAATAAAACAGGGTGTTAGACAAGGTCGTGTGCTGTCACCAGATTTGTTTAATATTTATAGTGAGATTATTTTAAGATCCATAAGGGGCATGCATGGAATAACAATTGGAGGTCATAATATAAATAATCTAAGGTATGCTGATGATACAGACTTAATCGCTAAGAGTGAAAATGAGTTACAAGAAATGTTGGACATTATAGTGAAAGAAAGCAAAAATAAAGGACTCAGCCTTAATAGCAAAAAGACATAAGTAATGGTAACAACAAAGAAAAAGACATCATCTCAGTGCAAAATAAAGACAAGTGGAACAATATTAAAACAGGTAAATGAATTTAAATATCTGGGAACTATGTTAACCTCAGATGGAAGATGTACAAAAAAGGTGAGATGCAGAATGGCTCATGCAAAAGCAGCTTTTCAAAAAATGAGGAAGATACTATGCAATCCATTTTTGACAATAGAAACAAGAAAACGAGTTCTTCAATGTTACGTAGAGCCTGTCTTAACATATGGATGCGAATCATGGACAATAGGACAACAGACAAGAAAATCACTGGAGTCTGTAGAAATGTGGTTTTACAGAACAATATTGAGAGTACCATGGACAGCTAAGAAGAGTAATAAAAATGTTCTGAAAGAGGTCAAAGCAAAAAGAGAGCTAATTTCCAATGTTAGGAAGAAACAATCATCATTTTTTTGGCCATGTAATGAGAAGAGAACAACTGGAATATAACAACTGCAAAAATTGAGGGACGAAGAGACAGAGGGGAACAAAAAGAAAAAAATAACAGACAGCTTAAGAGAGTGGCTTGGCAGAAAGTCAACAATAGAAATGACAAATAGCTGCCGAGATCGAAAGTTGTGGAGAGACATGATCATCTACGCCAGCAGGCCCGGTACTTGATGATGGTGATCATCATCATCATTGTCAAAAATGGATTGCATAGTATCTTCCTCATTTTTTGGAAAGCTGCTTTTGCCTGAGCCATTCTGCACCTCACCTCTTTTGTACATCTTCCGTCTGAGGTTAACAAAGTTCCCAAATATTTAAATTCATTTACCTGTTTTAATATTGTTTTGTATATTTAATATTGTATTGTATATTAAAACAGCGGGTTACTACGATCACGGTAAAGTCAGAATTGGGGTAGAGGTGCGCAGTATTGCTCTATTGCTTATTTGGCTACATGTTTAAATTAGTCAGCCCTCCTAAGACATGAGATTAACGAGCTTCTATTTGAAGACAACCAGTACTAATACATGAAAAAAGAAGACCTACTAGAACACTTAAATAGGCTTAATAGCACAGTCATCTAATCTATCTATTGACCTTTCGAGCCGTAGCCGGCCCATATGGCGTAGACCAAGATACTCCTTCTCCTATCTGAACTTTTGTTCTAGCAGTTTTCTTTTAAAGATATTTTATCAAATCTCGCCATCTGTCTCTGTTCTGTGCAAGCAGCTCTATCTCATTGAGGGAGCCGAATTCTGCTGCTCTTGTCTCTCTCATCAATGTTCTTCTCAGTGTCTCCCTGGGTCGTCCTCTTTTTCTCTTACCTGTAGTTTCCCACATGAGGGCTTGCTTTGCTATTCGGTTATTATCTCTTCTCATCACATGTCCAACATATGACCATCGTCTTTTCATTATTACTGAGCAGTCATCCAATACAGCGTGAAAATCAATATCAGCAAAATAGATGTAATGAACTTCGCAAAAGGAAAACGGACCACCGCTTAACAATAGACGGCAGAAATTGAAGCATAAATTCATGGTAGGAATTATGTAGTATTGAAATACACTGTACATAGAATGTCTAGTGACATATATAAATAAATAAGCAAAAGAATTACAGAAGTGTCAAGATACAACAAGGCTTATCAAATCATCGGACAGATGTCACCAATAGGGAACAGGCAAATAATTGCAGTGCTGCGGTAAAGCTGGTAGCCAGTGGTGCGGTGTAACATACACTCCTACAAGGTATGGTGACAATTTTACACCAAAGAAACACAACAAAATACTGACGTTTCGGACTACATGCGGCCTTCTTCAGAAAACGAGAACAACAACAACAAACGATGAAGCAGATAAACTTTACTACATCTGGGATGATGGGGACAGGTAAGTCAAGGAGAGGTAGAGGTGAGAGAACGAAAAGCTACGGTGATGAGTCTAACGAATTAGAACGCAGAAAAATTGATGACATTAAACAAACATAAAGTAGCAGCGGTATAAAATAAGTAGGGAACAGGCAAATAATTGCAGTGCTGCGGTAAAGCTGGTAGCAAGGAGCCAGTGAAGGGAAGTAGCAAACACCCCTACACCACAACTGTCTAACAGAGAAATAACCCTACATCGCGTTCACAAATGTTAGCCGTTGTTTACAAACGTATACCTCATCATTGGAGAAGTAAACATTGTTGATAATACATATTTATAACAATGTCAATTTTTATATCACATTTTTTCCTTGTATCACGTATTTAGGACAGATTTTGCTTTTGTGAGAATATAAATTTATCATAATCGTCCAACGGTGTACTGGCCAATGCTAGGCCTAGACGTCAAACTCAAGACCAGTAAGAAAAATAAGCAACATCAAATGAAATATGTTAGACGCATGGCATGAAAGAGTCCAAGGGATAAATTTCTGCATTTCTCTACTCTACGTTTGTACAACGCATCTAACACGGATACTCACTGCTGATTTTAAAAGAACGCAGGTTCTGTAAATGGGATGGTATAAATCTGGAAAGATCCAGAATGGAAAGATCTTGCGCATATCTTTATAGAGATCATGTCAGCAACGAGGAAGTGTGCAACAAATTCAAACGATTAGGTAAGTACGAAAGGGCTAATTAAAGACTTACTGTCAACGGTAAATGAGAGAAAATTAAAATAGTACATGCATGCTACAAGATATACAGGCTTTATAAGATCATTCTACAGGGCACAGTGACAGACAAAGAAGACAAGGCAGACATGGGAAAATGTGACAAAAAAAATAATCGGAGAATAGACAGTATTAACGTCACATCTGAGAAAGTGGTTCTTAATCGCAAAGGTTGAATGGAAATGTCAAGTGTGCTCCAACGATCGCCAAGGTTACGGGACTAAAGGTGATGAAAGGTAGGCGTGGATTCCACTTGAAGATTACACGTTTTCTTTTTCCCAATAGCGAATTACGCCCTTCTGTATTTTTCTCCTTGTTCAGTCATTCATTCATTTTCATCTCAAATCGAAGAACGGTGGAAGTCATAGTTTTTCACGACTGACGATTTGCTGCTAGTTCTTGTAGTTCTTGGTTGTTTCTTTGCCCCAATGTTGCGTCTAGTACATCGTTATGCCCTTTAAATAGTTTTAAACTGTCTTTTTGAGGCTGAAAAATGGAGGTGTAATTTATTGTACGAGTAGAGCATTAACAGTATTTTTTTTTAAGTTTTGCAATTATTCCATGTTAATATATTAAAAAAGAAAAAGCCGCGGTGTTAAGGCGGTGTTCAATTGCATCACCATCAGGTCGCATGGCCTTTGTAGAACGTTGCATTCATCACAGCTCATCTGAAATAATCTCTGTCTCTAGCCAGATCTCCCACTTCATCTGTTGTCATGTTCAGGGTCTTTTTGATGTCTTGAAAGCACCTTCTTCTTGGTCTGCCCATGATGTGTCGCAAAGGAACCATGCCTTCCATTATTGTTCTATCCAGCCCCCTGTCTTTTGACGTGGCCATAGTATTTTAATTTCCTCTGTAGAATGATGTTTATAAGCCAGTTCTTTTTAATGTGTAAATCTTTTAGTATATCTTCATTGTTCTTTTTCATTATCCTAGGTATCTTAAGGATTTTTATGCAGTACTTTTGAGTTATTGATTTATTTGCGGGTCATCATCATTGCACTCCGAACATGTCCATAGGTGCTCAGATCCCCTCCTCAGCAATTCCCGCAGTGTCCAGCGACTGACGACTCCAGTTCTATGTTGGTTGATAAGTCTTCTTACACGGCCATTAAGTTTCTCATTTCTGGCTGTGCCCATCTTAACTCCCATTTCCATCATCCGAAGAAGTGACGTGGATCTGTGTTTGTCGAAGTCCTGTGGTTTTCACACATCTCGGAGGGCATTGATGACGTCCGCCCGATCCATTGGTTGTCCGTCCTCAACGACAGCGCAGCTAGCCAACCTGTCCGCTATTTCATTTCCCCGTACTCCCGCATGTCCAGGGACATAGACAAAGGTGACCTTACGTATTTTTGACTACTGCAATGACTTTAACCATTGCATGCGTACAGAGCTCGCCTCCACTTTTTTATCATGCTCATCAAATCACTCAGTATACATGCGTGGGTGTAGTCATTTGACTATAACCATTTGTATGCCTTGGTCACTGCCATCGCCTCCATTGTCATGCTACTCGTGGTCATGACGTATGCACCACTGTCTTCTTTGACTATTCTGCCTGCCGAGCGTGCTGTAAATGCCCATGCACTTCTTTGGTGTCGTCTTACAGATCCGTCTGTATAGATGACTGCATCTTTCTCATCGGTGTTATCGCAGATGAGACCGTTGACCTCAGCATTAACCACGACCGGGTTCTGTTCCCTACTTTTCCTGTCGAGTGTGACAAAACGCGAAAAAGTCCCTTGAATGACGTAGGCACTTGTATCCACTCCTCACCAACGCTGATATTGGTAAGCCAACAGACCTGTTTGATGACATCTTCTGCTCGGCCCACCCATGATTTGCCTCTTTTTATCTTGGCACCTTTCCCTGTGTTGAGCACGTGGTGCAATGGATGCTCTTTATCTGTACTAATCTTCAGGTATGCTCGTGCTCTCCAGATCTTGATTCTGTCATCCATGGTTGGGAAGTCAAGAAGATACCTCATTGCTACACAGGGAGCGTCCCTTGTACATCCCAAGATATAGCGCATGGCTTCATTTTGCATTTTCTCTAGCCTATCAATTTGAGTCGTACTGACAGTAAGAATCGCCAGGGCATACTCGATTGGTGCGAGGACTAATCCCTGGAACAGAAGAGTAAGTAGCTTCTGCTCGATGTTGGCAGCTGCCATGACCTTCAAGGCGGCTAATTTTCTGCGGGATTTTGTTATCACATGGTCAACGTGGTTCCGAAAACACAGGCTGCAATCAAACTTAACTCCGAGGTATGTCATCAACTTGTCCCTGGTCACCTCATCAGCTCCCATTCGTACTACCGGTGTGGTCGTGTTAACGATATGATTGTTAAGAGAGAACCATGAAACGGATGCTTTATTAGGATTAACCAAGGCACCTGAAACCCCACACCAGGAAGAAATGCGATCGAGTTCGTCTTGCATTGTGGAGGCGATTTCCCGTCTGTCTCTTCCCTGTCGATATACCAGAATATCATCAGCAAAAGTCATAGTTCTTCCCCTCCCATCCAGCTGTTGTTCCGTGATCGTTATTGTGTACACGTTCAATAGTACTGGTGACAATGGTGAGCCTTGTGGTGGCCCTGGATAAATGGATGTTGGCTCGGAAGACCAACTTCCACATCTGAGTATCACCTTCCTCTGAAACAGTGCCGCGACGATCCATCAAATGAGGAAGGGGTTCACCGCCAGTTTGAGGAGCATATGCATGAGATATTCAAATCGTACCCTGTTGTATGCATCCTCCAGATCTATAGCAGCAGCACATGTCTCCTCTCGTTTGTGGAAGCCTTCGAAGACGTCACAGGCAAAGACTGCCGCATTGAGCCATGTCTCTTTGTTATATCTATAACCTCCGAGTGTGGGTGGGAATGCGCGTTTCTGTTCAAGGTGAAAGGTGAGGACACGGGCAACTATTTTTTCCAGCAGCTTGCCCGCAGTGTTCTGCATTGTGATGATTCTGTAGGCATTTATCTGAGAATGGTTCAAATCTGTGTCATCTACTAACCACGTAAAGCTTTTACCACACCTTTTTTCTATTTTTTTCAATTTTCCCTCACAATTCAGCTTTACTGCAGCTTCGCATTTTTATGCATTCATTTGCATTTTTTTGCCTTAACCCCTATCTGAGAATAGTCCTTGTTTGGCTTCGGTAGCGGTAGTAAGTAGCTGTATAGCAACTCCTCCTAAATCTGGCCACTCCGAATGCTGGCATTAAACTCATTGGCCAGTTTTGTCAAGTCGTCGTCAGCTAAATCGCCTGTCATCGCACCGAACACCATCTGGACCAGGAGCAGTGTTGTGTGACCTTTTAAGTGTGGTGCGGATGGTATCGGTTGTGATTGTGAGATCTTCTTCCAGCCCTACATCCTTACACAATTTTGACAGCGATCCCCGTATCCTCATTCTTACAGCCACATTTTTTTTGGGTCCGTCTGCTCAATGTAGTGGGCAAGCAGGGCCTTCCCTTTGCTCTCATCAGATTTGTGCCATATCTGGCCTGTGCTCTGAAAGTCTGGTATGCCTCTGTGTCGTGTTGTGCCATTCATGCTCTGATGAAGGCGCCAGAATGTGATTTAATGCAGTACTTTGTTTTGTTTTGAATGAATGGGGTTTTCTTTTCCTTGCTGTTTGCGGGATTGCCCATGATTCACAACCATATGTTGCTGCCGGGAAGAGATAGATCCTCAGTATTTGTAACTTTACTACTTTGCTGGTATTTTGCTATTGCTAGACATCTTTTAATCTCCTTTATTAATTACTGGACCTCCGGTCAATATGGTCGATAGGCGTCAGAACTGTTGAGGCTCTGTCTGAAAAGTGTTCCTTCTTGCAGTTTCCTCATATTCCAAGTCAATCTTGCTGTCGGAGCTGCTGAGTTTAGTGCTCTGTGCACACCGTGACCAGTGTAATTCATCCGGATCGTGTTTCGAGATTTCGATCGTTTACAATGAATGATGATACCGTATGACGAAGGACAGTTTGGCTGCGTTCACGTTCACTTTCGGTGCGGTTACGCCTTATGTCTTTTGGCATGTGCTGTAGCTGCTGTGATGGGGACTGCAGCTGCATTTCTTTGTTTAGATCTTTCAATGTGATGCGAAGCTATTTCAGATGATTCTTTTGGCACGGGCGGTTGAGCAACTATGAATTTTAATTCCTTTGAATGATACAGGAGTCTTCGACTAACTACTAATTTCAACTATTATTAGTTACTACAAATTCTAAATATTCATAGTTTGTTACACTTTCAAATTCGTTATTGCTGATGATTTTTATTTATTTTTTTTTTTTTTTGCTTCGTCAATGGAGATTGTCGTGGTTTCCTGTATATTTAGATAGGCCTACATGTTTTTCTCTTCACTGTGTGGTCATTATGCCGTCTAAAAATTTAGCATAATATTCTAAGGTCTAATTTGGTACAACCTTCGCAATTGAGATTGTTAAGCACGAGCTTACATTTATGCACAAAAGCCTTAAGTAAAATATATAAATAATTGATTGAATATAATGATCAATCGATATCATAGTGTTTCTGGTAAATCAACAGAGCTCAGTTTAATTTAGCCAACAATATGAGGCTTTAATTCACACGGCTCCAGTAGCCCTCATAGTGTCCACAAAACTGTCATGAATGCTTTATTGTTGTGTCTAACCTCGTCCTGTGCTTAGTGACGGATTCTCCAACTAAGCACTGGTTGCTCACGATGAGTCTGTCCTGCAGTCAATGATTGACAACCTAGCTAGATCGTGTGATTTATTCTTCCTGTCAATAAGTACCAGAAGACTATGGTGTTTCAACAGGGTATAGCCATTCCTGCTGTTAAATCGTTAAATAACAAACCCCTCAAATCTGTGAGAGTTAAAAAAAAAATAAATAAAGAGCCCCGTCATGTCACCTGGCATATATGGAATATGGTGTTGGTGACAATAATTTTAGCAGACCTTCGGCACATTATTTTTGGGTAATGTGGTCGGTTTTACGCCCGTGCCGCTTTACTTTCCCAGAAAAAAAGTACCCATTTACGGCTGGGTGAACCCGAAAGCCGTCGATCAGGACAGTACCCAGCCTCTTGTCCTTTGTAATCCAGTTCACTAACCACTGAGCTATCGCGGCTCCTTGAATCTGTTAGAGAGTTCACATAATTTGGTTCTATGGTCACAACTTTTGTCTCCCTTGAAGAAGAAATAAATTCCCGAACAAGAAAAGCAGCTTCGACATTTGGTAAACTTAACGATAGAGTTTGGGCCACACACCAAATTAACACTCAAGACTAAGATTCCAATTTACCAAAGCTGTGTGCTTAGTACACTTCAATATGGATCAGAGACTTGGACTACCTATGCAGGGCAAGAGAAAAGGTTAAACAGCTTTCATTGTCTTCGAAAGATTATAAACATCAAATGACAGGGTAAGGTAACAAACTCTAATGTCTTACAACGAACCAAACCCCATCCATCATGGCAACACTTAAGAGTCGGAGACTAAAGTGGCTGGGTCATGTAAGAAGAATGGCGAACATTTGTATTGCCAAACACATATTGTATGGTGAACTTAGAGATGGAAAAAGACCGAAGGGCAGACAAAGCATGAGCTATAAGGATGTTTGCAAGGCTTCCTTGAGTGAATTTTCACTGAAAGAAACTGGGTCGATCTGGCTGCAAATCGTAGCACATGGAGAACTAAAATTTAAAAAAAAATTAAAAAGTTATAGCAACATTCGGGGTAGCGCTGATATCAAATTCAGAAGACGAATGGCGCAGGAGAAAGGAGTGAATAAGACACCACGGATATGTCTTATTCATTCTGCGAATGGGTCTGTCCATCCAATATTGGCAGATTCAGCCGTGAGAGAAGCTGTTTAACAAAATTAGCATCCAGCATAAAACACTAATATTTTACCAAACTACTGAGTTATCATGAATGCTTGCAACCAACCGTCTGTCAAGACGCCAAAGCATGAGCTATAAGGATGTTTGCAATATATACATGGGTGTTTACATATATACATCATCATCATTATGTGCCGTCTCTGCATCGAAGGTTGGCTACCATGGAGCGACTTTCCGCTCTGTTTTGCTTTGATGGTACAGGTTATTATAGGCTCACTTGTTTATCTTTTGATGTTACTTGTCCATCTGTCTTGGTCGGCCTAATTTACCTTGTGTTTTCCCTTCCAATGTTACTTTTAGTAGGCTGATGGATCTATCTGTCCAGGATTGGCAAATTCAGCCACGAGAGAAGATGTTCAGTAAAGCAGCACTCAGTATGAGACACTAATGCTTTACCAAACTACTGACTTATCATGATTGCTTGCTACCAACCGTCTGTCAAGACACCAAAGGCCATATATATATATATATATATATATATATATATATATATATATATGTGTGTGTGTGTGTGTGTGTATTACAGAAGACTTATTTGGGTTAATGAGTGCTTTGTAGTTATTGCATCAAGTTGTTATCTGATCCACGCTTTCTCGCAATTGCTCAACCATTTCAGCTCTATCGCGACCGTGTGCATACGTCATAACGTAATATACAAAAGGAGTGCAAAGAGTGCTATCCGGTCCGATACTATTGTTGCGCTACCCAGTAAACAAACAAATGAAAAGACAATTAGAGGCTACATAATTTCTCAGAAAAATGATGAGAGTTCCATGGACAGCTAAAAAGGTCAACGAGGACATTCTCAAATATGCCAACACAATAAGGGAGCGCCTAAATGCATCAGAAAGAAACAAGTGACATTTTTCGGGTACGTCATAAGAAGAGGACAGTTGGAATACTTGGCTACAACTGGCAAAATACAAGGAAAGAGAGATTGCGGACGACAAAGAGAGAAGATACTAGTTAGTTTGATGTCATGGCACGGAAAACAGTCAACAACAGAACTGATACGATGCACTGTAGATAGAAAATTGTGGAAACATGATCACATAAGCCTACCGCTATGACACTTGATGATGATGAGGTTAAACCAGTTTGATTAATCGATGATTATGTTGGCTGTACCTGTTCTGCTGCCATATTTGCAATCGTTTCTAGTATCCTGTGTGTCCACATCTCTGAAGGATGGCATCTCAGGTATTTTTTTCAGTGTTTAGATGTGTTGTGTGTACTATCATAGTAACTATGCATAGTTGTATCTTGTCACGTCTCCAAACCATTTAAATTGTTGTTTCTTTATATTTTCTACTGTTGGTGTGATTCCTAACTCTTTCGTTCTTTCTCTCTTCGCGATCGAGATTATTTTTGTTCCGTTTATTTATTTAATTTTTTGTTGTGGGGGGGGGGGGTATTTGGGAACTTTTGTCTTCCTCTTCTCTATCGTCAGGACGAAGAATTATTCCTCAATAATATTAGCAGCCTGACAGAATAGATAGAACAATAGAAGGCATATTTTACTCGTCTAGAATTAAAATTAAAACAAATGTGAATGAAAGATGTATGTGTCAGAAAAAAACTCTCAGTTAAGTCTGTTAAGCGTGGCAACCACACCCTGAAGTGGGTATCCAGGCGCATACGTGTCACTATCAGTCACTGTGTGTGCTGCGCAAATCCATTCTTATATTGTTTTTTTATATAAAGAACGACTCATAAGGGCGGAAAGAATTTTCAGGAAGAGGTAAACCGACAGCGGTTGTCAGAGTCTATTTGTTTCATTCCTGCCCTGTTTTGTCGTCAGTTTTAATCAAATGCAGGAATGTATGGATCAAGTCAAAATCGCGATCTTCTGTGTAAAAGTCAACAATAAAGCTACGTTTGTTGTCTGATGTACCGTACACAATCCGGAAGCACAATGGCGTCTGTAGTAACATCTACGACTTACCTTGTCCAAGCACAACAAAATTACAGTTTGGCAATTTTCTTACTTTTGAAAGTTGTAATTTAAAATCAAAACATTGCATTGCTATGAATGATACATCTGTAAATATCGACATTTGTTTGAGATGGATACCAGGTTACATACAGCTGTACGTTATGGAAATATACAAGGAGTTTTGGAAGCCTTAAAAGATGGCATGAATCCTAATCAGATGGGCTTATTTAAATGGAGCCCTGTTCATGAAGCCGCAAATAATGGAGAAAGAGATATCCTTAAGGTGTTAGTTACTAGCAAAGGTTTGTGAATCCATCATGACTAATAGATGAAATTTATATTATATATACAATAGTTCAGTTATTTTTAGCCAAGACGCATGACTTTTAAATATGAACCTACCTACCTTGCCCTTGCCATGGCTTTACTTTCTAGGAAACTATTTAAATTTATTAAGATTAATCAATTTTCAATTTAGTCTATTTTTTTATACTGCTATGATGCAGCATGTACAGAGCTTCGCAGCAAAAGGCAGGGGCAATCTGATCGTCAGAAGTCGTGCCGCCGAGCAAGTCAAGTGTTTCTGCCCATCAGCTGCTCACATTTTTTAATAATAATTTTCATTTATTTTGTGATGTTAAAGTTAAAGATCAGAAGATCATCATATTGACATAATAATAATTTAATTATAATTAAATATTTATATTAAATTATCTATAAAAATTTTAAAAAGTATTATAATTATTTATTATAATCAATTATAATGTATAATAGTACTTGTACTATTTCAAATTTTTACTTAAGTTGAATACTTTTAATATAATTTTAAAAATACAAATTTATAGATAATATATTATCTCTGCACTCATTGTTCTGTCATTACAATTACAATATTACATTCATGCATGATTATGAATTTTATAATTATTAATTATTTTGATAATCTCCTTCTTTTCTTCATTTGCCTTTCTGCTTGGAGGGGAGATATAATTTGCGATCTTTTGCTCTTCTGTTGTCTTCTTCTGCTGATGTTTTCTAGTATTTCAAATATTCCCTCAATCCATATTTTTTGTGGTTGGCCCTTGGGTCTTTTTTTTGTTCTCGTGTTTATTGAATAACATATGGATGTGAATCATGGACAATAGAACAACAGACAAGAAAATCTAATGCTGTAGAAATGTGGTTATACAGAAGAATGTTGAGAATACCATGGACAGCTAAGACGAGTAATGAAAACGTTCTGAAAGAGGCCAAAGCAAAAGAGAGCTAATGTCCAATATTAGGAAGAAACAATCATCATTTTTTGGCTATATAATGAGAAGAGAAAACTGGAATATATTGTAACAACTGGGAAAATTGAGAGACGAAGAGATAGAGGGAAGCAAAGAGAAAAGGTACCAGACAGCTTAAGAGAATGGCTTGGCAGAAGGTCAATAACAGAAATGATAAATAACTGTCGTGATCGAAAGTTCTGGAGGGACATGATCACCTATGCCAGCAGGCTTGGAACTTGATGATGATGATGATGTTTATTGAATGCTTGTTGTGTTGCATTTTTATTTTTCTGTCTTATCATGTGGCCCAACCATCTTATCTGTTGTTTCTTTATATGTTCAATGGCAGAAATTAGTTCTTCATTTCTGATCTTATCTCTCAGCCTATTTCCTGTCATAAGCCTAATAGTTTATACTCAGTAGAGGTTATTTTTCTCATTATTCTTGAGTCTAGGGTCCAAGTCTGGCATTTGTAGCACAATGTAGAGAAGAAGATTGTGTTGTTGAGTGCCAATTTTGCATCTCTTCTTCTTCTTTGTCTACCTTTTCAACTCCCTATGGAGCATAGGTCTTCAACAAACACTTTCCAAGCCGTTCTGTATTTTGCCATTCTTTTAATATCATTCCATGTCTTCTCCATCATCTTCATCTCTGCTACCATCTGTCTTCTCCAAGAATATCTTCCTCTTTGTCTTTTTCATTGTGGGTTCCAAAAATGGGCCTGTAAAAATTTTGCATCTAACCCATTGTTATTTCCTTGTTGAGCAGCAGTGGTTAAATTTGTCTGATGATTTGACACGCTTTGTTGCATCCTGAGTCTATGCTGCTTGTGAATTATTTGTCACTTGTTTTCCTAGATATTTGAATTCTCTACTTGTTTGCTTGACACCTTGTTTTGTTTGCTGAAACATTCCCAATTGATTTCCAATTCTTGTGTTCTGTGTTTGGCTAAAATTTTTATTATTTCTTGGTGCTTTACAAATATTATAGTATTATTATTATAGAAATATTGTTATAGTTTTTTTTAAAAATAATTATTATTATTATTATATTTAGTATTATAGAAATATTATGGTAGCTTTCATAATTTACTAGCAAAAACATTATTATTCTGTCAGTTGTTTTCTAACTTTACAATACAAGAAATGGTTGATTGAAAAACAAGTTATGGGCATTGTGATCATTGTCATTAACTAATGTTTGAGAATAGTTATTTAAATATATGATAATGTAAATATGTACGGTAAACAATGTGCCTAGATATGAAAGAACAACTAGTATGTAAGCTTGAAGTTAATAGTTAAGTGTTGTAAAATATGGACTTAGAGTAATATTTATAAATGATCATGGTGTCATATGAGCAGTCACAAATGGAAGAAAAAGTCATATCTGATTATGCTTTAAAAAAGGTGATGATTACTCAAAAGTTCTTCAGATGAAAAAGGAATATAAATTTATTAACACAAAAGATTTAAAGAACAATCAAGTCAAATAGCAAACTATAAAATGTATTGTAGCAAAGTTTAAAGCATTTTGTGCTTTTGTTTCTGGTATCATAAAGAATAAACTTGTTTTAAAAAAGTGCTGCTTGTTTGTGTTTAACGAGTTTAATTAATTGCCACTGTAATCCATTTGTTATTGAAATCATCAGGGGATGTCAACCTGCAAGATATGCTTCATGGTAACACCCCTTTGCATTATGCAGCACGTGAAGACAACTCTGCTTGTGTAACTCTTTTATTAAAGGCTGGAGCTAGGACTAATGTAAAAAATTATGAAGGTATGACCTGCCAGGATGTGGCCTCTTCTTTATGCCAAGAAATTATTCAAGAGTTTGGTATGTAACCTGTTACTTTATTAGTTACTTACAGTTTATTTATATGTTACTTGTAGCTTAATTAATGTTTTCATTGTTCATAATTTGTTGCTTCACAGGTTTATGTAGTTCTTGAAAGAGAGTAGTGTTGAAAGCATGAAACAAAACTTGGTAAATTGTTTTGATTTTATTTGTAAATAAAGTAAGTGTAAAATATTTCCATACATGATTTGTTTTTCATAAAATGGCATTTCAAATAAATTGAATTGCTGCATCGTCATTGTTCATCTCAATTGTACTAAGTGATTTAAATAGAAGATTCATATCTTAAGCCCTTTAAAAAAAAGTATTTCTATAGCAGGTGCACTGAATTGCAACAGAAAGTGCTCTATAATAGATAAGTCACAGATAATAATCATCTTACTCAATCATGCTTGTAGCAGCTGGATGCTGCACCTGTTCTACCATGTTATATTTTTTAAACACTCTTTAGTTCAGTTCTATAAGATCTGGTTGCTATTACATTCTCCACAATTTTCGATCTCGGCAGCTATTTATCATTTCTGTTGTTGACCTCTGCCAAGCCATTCTCTTAAGCTGTCTGTTATTTTTCTCTTTGCTTCCCTCTATCTCTTCGACACTCAATTTTTCAAGTTGTTACAATATATTCCAGTTGTTCTCTTCTCATTACATGGCCAAAAAATGATGATTGTTTCTTCCTAATATTGGAAATTAGCTCTCTTTTTACTTTGACCTCTCTCATAACATTTTCATTACTCTTCTTAGCTTTCCATGGTACTCTCAATATTCTTCTGTAAAACCACATTTCTACAGATTCCAGTGATTTTCTTGTCTGTTGTCCTATTGACTGGCTCTACATAACATTTAAGAACTCTTTTTCTTGTTTCTATTGTCAAAAATGGATTGCATAGTATCTTTCTCATTTTTTGGAAAGCTGCTTTTGCCTGAGCCATTCTGCATCTTACCTCTTTTGTACATCTTCCGTCTGAGGTTAACAAAGTTCCCAAATATTTAAATTCATTTACCTGTTTTAATATTGTTCCACTTGTCTTTATTTTGCACTGAGGTGATGTCTTTTTCTTTGTTGTTACCATTACTTCTGTCTTTTTGCTTTTCAGATAGCATTGCAAATTTGTTCAGATTAGCTTTATTATAATTCTAGCGTAGCAACTGTTTTATTTCATTGAGGATGTCTTCCTGGTCTCTCTCCAACTTGATTGGTCTTAGGTCATATATTAGACTCTACATAGAGACAGAAGGAAATATGGCCTGCCAAGATAAACATTTTCTAAAACTTAAAGAATTCTTTGAAGGGATCTGATGTGAGTAAATCACATATTTCTATAAAAACTATTTGTTTTATAATTGACAGAAGAATAGAAAAATAATATATTTATTGAGAAAGTATTTTCAAACATATCAATGTTTTTTTCTTCAATCTCCTGATGTATAAGTTGTTTTTTTAATGTTTAATCAGAGACTTGAGTTATTTCAAGAATTTTCTGTCATATCTGACTCTATAACTACAAAACAAAATGATTAACATACTTATTATCACTAGTGATGGTTTTATTTTAAAACTTAAATATATACATTATTATGTATATGATATAATGCAGGTATTATCTTAGTTATCCCTAATATGAGTAGATCATTGTCAAGGCATTGCACACCTTGCCAAATACACTAGGTTGATGACTTTGACCAGATCTACCATGATTATGCTCAGTGTTTCCATTTTTGAAATATGAAATTTCAACATAAAATAGCAGAACTGAGATCAGCATTTCCTTTTTTAACACAGTAATTTTAAACATTTTAAATTCACTTGACTGAATTGTTTGTGGTTGTATTCTAACCATTGCTCCAGGAGTAAACCTTTTTATGCTATGACTGTCTAAATACTTCACAACAAATGCTTCAAACTGAAACAAATCTCTGAGCTCACATCTGACCAAAGATGTAATTTTTCAGAAAATAAAATCATTATATGTATGTACATATCATATCAGAAGTCAGTGGTGTGACTACAGTGTGTTTCTGATATACATGTACATTGAAATACAATGTTGCTCGTGACATTAGTTCACATGATATAACATGAGCTCATGTGACCTGATTTCAGTGTGTTTCTGGATTAAAATTTGAGGGGATGTTTCTCCTGCGTTGCCGATATTTAATTCATTATTAAATAATATTTTACAACTTTTAAAAATGTGTTGTGGTTATAATGTCGAAGGGTAAAAATGTAGTCTTTTTATAACTAAAAAAATTGAAATAATTAATAAATCTGAAAATGACCAAACAGTGAAATCGTTAATGAATGAATATAATGTAGAAGACCAAACTGTCATCATTAAAAACAAGCAAAAGCTAGATGAATTTGCTGGTACATCAGACAGTGGAAGTGGGGGTATGCCTAAAAGATAAACAATGAAAACCTCAACATCTAATGTACTAGATAACGCAATGGTTTTGTGGATCAACGGGCATAGGGAATTTCCATATCAGGTGCCGTTTAGCAAAGACAAGGACATTTCATGGCAAACTAAAATTATCTGGGAAGCTTAATGCTTCCTCTAACTGGTTGACTAGGTTTAAGGAAAGGCATGGGATTTGTCAGATCACCATTCAAGGAGAAAAACTCAGAAGTGATAAGCAAGCAGCCAAAGACTTCATACCACAATTTCATAATTTTGTAGGAAAGGAAGATTTAAAATCTGAACAAATGTACAATGCTGATGAAACAGAAAAGTATTGGAAGTCCCAAGGAAAACTTTAGCGTATGAAAGCGAACTAAATGCTCCAGGACATCAGATTTAGAAACATTTTACGATTTTGTGCTGTGGTAATGCTTCTGGGTCTCATTTTTTAAAACCTTAGTTATCGGAACTGAAGGAAAACCCTGATCTTTCTCTAAAGTAAAAGGTGTTCATAACTTATCTGTTAATTATGATTACAATAAGTCAACAAGGATGGATTGAGAAATATTAATGGACTGGTTTAAAACAAACTTCATTTCATCAGTGCGTCAACATCTAAAAAATTAATTGGTATGCCACAGAAAGCATTTTGAATTGAATTGACTTGATTTTGAAGACAGTGCTTGTGAACAGTGCATACGGTCTTGAGTACTTTACAAGGCATAGATGGATATGAAAATGTTGACGAGGAAGCAGTGCGTGATTGATTAAACGAAGACAATAATTTAGCTGCAATTGAAATATTGAATGACTGTGAAATCATACAATGCGTTACCAGGACTGTGAAAAATGAACCAACCCCAGCAGAAGAAGAAGAGGTTTCATACTGGAGCATAGTGTAAGTCACAGTTCTGCACAAACACACATCAAAGCTCTTCTTGATTACTTAGAAATAAAAAGCAGAATAGTTCAGGCCAAAAGAGCATTTCAGAAAAGAAAAACTTCTTATGCAACAAATCTATGTCAATATAAGTGAGAGAGTTCATCAGTGCTATATAGAGCCAATTCTGATCTATGGAAACGAATCATGGACAGTAGACAAACAATGAAAAACGATTGGAGGCCACAGAGATGGGATTTCTCAGAAGAATGTTGAAAGTTCCCTGGACAGCTAAAAAGACCAATGAGGAAGTTCTCAAAGAGGCCAACACAAAAAGGGAGCTCCTAAGAAACACCAACATTTTTCAGGCACATGATGAGAAGAGGAAAGTTGGAATACTTGGCTACAACTGGCAAAATATAGGGAAAGAGAGATCGCGTACGACAAAGGGAGAAGCTACTAGATAGCTTGGTGTCATGGCATAGAAAACAATCAACATAATTGATGCGATGCACTGTGGATAGAAGATTGTGGAAGGACATGATTGCCTACGTATGGCAGCCAGTATGGTACGTTATAATGATGTAATGCAAGATTGGCTCAATGTCTGGACTTTTCCATATGTTCTTATTTTGTTATTTGTTTCTTAATAACACACCTGCTGCTCTTCTCATACATCTAATTTCTGTAGTGATCAGTTTACACTTGTGATTCACTGTCAGTGTCCACTGATAGCACTATCTATTTATTGACCTTTCGAGCCTTTGCAGGCTCATAGGACATAGACCCAGATACTCTTTCTCTTCATCTAAATTTTCTTTCTAGCAGTCTCAATCCTTGCAAAAAACATTTATCAAATCTGGCCATTGTCTCTGTTCTGTGAAAGCATCTCAATCTCATCAGGGAAGCCAACTCCTTCTGCCTTTGCCTCTCTGATCAATGTTCTTCTCAGTGTCCCTCTGGGTCAGCCTCATTTTCCTCCTACCCGTTGTTTCCCAAATGAGGGCTTGCTTTGCTATTCGGTTATTATTTTTTCTCATTACATGTCCATCGGCTTTTCTTTTCTTGTTCTTCTTTCCTTCCTCATTTGCCTTTCAGCGTCGAGGGGAGATATAATTTGCAGTGTTTTGCTCTTCTGTTCGCCTCTGCTGCTGTTATTTGTGGTCGACCCTTAGGTCTGGTATTCCCACAATGTTTTTTGAAGGCTCGTGTTGTGTTTTGTTCTTTCTGCCTTGTCACGTGGCCAAACCATTTTATCTGTGGTTTCTTTATATATTCTATATAAATTTTTAGTCTTCTCTTGATTACTGATAATATTAGTAGTTGATTGGTGATTTCCTTGTTTGTTTACTAACACTGGATAGATATAAATATTCTCTATATCAGGTGTTTTTGATGTTTAATGATACAGTTTTATATCATAGAATAGATGATAATTGTCCTAATACTTGGGTAGCTTTAAGGGGCTAGGTGGTCTAGAGGTAAGATGTTGGCCCCTGAAAAACCCACCACAGGCGGTAGGAATTTTTGTAATCAAATCTGTGGTTTTACCCTTCCTTGGTCTTTGGTTTTTATCTCTCCTCATCACATGTCCAACATATGACCATCATCTTTTCTTGATTACTGAAGATATTAGTGCTTGATTGATGATTTCTCTAATTTCTTCGTTTGTTTTGAATTCGTTCCACGCTATACCAAGTATTTTCCTTAGACATTTATTTTCGAATGCGTTCAACTTTGTTTCTATGTCTCTTATTGTTTTCCAGCTCTCACATGCATACATAAGGGTTGATAGTACATTTGATTTGAATAGCCTAAGTTTTGTGTTTGTGCTAATGAGTTTTGATTTCCACAACTTTTCAAGGCTTCTGAAAGACATTGCTGCTTTAGCCAGTCTAATTCTAATTTCTTTGCTCGTATCCCCTTCTCGATCAATGTGACTTCTAAGATAGATAAAGTGATCAATCTCTTCCACTGGTTTATTTTCCATATATATTCTGTCATCTGTTGAAATTAAGCTTTTCATGACTTTAGTCTTTTCATGATGGATCTCAAGCCCAATTTTCTGGCTATTGATGATAGTTCAATTGTGTTTTCCTGCATAGTTTTTATCTGACTGCTGATGAGAACTATGTTATCAACAAGGTCGAGGTCCTCCAAATGGTCTCCTTTTATCCATTCAATGCGTTGTTACCAGTTCAGCATTTCTTCATTATGAAGTCCATAACAACACCAAGTAACAAGGGCGATAAAATACATCCTTGTTTAACCCCAGTTTCTATTGGAAAACATTCACTCAGTCCTTCCCCTGTATGAACTGCACATGTGTAGCCGTCATACATGTCTTTGATAATATTTGTGATTTTTTATGGTAAGCCATATTGCCTCAGAATTTTCCACAAAGAATCTCTATGAATGCTGTCAAATGCTTTTTTGGAGTCAGTGAAGTTAAGTACAAAAGGTTTTGCTTTTCAATGTGTTCCTCCAATATAAGTCGTAGAGTAAGAATGTGGTCAAGGCAGCTTGTCCCTTTTCTAAACCCAGCCTGTTCTTCTTCTGTTTGTTTTTGCTAAACAGCATCATATGTAAATAGTGGTTAAATATTCAATTAGTTTTCTTTTTCTGCAAGCATCAGTCATTTAGACTGATATTCTGGATTCATTAATAAAGACTAGCATGAGTTTATGAAGTAGATTGCACCATGCTATGTTACACTGTGTACCTTATTGCAAGGCATAAGGAAGTAATTGGGGTTCTGTGGTAAAACTGGTCGTCCGAGCCTCGGGATATTCTGGAATTATTTATATGTTCCAGGTACTCCAGAAAAATTATTTTGTAAAGTTTTTTTTTTCGGAGAATGCTTAAATTAAATTTAAATTCTATATAAGCTTATTTACAAAATTGTAACAATATTTATTTAATATTAAATTAAGCGGTGGTTTGTTAGAATTAAAAACAGATAATACAGTTGTAATTATATACTGTATCTTTTCTTGTTTATGAGTTTCCTGTGTCTTGGCTCTAGGCGATTGCCTAGATTTGCCTGAAGGTAAAAATTGTTGACTTTTGAAAATTGTTATTATCTTGAAAACATAGTAACATCATTAGTTTTCACATTTTAACATCTTCTCGCAGTGATTATTCATCCATGCCGAATACCTTATTTGTGAAGTTTAGAAGTTAAAAGTACATTTCATCCATAAAAATACCTTTGGTACACAGGTGCATTTTGTTTTGTGATGATCTCTTCCTTCAACAGATGTTTTGAGAATGTATGACTTACAGATCTTTAAAGTGATAAGTTTTTGAATGTGGGCATTTATATTTTTAGTGATTTGTGAGGTTTGACCATGGAATAAGGATTTATTGCTTTTGTTTCTCATTACTAGACTTTCACATACATACACACATATATATATATATTTTTTTATTTTTTGCCTGCTTTCATCTTAGGCAAAGTCCCTATAGGCTAGGAACTGAATTTTGTGTGTTAATCCGTTTTTCTCTGGCTGTCGTGTGCACAGGGGTCCTTCACTACACAGGCAGATAACTCCATCTTTGAAGATACTAATATTTTTTCTGTCAATTAGTAATTTATGTTTAAAGCTGGGCCTAGCTACTGTGACCATGGAAGTTGCCGCAAAGAGAAATCACAAATAAAAATCCCAACTTTGCTTTCACATATGTTTGTATTTTATTCTACTGTGACTTCGCGTGATATTGTGGTATTGCCTGTTATTGAGTTATTTGCGTGTCATCATCATTGCACTCTGAACATGCTTGCCTGTCCAAATTTAGCATCGCCAGTTTTCCTAAATTATCCTCAATATTCACATTGAATTCTATCTATCTATTGTCCTTTCGAGTTGAAGACGACGCATAGGGCAGAACCACAATCTCAAAAACAAAACCCTGTGTATCAAAATGGCACATATTGCGCAGATCACTTTGAAAACACATTGAATTAGCAGTCGAAAAATCTGCTGAAGGAGACTAAGAATTTTTTAGGCTGCTCTAAGTTCACTATGATAAGTTCTGCTAAGTTAATCATATGTAAGTTTGATTGTAGATTATTTTCTAGTCAATATTAAGATTTTTCGTCTACATGTTACTGTATTTATCCATTGTGTTTTGTGTGTTTTTCTTTATCTTATGATCATCTTTATACAATAGCATCCATTCCATTTTTTAATTGGTAATTTCTTTTAATTTGTTCCTGTCACAGCTAGTTCAAACAGAAAACTAACGGAAGCAACATGAAACTTCCAGTGGTATTTGTGAAAATACTAAAATGTCGTCCAGTGTATTGTAACTTTTTTCGCTCTCTAGCTTGTTGTTTTACTCTGAACTGTGTGACTTTGAGAATGACGTGATATGGTTATTTTCTATTATTATATACATCTTTGATCTCTCCATACTGCTCTCTTTCTTTCCCCTCATTATGATTCTCTGTAGCTTCAGTTTCTGGTTGTATCTCTTCTTCCACTCACTTTGTCATCCTCTTACCTCCTTCCCCTATTTTGTTTTCTTCCTTCCACCCCTATTACTGTGCACTTTTTAACCCTGTAAACGCTGTCACATTCTGTACACACACTTGTTCCCTTCTCATTGCATGGCCAAAAAAATGGTGATTGTTTTTTCCTAATATTGGAAATTAGCTCTTTTTTGCTTTGGCCTCTTTCAGAACATTTTCATTACTCTTCTTAGCTGTCCATGGTATTCTCAACATTCTTCTGTAAAACCACATTTCTACAGCCTACAGTGATTTTCTTGTCTGTTGTCCTATTGTCTATGATTTACATCCAATATGTTAAGATTGGCTCTACATAACATTTAAGAACTCTTTTTCTTGTTTCTGTTATCAAAAATGGATTGCACAGCATCTTCCTCATTTTTGGAAATCTACCATCAACATTGTTCCCAGATATTTAAATTCATTTACCTGTTTTAATATTGTCCCACCTGTCTCTATTGCACTTAACAGTGATGTCTTTTTCTTTTTTGCTACCATTACTTCTGTCTTTTTGCCACTAAGGCTGAGTCCTTTATTTTTGCTTTCCTACAATATAATGTCTAACATTTCTTGTAACTCATTTTCACTCTTAGCAATTAAGGCTATATCATCAGCATACCTTAGATTATTTATATTATGACCTCCATTTGTTATTCCAGGCATGTCCTTTATGAATCTTAAAATAATCTAACTTTACATTTTAAATAAACCTGGTTGCACTCAACCTCGTCTAACACCATGTTTTATTTGTTGAGACATTCTCAATTGAATTCCAGTTCTTATGGCTACTTTTTGTTGCCAGTCATCATCAGGTGCCATACCAGTTTGGCATAGATGATCATGTCCTTCCACAGTCTTCTATCCACAGTGCAGCGCATCTATTCCGTTGTTGACTGTTTTCCATGCCATGACACCAGGCTATCTAGTATTTTCTCTCTTTGTCGTCCGCGATCTCTCGTTCCCTATATTTTGCCAGTTGTAACCAAGAATTCCAACTTTCCTCTTCTCATGATGTGCCCGAAAACTGTTGATTGTTTCTTTCTGATGTTTCTTAGGAGCTTCCTTTTTGAGTTGGCATTTTCCAGAATTTTCTCAGTGGTCTAAAAAGACACAGTATGTGTGTGTATGTATGTGAAAGTCAGTTGTCCAGGGAACTTTTAACATTCTTCTGAGAAATCCCATCTCTGTGGTATTTTTTTGTCAGTACATGTTCTTTATTTTTCCTTAGATCTTTGCTGTCTACGTTTATGCTTTCCAAAATTCTCAAATTTTACACAAATATATAAGCATCAATTTACTGTACATTATATTTATCTAGTTAAAGTTTGTTGTCCAACTATTCAACAGTTACCTTATTAAAATTCATGGTCTATCTATTCAACTGTGTTTAAAATTCAATTTCTTTGTACTATATTGTGCAAGTATGAAACCCTAAACTTGCCACACTGCTAACAATTATGACAATAAATTAATGTAAACCTGGCCTACTTTTTACCAAGTATTGCTCTCAAAAGACTTCTAGGGTCCTACTTTACTGTCTGGTAACTCAGAGATTACATAAATTTAACTTGTATACAACCTGTGTGGGCCACGGGTAAACTTGTACTGGCATTCTTCTTAGCTATCAGCGACAGATACTGTGAACTAAGTTTATTTATTTTTTAATTTTTAATGTTTGCGTGTCTATTTACAAACGTTTAAGTTTGTATTATTTGTGTTGTTCACACAAGATTTTTTTGCTGCACCAGCATTGTCTTTGCTATAAAGCTGTGACCATTGTTTTGTTTCACATGCTCTTAACATGCTGAGACTGGAACCAATCTTAGTGCATGGGGTAAAACAGGAGAAAGAGTGCTGCTGGCACGAAGGTGGAAACTTCAGCTTGACCAGTATTTAATACTTGTTAAAATAAAAGATCACCTTTGGGACTGTCCTGAGTACAAGTTCAATTCTTGCATGCATTATGACGTCTATATATTGTTTCATTTGAAATTACTGTTACAATTTTCTAACCGTCAAACATTGCAGAAATATTTAGATTTGGTAGATGTTCTTTTCCATGAAACTTAGCTTTGCGACTAGTGATTTGAAGTTGTAGATATAGATAACTCTGACATGGACTTTAGTACAGTGATGTTGCTGTACATGTCTTAGATACAGACAACTCTAATGTGAACTTTAGTTCAATGATGTTGCTGTACATGTCTTAGATACAGACAACTCTAATGTGAACTTTAGTTCAATGATGTTGCTGTACATGTCTTAGATACAGACAACTCTAATGTGAACTTTAGTTCAATGATGTTGCTGTACATGTCTTAGATACAGACAACTCTAATGTGAACTTTAGTTCAATGAAGTTGCTGTACATGTCTTAGATACAGACAACTCTAATGTGAACTTTAGTTCAATGATGTTGCTGTACATGTCTTAGATACAGACAACTCTAATGTGAACTTTAGTTCAATGATGTTGCTGTACATGTCTTAGATACAGACAACACTAATGTGAACTTTAGTTCAATGATGTTGCTGTACATGTCTTAGATACAGACAACTCTAATGTGAACTTTAGTTCAATGATGTTGCTGCACAAGTCATAGATACAGACAACTCTAATGTGAACTTTAATTCAATGAAGTTGCTACACAAGTCTTAGATACAGACAACTCTAATGTGAACTTTAGTTCAATGAAGTTGCTACACAAGTCATAGATACAGACAACTCTAATGTGAACTTTAGTTCAATGAAGTTGCTACACAAGTCTTAGATACAGACAACTCTAATGTGAACTTTAGTTCAATGAAGTTGTTACACAAGTCTTAGATACAGACAACTCTAATGTGAACTTTAGTTCAATGAAGTTGCTACACAAGTCTTAGATACAGACAACTCTAATGTGAACTTTAGTTCAATGAAGTTGCTACACAAGTCTTAGATACAGACAACTCTAATGTGAACTTTAGTTCAATGAAGTTGCTACACAAGTCATAGATACAGACAACTCTAATGTGAACTTTAATTCAATGAAGTTGCTACACAAGTCTTAGATACAGACAACTCTAATGTGAACTTTAGTTCAATGAAGTTGCTACACAAGTCATAGATACAGACAACTCTAATGTGAACTTAATTCAATGAAGTTGCTACACAAGTCTTAGATACAGACAACTCTAATGTGAACTTTAGTTCAATGAAGTTGCTACACAAGTCATAGATACAGACAACTCTAATGTGAACTTTAGTTCAATGAAGTTGCTACACAAGTCATAGATACAGACAACTCTAATGTGAACTTTAGTTCAATGAAGTTGCTACACAAGTCTTAGATACAGACAACTCTAATGTGAACTTTAGTTCATTGAAGTTGCTACACAAGTCATAGATACAGACAACTCTAATGTGAACTTTAGTTCAATGAAGTTGCTACACAAGTCTTAGATACAGACAACTCTAATGTGAACTTTAGTTCAATGAAGTTGCTACACAAGTCTTAGATACAGACAACTCTAATGTGAACTTTAGTTCAATGAAGTTGCTACACAAGTCTTAGATACAGACAACTCTAATGTGAACTTTAGTTCAATGAAGTTGCTACACAAGTCATAGATACAGACAACTCTAATGTGAACTTTAGTTCAATGAAGTTGTTACACAAGTCTTAGATACAGACAACTCTAATGTGAACTTTAGTTCAATGAAGTTGCTACACAAGTCTTAGATACAGACAACTCTAATGTGAACTTTAGTTCATTGAAGTTGCTACACAAGTCTTAGATACAGACAACTCTAATGTGAACTTTAGTTCAATGAAGTTGCTACACAAGTCTTAGATACAGACAACTCTAATGTGAACTTTAGTTCAATGAAGTTGTTACACAAGTCTTAGATACAGACAACTCTAATGTGAACTTTAGTTCATTGAAGTTGCTACACAAGTCTTAGATACAGACAACTCTAATGTGAACTTTAGTTCAATGAAGTTGCTTCACAAGTGTTAGATACAGACAACTCTAATGTGAACTTTAGTTCAATGAAGTTGCTACACAAGTCTTAGATACAGACAACTCTAATGTGAACTTTAGTTCAATGAAGTTGCTTCACAAGTGTTAGATACAGACAACTCTAATGTGAACTTTAGTTCAGTGAAGTTGCTGCACAAGTCTTAGATACAGACAACTCTAATGTGAACTTTAGTTCAATGAAGTTGCTACACAAGTCTTAGATACAGACAACTCTAATGTGAACTTTAGTTCAGTGAAGTTGCTGCACAAGTCTTAGATACAGACAACTCTAATGTGAACTTTAATTCAATGAAGTTGCTACACAAGTCTTAGATACAGACAACTCTAATGTGAACTTTAATTCAATGAAGTTGCTACACAAGTCTTAGATACAGACAACTCTAATGTGAACTTTAATTTAATGAAGTTGCTACACAAGTCTTAGATACAGACAACTCTAATGTGAACTTTAATTCAATGTTGTTGCTACACAAGTCTTAGATACAGACAACTCTAATGTAAACTTTAATTCAATGAAGTTGTTACACAAGTCTTAGATACAGACAACTCTAATGTGAACTTTAATTCAATGAAGTTGCTGTACATGTCTTAGATACAGACAACTCTAATGTGAACTTCAGTTCATTGAATTTGCTGGACACATTGTTGTGTGAACTCTGTACTTCATGTTTTGCCTAATTAGTTCATTGTGTGTCATTAATGTAGTTTGTTTAAGATTTCATATCTCCTCTTAGTCGATTTATTGTATGTATCTCCTACTAACCGTAGCTGTTCATTACAACTGTATGTTCTGCTATGAGACATGTAATTGTATCTCCTACTAACCGTAGCTGTTCATTACAACTGTATGTTCAGCTATGAGACATGTAATTGTATCTCCTACTAACCGTAGCTGTTCATTACAACTGTATGTTCAGCTATGAGACATGTCATTGTATCTCCTACTAACCGTAGCTGTTCATTACAACTGTATGTTCAGCTATGAGACATGTCATTGTATCTCCTACTAACCGTAGCTGTTCATTACAACTGTATGTTCAGCTATGAGACATGTCATTGTATCTCCTACTAACCGTAGCTGTTCATTACAACTGTATGTTCAGCTATGAGACATGTCATTGTATCTCCTACTAACCGTAGCTGTTCATTACAACTGTATGTTCAGCTATGAGACATGTCATTGTATCTCCTACTAACCGTAGCTGTTCATTACAACTGTATGTTCAGCTATGAGACATGTCATTGTATTTGCTGGCAGTTTGGTCAGGCGAGATGTGTTAACTGCATTTACTGTCAACAATTTTTGTTTCTTACTCATAGCATAGATAACTCCAATCACGCACTTGACATCCATGTTTAGTTGCTTATTTCCCCTTATCATCTTACGTCATTTGTTGTAATTGCATTTGTAAAAATACAGTAAATAGACAAATGTAGTTTTAACATTTTATACACAACATTTAATAGCAATTGTGGTCCAGATAAACTTAGAAGACTCAGTCTGATACTGAACGAATGTTATGCCTCGCCAAAACGGCAAATGAAAAAAAAAAACCAAGGCCAAGCATATATTGATTTATGTGTATCGATAGCAAGCACGACGTGTACTTGCATTTGTTGATGTACGTGCAGTCATGCTTAGTATTCGCTTATGTAGAGAGATATTTCATTCAGACAAAATGCATTTGGCATGCTCATTGATCTCAAGGATATAAACATATATTGATTTGACTTTAAATAAATTACTGTTCTCTTTTTTAGTCCAAAGTAGGATCTACTAAAGGACATATGGTCTGTCGTGTGTTGTAGTTACGGAACGTGTATTTTGTGCACACAACTCGTTACGTTTACGAGTTTTGTTCATTGCGTTTACGTCTCACAAATTCAACTATCAGAGCCATGGCGGGCATTAACTTCCACAGACAATTTTCTCATGTAGAGACTGGATTTGATATCCAAAGACTTTGAGGACCGTGGCACATACTTTCTTCGTGGCTTGAGGAGTCTATCTTACATGTCGAGCCTATCTTACATGTCGAGCTAGACTCTTGGGACAACTCGATACTGAAGACTCCCTCCTCTCCATTTCATTTCCCACTGCCATCAGGGTCAAACAATTGAAAAGTATAACAGGTTAAATGGCCACTAATAATCATAGCCTTTATTACAAGTATCATGTAGTCCAGAGTAATAAAAGCGATGACGGCAACACAGACAGGTTGTTCTGTTTATCCTTTGATCTTATCTTTTATGGATGTGAAGGCCTCACAGCACCAGAGCTGGAAGTTGTCAGCGACCCACAGCTGATGGCTTGCGCCAGGAACAGTGAACCAGAACCATCCAGACACTGCTCCACCTCTCCATGTTGCCTCTAGTAACAGACTAACCTGCCTAGTCTGGCCAAGCGAGTAGGAATCGAAGAGGGAAGATAACCCGGTCAAAAATGTCATGCTGAAATCGGATGTGTTTGGTCGAAAGGCGCAAATATCACAATTATACTATAAACCACAACACAACGCAGACACGCTCACTAAACGTCCTTTTAAGGGCGGAAGATGAAGAGGTATACTCCTTTAGTCATCGGGCGAACGCAAGCAAGCATCTTTTATGTTGTACAGTCTGGCGGTGTGCAGCACACAGTACAGCGGCTGGCAAATGTCCAAAATGTAGTAATGCATACTGTGCTAGGCTGCACTAAAGATACTCCCATCGTCAAGATGAGGTACATATCTGAACTGATAACGGGGACTGGTTGTCTAAAAATAAGACGTTGGCTACTAGACAGAAAGGTCCCGGATACAAATCTCACCGTACACGGTGAGATGTTTGTTTTCAAACACTGAATCCATGGTTTCTTTGTGGCTTTACCACGAAGTCACTGGTCCCTGGGAAGTATTAGGACCCAACGTCTAGTCCTCTCGAATAACTAAAAAAAAAAAACAGGAGGTCCAGTGTGCACTTGCGCACGTTAAAGAATCCTTGGTAGTTGGAAATCGGAAAGAGTAGGCAAAAAAAATTGTCGCTGCCCGGGCAAAATTGCTAGCAAAAACTTACCCTCACCGATGTATAGCAGTCCAGGTCACGGAGTTCGTGCCCATTGATGAGGGTTCTCCTCGGGTTTTCTCGATAATTCGATGGGAAAATCTAAGCACTTATTGATTCGTCCGGAGTGCCGTGACGATGATCATAACTGATAACGTTACACTTTAGACATGTTTTGATTCTGTATTCTAAACTCTATCCATGGAGAAGAACATCTCGGAAAACAAATCATTGCTGCATAGTGCTTCCCACCGAGAGAAGTAAAGGCTATGGGAGAACACCTACATAGAAACCACGGATAGGGTGAGCCCAACATCCTTGACCAGCATCCACCCCACGAGAAGGAAAACTCATATTTCAAACCAAGATCAGTCTGCTGAAGACGAAGGAAACAATGAGGACAGATACATATATACGAGCACCGACCGTGCGACTATAGCTCATCTTTTATCAGGATGTTGTTCTTACCCCTCCATCATGGCAAAGAGTCAAGTGCGCATGAGAAAAACACTTGAACGCTGAAGAAGAAAACTCCAGTAAAAAGGGTTGGTGAAGGCAAGGCGCTCTAAGCTTGGAAAGGTATAAAGGAGTAGTGCTGCTGTGTTAACTGATGTTGGGATCTACCAGCAGCTGATTAAGTTCACGCTGGTAACAATGACACAATCGCTCGAGACTGACGGGTTTGTGAGAAGAGAACGGAATCTGGATGGACATTTTCTGCTAGAATGAGAGGTCCTAGCATTGTCGAGCATACAATCATATATCATTTGTTAGCTATCTTCAGCACGAGAATAGACTTTGGGTTACTGCCACTGTTTGGGAATTTTCTGATACCACTTTCCAGAGAGCATCTCCTATGTCAAAAAGAATCTCAGTTCACACATCGGAGAACCAGGAAGTGTGACAACTCGTTCACCACGAGATAAGGGTATTTTGAGATCTTGGGCCTCCAACAGATTGTGTGAATGTGATGTCCTCATTTATCAGAAGTCCATGATAATGAAAGAAGTGACAAGCTTGATTCGAGGCGCCTGTAGTGGGAACTTGAGAACATAACAATAATTATTTTTGAAGTCTAACATTTGTGTTTATTCGAGAATGACTCTATGATTGATGATGGCACAGTCTAAGAATTGTGTGAAGTCATTTCAAGTAGGACAAATTAGAAACGTTTTTCATCATTAGCCTCCAAAAACTATCGGCGTCTTCCCTTTGGATGACAGTGGACCTGCCCTAAGAACAGTATAGACGATTTTTTTAAATTAACAGTATGGCACATGTTGATGATTGTGTGTACCTCAGTGAAGACGTGCAGTATGTGTAACATGGGCTTACCTTATTGAAGCTAGTCTTTGCAACCATTTCATGGCTGCGTGTTAATGAACGAATGCATACTGCTTGAATGGATCATTAAGTCACGACTACGTGAGATTTACACGTATGATTGTTGAGCGAGAAATGAAACATAAGTTAAAGTAAGTTAAGTACCCCCGTCACGCCAAGTGGCGTATAGGGAATATGGTGTTAGTGACCATAAATTTTACAGACCTTCGGCACATGATTTTTGGGGTAATGTGGTCGGTATTACGCCCGTGCCGCTTTACTTTCCCAGAAAAAAATCCCGTACCCATTTGAGGCTGGGTAAACCCAGAAAGCGTCAGTTGGGATCGAACCCTACCCCTTGTCTTTTGTAGTCCAGTTCACTAACCACTGGGCTATCGCGACTACTCCATTTCTGATGGTAATGGATCAGTGTTGAGAACTGATGATGTTCTAACCAAATGTCGCTCACACGAGAGAGACTGACCATTGTACCTTCAGTTCTACGTTTTAGTTCTGGAGATGTCTTATGTCGTGTTTTTAGTTTTTTTCTTTCACTTCTAGACAATTTGTTATTTGTTTAACCACCCCTGCTCTACTACTACTTTTTCTTTTGTGGATCCATTTGTCTACCGTTTGTTGATAGTAGTTATTTATGTATTCTAAGGTGTTTCCCTTATTATATGCATTCATATACATACACACAGAGAGAGATGAGCCAACTTGCTTTTCTTTCTAAATACAGGAATTGTGTTGTTCATGGATTTTGTAATGTTCATGTACGTACTTCATATCCAAATGGAGGACCTTTTTCTTCATGCTTTCTATGGAAATTTTAAACGGGGCCCAACGAATAGTCATCGTGAAAATCCATTATTTGTGAAACAGAAATTATGACTTTTCCATAGAAAAGGAAGTAGTGACTTCTTTAGAAGCTCTTTTAAAATATAGAAATCAGAATTATTAAGCAGAAAAATAAGGCCTAGCATTTTTAAATAAAATGTTATCAAAAGAAGGCTTTTGCCGAAGCGTTGTAGTTTGTCTTCTTAGTCTAACTGCTCAATACCATTTTATATTTATTTTAAAGTGTATTATCAACTTTACTATTTATACGAGAGCTGGAAAACAAAGAAGATTAGATGCATTTGAAAAGAAGTATCTAATGACAATACTTGTATAACATGAATGATTGCAATGCCAGTGATAATTAAGAGATTTTTGTAAGATAAGACTTATACTTAAAAACGGAATGGTTTCACAACAGGCGGAGCCTGTTATCTTTCCCTTATCTGCTCAGCCCTCGTTCCAGCAACCAACAAAGTGTTCATCCCGATTATTCATAATGATCATAGAGGCAAAAAAGAGCAGTCATCGGCTACCTAAATGACACTGACAAAAGACAAACTCATCAATTACAGGAACGTATGGCGAAGCCAACTGCGAGCTCTGACATTTATAGCACTGTTAAGATGATAACAATGGTGATAATTGCTAGACTGAAATACTGACGAGTTCAGCAAAGATGTTTACACAGATATGTATCTGTTGTCACTGTTTGATTATCCTTATCACTGTGGCGCTATACTTGCCATGCAAGTCGATATGAATTGACAGCTGAGTTTATTGGAGCGTATCTACAGATAAAGCCGGGAATACTTGATTACACCAACTCCCGTGTCATCGTTGAAACACAGTTAACAGGAGCGGAATTCTTGAAGCAGAGTGCCCTTGTTACTGTGTAATATAGTTGTGTGCATGCGATCTGTGATCATAGTAACTACTGTTAACTGAAAATAGTAAACTTTATACTCACTTTTTGGCAACTATCATGTAGAGTTCGTATATGCTGGACAAATAACCTTAACTTATTTCAGGTTATAACTCATTGTCCCCACATGATTACCTTGACTAGATACGCCTTCAACTGACTGCGACGCAAGTGTGGGCTGGTATGTTCAGCTTTATGTCTAGTCCAAGAATGTTGAGTTGGTGTAGCCTTTCTTTTCTTTATTTTAATGTCTCTGCACATGATCTTGACGTCATTTGTATCATAGATGACAACTAATAGTTGGAAGCTCTCCCAGGAGAATGAGTTAGCAGTGATTGACTGATTGATACACGACACGATATGTGATATCAAGGTGTAAGCCTACATAATACGCCTACTTTTTGACAAGTGTAGTCTGATGATTCTTTCTGTGTCGCTAATTATCAACATCACACATCGAATTCTGTATGTAGATCTGGATCTAACAGACTGTTATTTATATCTGATGACAGGAAGTGTTTTGTGATAAATATATATCATATTGTTTTCCTGTCAAAGTGACAGAATGCTCTCTGTTGGCTCGTTTTTGGAGTATTTTACAGAATCTTGAATCACATGAATGATTGCATGCATATGATAACTAAACCGTGGTGTGTCAAGTGTATATTATTGATCTATCAACCTAGCACCCTGTTGTTCGATGACTGAACGTAAACTTCAAGAGATTACCGGAACAGAGATATGAACATTAAAAATGTTTCATTTCGTTGTAAATAAATATAGTTGAGATGAAAGTTAGTGTTAGTGGTAGGCGATCAATATCTGAAGGCTTACGAGAACGGTGTTTGCGGTGTAGATGAACATGTGTTGGAGAAATGCCATTTTCGATATGTGCATATTTCTTTTTAAGACGCCCAACTCCGTTCAGTGTTCCGTGACACAGTGTAAGAAGTATTTGCTATAGGGTAGACTTTGTGAGATATAAAGACTGGCAGTCGGCATTTTGTGAGTGTGTTTTGCTGTGTAGACATTGTCATGTTGAGAACATTAGATAGTGTAAATCTAGTTTAGTTTAGTCGACGAATTATCTTCGCTGCACATCGGACAAGTCCATAAGTGCTCAGATATCCTTCCCAGTATGTCCCTCAATGTGTGGAGAGTGGACATCTGACATTGTCAAGTTCAGAATATTAGATTAGTGTAAATCTGGCATAGAATAAACAATTGTTAATTACGGATTCCCGATACATTAGCTCCAGGATTTTATTGTCTAACCTATGGTACATGGTTGCTGCCGTAGTTATCATCTGAGTTTACGTTGGATACATCATGTGTTTTTCGCTGTTTTGCGAAGGTAATTCTTTTAAGGAATTCTAATTTAATAAAATTAAGGAAAAGGAATTTTGTTTTAGAGCTTTCATTCGAAATATGTTATATATTAATTCACATTCATCAATGCTTTCATCATTTGCCACCATGGACAGACCCACGTGGCTTTCTGTCTTTATTCGTCTCTCATCTTAGAACTCTGCAAGTTAACTGTAGTGGATTGCTCAGCACAGCTCAGTATTCTATCAACAGACAAAAGTGCTGCACTGTCCACATTAAGATGCGGTCACACACACGCACGCACACACACACACATATTGAGCCGTATTAAAAAAAAACATTGAAACGTGCAACACATTCACTTCAGATATTTTACTAGCGTCAATGTCAAACGATCTTGTGGCTACAAATGTTGTTTGACCAATAATGTACTAGTCTATCTATGTATCTATTTCTCTGACCTAAAGATATGTTGCCTCCACCTATTATGTCCACTGATATTGAAGTCGCTAAATGAATTCACTATGTGAGAAACTGTTGTTTAATTCGGTGGATATATATATATATATATATATATATATATATATATATATATATATATATATATATATATATAAGAATGTAGCAAACTTGTACATATCTTAATAAATTACCACTTGCATTCAGAATAGACAGTAACTATGATTTGCATCGCCGAGGGAATACATTTTACTTATCTCTGTGGTATGTTTTATATATAGCGTGACGTGTCTATTTTTGAGGTCAACCATCCCTCTTTTATTGTTGCACCAAATGCTTGATGTGGTAGGTTGGTCTGTTATGTCCATTATGCACATAGCTACATATATACGCCTACCTGCCTGTATTCCTAATCTGGTTATTTTGTTCTACTGGGAGCTTTTGGGGCGCGAATGCCGTGTGTTGTTTTTGCGATCTTTATATGTGGAAATAAAATGTTTCTGATAAAAGTATTAACTCTGCCTTTATAATATGGTCTCAGTATGGGATATCGAAGATAGCTGGTAACCCTTTTTTTTTGTACTCTGTATTTTCCCTTTTTATTTTGAATTTGTTATCTTAGTTACAGACCAGCAAAGCTTTCAATGGTAGTTACGTTGTGTGGGCTTTTGTGTGTGGCAATATCTGCCTATCTCCACTTTGCACTCTCATTGGTCAACCTTCACATACACACTTCTCGCGGATCTGATCTTGGACAACCTATTCCAGGTATGAGAAAAGATTAATCTGTATCCATGTGCATTCATCATCATGTGCCATACCGGTTGGCGTAGGCGGTCATTTCTTTCCACAATCTTCTATCTACAGTGCATCGTATCAGTTCTGTTGTAATAGTGTTTATCGTCTGTTAAGAAATATGCAATCAATCGCTCTCACAGCTTACTTACGACTTTGTTCCCTGAAACACAACTTTGAAACACTCTTTAAAAACACTTTCACAACTAACTGTTCTCTATTCTCTAATTCACTTGATCCTGTTCTGTCTACTGCTCAACCAATTGTTACTACTTTTACTAAATCTGTGGCTTACTACTTCTTACTACTTTTTCCTGTGCTTACCCCTCATATGTTTTTATTGTACCCCACTCTCAGACATCTCACTCTTTCCACCTATAGAGTATCTGTTATTCTACTGTTCTATTCTTTCTCCTTTGTGTTTGCACATTGACCCCGGCGTGTACTCATCTGGTTATGTGGGCGTTATGCGCACATTTCTACACATATATGATTGTCCCCGTATGGGTGTGCATATGCATGTATGTTAGGGTTCCCAGATTAAAAAAAAAAAAAAAGGAGTACTTTTACGCTGAATTTTTTTTTCTTCAATTTTAATTACATATTTACGAACAAATGATTTTGTATATTGTTACCGGTAGTGACAATGAATTCGTCTTTATATTCAAACAAATTTATGAAAAATTATATACAGAAACTAGAAATAAAACAATGCTCATATTCTGCAAAGACAATTTTCTTATTTAAATTAAAAAAACTCTCACCTAGTGTTTCTAGAGGCATTTTAATTGTATTTGCTTGAGGATTTGCCAGCTTTCAATAATCTTGCATCAGTTTTGACAAATTAAAAAAAATCAGCACATGAATTGTCAAAATTAACCATGACTCTGAGCTCTGCTTCAATCAGTTCTTGGCTACATCTATTTCTTGTGTCATTCCATTTGTTTTTCATTAAGGAGAATATCCTCTCAACAAAGGCATTTGATCCTGGTATGCTAAATAAAAATCCAACAATCTTTTAAATGTTTAGCACTTTATGTTCTGGCACAACAGAAAAAAAATGTGACCAGTTTGTGATATCACTGTTATCTTTGTTAATACTTTCACATAGAACACTCTGAAAGTCACAGAACTCTTCATACATGGCACCAACACATATGTGATCTTTCAATTTCAGAATACACACTGCAGTTTCCAAATCTTCAAAATGAATTTCTTTATCCAAAGCAAAAGCTGCCAATGATGAATATGGATTATTGGCAGTCACATCAAACCTTTTGTCAAGATGCTGAAGCATATCATTGTAAAATTTGTTAAAATCACTTGATATTTTTTTTTGCAGTGTTACAGACAAATCATTAATAAGTTCATTTGCATTGCTGCCATAAAAACTGTCTTTTATTCTCTGTTTAAGCTTTTCGTTCAAAATGTACATTTGTTTGAATGTCCCCAAGACACTCAATTCACAACTTTCTAGTGTTTTGTTAACAGCATCCAACAAGTTTCCAACATTGTTTACAAAGTGAAAATAAATCTCTGGCAAAATGGCTTGCTCAGGGTCATCAATAAGAAAAACAGATTTCAATAATTTTGGGCAGTCATCAATACTCTGGAAGTAACTTTTGATTGCACCCCAATTTAGGAGAAGCCTATTTACAGCTGGAGTCAAAGACAGCCACTTCGTTGGAAAATGTCTCAATATTTCAGACCATTCTAATTCCACAAAATTAAAAAATAATTTAAGTTCCTCTCTTCTTTTTGCTGAAACTGAGAAATGATTGTAAATTTTGAGGACTATGCTCTCTACATCAATATCCAATTTGTCTGTAGCATACTTGATTGCATTATGAAGTATGTGATTTGTACAATTGGCCTTCAATATATTTTCATTCTTTTTCAAAAGTAATAAAAAATACAGAATGTCTAATTCCAAAATTGACTTTTGCATTGTCTGCACTATATGATGAAATGTGATTTATATCAAGATTATGTCTTTCTAAACTCTGCAGCACTAGCTGACTAACTCCACAAGTAGTTTCATCAGCATTTTCAATAAAATCCAGAAGTTTATTCTGCACTCCTTTCACTGAATCAAAGTAGCGAAGGCAAACTGAAAACATCTTCCTGTTTCCCTTATTCGAGGCATCTGTTGCCAATGAAAAAAATCTCACACCTTGTTCCGAACACTTTAAAATATCTAAAAAATCATTGACACTTCTGGGTGCTAAAACATTCTTGACAAGCATTTCAGCTTTAGTGCGCCCACATGATACTTTTGAAGCAGTCACAGAATCTTTAAAAATGTGTGTCACAAGCTTATTTCCACAGTCCAAGCTAGAATGACTTTGATTATGTTTGACTGCATGATAAACCAAAGCCAGTTCACTCGCGACAACATTATCGTGTTCTGATGTATTGTTTACATTTACAAAATAATGTGAAAGTTTGTTTACACTAACATCATCAGATTTTTCTTTTAGTTTATGCGTTTTAGATTCTGAATGTTGTTTTAAGTCACTTTGTCCACCATGAGAAATACTAAAATCTTTTCTGCATAACACACAGAAAGCTCGATGTTCGTTAGGTCCTGGTTTAACCCATGAAAACGATTCTTCCCACACTTTACGGTAACTTTGATTGTGGTGTAGTTGTAATTTTAATTTCTTCTTTGGAGGAGACTTCTTTAAATCCATATCATTCATTATAAAATAATGTTAACAAACTTTAAAATAAACTTACTAATAATATGTAGATGCGAGGATTGAATTGGATGGAGCGGTGAAACTGTGTTTACACATCGACGATCGGAAATAAATTGATTCTTGTCGTGGGCTAGGACGGAAATTAAATCGCTTCAATATTTTAGCGCGGAACTACAATTTGCGCACTTAAAAGTATGATCCAGAAACAATTATACAAAACAAACCGCCGAATGGTTTAATTAATATTATTTACTACGAATTTATATATTATTTAATCGATATTAAATAAAATATTTACGTGAGCGTTAAAATAACGGTGTTTTAGCGACTCCGGGCAAAGAAAAAACGGAGTCATCGAATTACGTGAAAAAACGGAGAAATCCGTAAAAAAACGGTGTATCTGGCAACCCTAATGTATGTGTTCATATGTATGGGTATTGATATATATATATATATATATATATATATATATATATATATGCATGTGTAGAAATATATAGGTATGTGCATGTGAGTTTGTACGTGTATATATGTATACAGGTGTGTGTGCGTGTGTACACACACACGTGCATGTATTTGTGGGCCCTTAGATACTTTTAGACATTGTCAGTGTCTTTGCAGTCGAGGTAACCTAGACAGCGTTCCCACCACTCTCGTATTTTTAGAACCCTTCGCCTGATCAGAGGGTATAATTACAGCCACACCAGTGTGACTTTCTTTCCTATTCTGACCACGGTCCACGACACAGGGAAGTCATTTTTCTTTTCTTTAACCAGTTTCGATTATTTTGTTTTGGATATTTCGTTACTAGTTTGCTATGTAGGATTAGTTTTATTTACTTACATATCTGTGTGTGCGTGTTGTTTGTTTGTTCCTGCTGAAGGCCTATTGAGCCGAAACGTCGTTCAAATCTGTGTCATCCACTAATCACGTAAAGCTTTTATCATACCATTTTTTTCTATTTTGTTTTTCAATTCTCCCCCTACTTCTTACTACTTAACTCTTTTATCTGTTCCTTGCTAACTTGACTGACTCCAATGTCTAAAACTGAAAACTACTAACTGTCTTACTGCCTGCCTTCATGCACTTCTTCGTCATTAGCCTGTCATCCTCCTAACTTACTGAAAACCTTTTGTGAAGACAAATAAATACTGAGATCTCATTTACATAAATATGAGCGTGGAATACTGCACACTTGCGCCCAATGGACTCGCGAAGCCGTCGCGAGATAACAATTTGCAACCCCTCCGACCAATCAAAGTCCTGAATCACAGTTGACCATGAGCTGACCTATGTCTCAGATTAGACAAAACAAGCTGTTTATGACGCCAAAGTAACCTCTGGTCAGCCTGACCTCTCTTGTGTTTGAAAATAATGATTTTTATTTCATGACTTTGACCTTGTTTGTCAACCTATTTATCTGACGGGTCAAGCCATGCGTTCATTCACACCTTTACAACTGCTAGGAAATGTTCCTTTTTCCCCGAACTCGCTAGAAACCTGTTATGTCCGACTACTATTGCGTACTTACTCTTGAACCCTCCTTCCTCATCGACATACCTGACACAAGCTTTATTTCGCCTATTCTATTACACTGTTGTTGACTGTTTTCCATGCCATGACACCAAGCTATCCAGTATTTTCTCTCTTTGTCGTCCGCGATCTCTCTTTCCTTGTATTTTGCCAGTTGTAACCAAGTATTCCAACTTTCCTCTTCTCATGAAGTACCCAAAAAGTGTTGAATGTTTCTTTCTGATGTTTTTAGGAGCTCCCTTTTTGTGTTGGCCTCTGAGAATTTCCTCATTGGTTTTTTTAGCTGTTCATGAAACTTTCAACATTCTTCTGAGAAATCCCACCTCTGTGGCCTCTAATCATCTTTTCATTTGTCTATCCACTGTCCATGATTCGCTTCCATAAGTCAGAATTGGTTCTATATAGCACCGATGAACTCTCTTTCTCACTTCTATCACTTAAACAGACAGCTAACTTCATGAGAGAGTCTGGAATCCTACTCTGATTGAGTCCTGTTCGCAGAGAGAGAGAGAGAGAGAGAGACTTCTATTGACATAGATTTGTTGCATAAGATGTTTTTAATTTTCTGGAATGCTATTTTGGCCGGAGCTATTTTGCTTTTTATTTCTGTGGTGCATCCTCCATCTGATGTTATTATTGTGCCCAAGTATTTGACACGTTGCACTTGTTTCAGATTTGTCATGTTTATGTTTATGCTGCATGATAGTGATGATTGTTTCTTTGATATGACCATTACTTCTGTTTTCTTACTCTTCAGACTGAGACTTTTCTTGTTGCTTTCTTTTACTATTATGTCTATCATTTCTTGTAGTTCATTCTCTGTCTCTGCTATTAAGACAATGTACACTGTTTTCAAATAATAAGTACTATCAAGGGGCAGGTCAATGCAACCAGCTCAATGTCTTGTATGGTTCTAGGCTTCCATCCATTATGAGAACAAACAGGGGTCGAAGGTTACAAATGTAGTTAGGCCTTGATAGAAGAATTGGCAACAATCGCAACCCCAACCCCAAAGCAAAAACTGTATAGGGAACTTTTTAATAGGAAGCGGCTTGTAGGTGCACCAATATTGCCATACAAAGGCACCTCTGGGAGAGTTCTCCATTAATTAAAATACACATTTGGAAAAGCTAGCAATAGATCTTAGCAGTTGCAGAGGATATATAAAAAGCGGCATTAAACAATTTGAGTAAGAAATAATGTCCAGTTAGAAGAAGCAAAACGCAATAGTCAAATGTGGTTCCTCTGTGGCTCAATGAAATTAGCATGTTCAGGAAGACTGCAATTGGCTGGGCTCGACGGCAGTAGTCTGTGGGAATGTCTATTCTCACATAAGTCTGCTTCATTTTCATGCCATTGCCATAACTTTCATCTCATTTTTACGTTTTCTCATTTACAAATTATTGATCGCTAGGATGGCCATCATGAATTATGTGTTCAAGGGTGTAAGACCCAGTGACACATGAACATTTGTTGGTATGGGATGTAGCGATTGGTGGATATAGATGGTCCAGCAGTCAATGTATAGTCCGTTCAGAAATTCATAATCACACCTGAATTAGTTTTGCGTGATAACCGCTTGTTATTTTGGTTTCAAATTTTGCATGCAATCTTAGAATATTGATGACGTTATAGAAATATTTTTTGCTCTGAGAAATTTGATCTAGTTTAAAAGTTTTCTTCTTTAGGCCATATTAAATTCACCCTGTTCGAATTTGACACCATTTTAGGATATATACATTAATTTGGTGCGGTCGTTCACGTAAAATAGTTTGGCTATTGCAGAAACACTAACTTCAGGAAAATCCCGTGCACAAAACTGAATTGTTATTGGACGACATGACGCACCACGGCCTTGGCATTAATTACCGAAGGGAAGGCGTATCTTTATTAATTTTGTGAAGACTCAGTAGACAATTTGTTGACTTTAAATACCAACATTTATATCTAAATTACAATGAGTTTGAAATGCAAATTTATAACTATGCAAAAGGTTACTTTTTTACTATATCAGCACTTCCTTAGGGAATCCAAGATGGGGCATTTATATTATGATAATCATGACCCAGAGAGACGATCGCAACTCGCGCTTGGTCTTAATAGATCGTCATTTTCTCGTTGGATTAAACAAGACTCAGAGTGCACTCATGTCAATCAAGGAAGGAAAAGGAAAGTCGACAGCTTTGACATGGATGTCATAAAACGTGAGATATTGAAAATGTTTGTTAAAAACGTACTTGTTACTCTCCGGAATTTGAAATTAAAATTGCATGCAGACTGCAATATTGACATTTCTAAAAGTACTCTATGGAAGATTGTGCGAGGAGCCGGCTTCACTTTCAGAAAAACTGTTGGGGGCAGGAATATTATTTGTGAAAAACCACACTTGGTCATTGCTCGAAGCAAATACCTGAGACAGATCCGTGAGCGGCGGAGTGAACGGTATGATATTGTATATTTGGACGAATCATGGGTCAACGCACACCACACCTATGCTAAAGAATGGCAGTCAGTAAATGGCAAACTCAAAAGAACAATTCCGAGCAGCAAAGGCCAGCACATTATATTAACGCATGCTGGAAGCACTGAAAACGGTATTGTCCATGATGCGGGACTTATTTTCCAATAAAAAAGTACCGACGGTAGGGACTACCATACTGAAATGAATGGAAACATTTTCAGGCACTGGTTGGAGAACGATCTTTTACCAATCCTGGAGAGACCTTCATGCATAGTCATGGATAATGCATTATACCACAATGTCGTATCAGAGGAAGACAAAGTGCCTACTGCATCAAATACAAAAGAGCAAATTAGGACATGGCTTGCGAATGAAAATGTCAAATTTGACGACACATATTTAAAACCCGAATTGTTACAACTTGTGAAGAATACGAATAAGAAAAAGGTGTACCATATTGACAAAATCATTGAGAAATACGGCCACAACTCTCTTCGGCTCCCTGCATATCATGCGCACCTTAATCCAATCGAACTTGTCTGGGCTCATTTCAAAGGACAAGTTGCAGAACAGAACAGGACGTTTAAAATGTGTGATGTTGAAGTTCTGACACGCGAGTCTCTCTCAAAAAAAGGACATTCCGTTCTGGAAGAAGTGTGTTGAACATGTGCTGCGGGTGGAAGATGAGTACTGGAAACGAGATGGATTACTATTTGTCTAGCCAGTAATGATTATCAACCTCTTGGAATCGTCAGATTCGGAATGATTAAAATTAAGATGAATTCAATTCCAGCTGCAGTTAGGACGTCCTGGGGTCTAATGGTGACCGAAGGACAAGACTAATTGTAACCAATTGAATTCATGTTTGCAAATACACATAACGAACAACACCCACAAATAAGCACTATGTAGATACGCCTCTGACAAGAATTGCAGTAAACTGGAAAATTTAACACGATTACTATAAACTCTAAAATTTGAATCAACTTGTGTGATATCGTCATAAAAGATCAAAGGAATTCGCTGATGTGCAAAATCTGTTGTGTTTATGGAATAAAAAATACCAAAATCTTTGCGTCATCAATATTCTAAGATTGCTTGCAAAATTTGAAACCAAAATAACAAGCGGTTAGCACGCAAAACTAATTCAGGTGTGATTGTGAATTTCTGAACGGACTATAGTATCATTTCGGTTGGAAAAAAATTTGTTGTGGGTATCTGATGATTTTATCTGATTGGTTGTTCCATTCATGCTCACATGTGATACAAACTGTGCGACTGCAAGGATAGTTTGTATGGTAATTGGCAGAGTACCATAGCCAACTACGGACCAACCTACCTGTCTGGAAGGTTTCTGTCACGCTATTTTTTTATCAAACAACTCGAATAAGTCGCTTGGTGGGGTCAGGACGGACAATTTGGTGAGCTGTGTAACATTTTTTTTTCGTTCGCCAGCTTTCACCTCTGGCGAAATCCCTATATATATACTAGGAACTGAATTTTGCGTGTTTCGTTTTTTTATCCGTTTTTCTCTGGCAGCCGTGTGCACAGGGGTCTCTCGCCGTACAGGCAGATAAATCCGACTTTGGAGGCACTCATATTTTTTTCCGTCGATGAGTAATTGACGTTTCAAGCCGGGCCTTGATGCTGAGACCAGGGGTAGTTGTCGCAGAGAGAAAGAGAAATCACAAATAAAAATCCCAACTGGTCCAGCCGGGATTTGAACTCACAAGCTCTCTGTCTCGAGACTGTCGTCTTGCCTCGAGACCAACCAGTCCCCCAGTTGTGTAACATAATTAGATTATAAAGTAGTAGATTTGGTTTTCTTGTAAATGTCTTTGTGTTTGTCCCAGTTTAAGATCTTTCATAATCATAGCGTTGGTTTGTTGTTTATTCTTGTCCTATCCGCAAAACTCAATCGATAGGCGGTTGGCTTACCACGGCAACAGCCGGGGTTCGTAATCCTGGCGAGGACACCTGGGTTTTACTAATTCCCTAAAAATTAGTAGGAGCCGCGATAGCTCAGTGGTTAGTGAACTGGACTACTACGGACAAGGGGTAGGGTTCAATCCCAACCGACGGCTCCGGGTTCACCCAGCCTTAAAATGGGTACCGGATTTTTTCTGGGAAAGTAAAAGCAGCACGGGCGTAATACCGACCACATTACCCCAAAAATCATGTGCTGAAGGTCTGTAAAATATAGGGTCACTAACACCATATTTCCCTATACGCCACTTGGCGTGACGGGGGGTACTTTACTTTTTTTTATCCGCAATACTGATGCATCCTATTTGTCGCATTTGATTGTTGCCCCGGTTCCGCCACAAACACGATTTTCTTGTCTATTTGCGAATATTATAATTGCTTCTGAGCTAGGATTCTCATGTAATACGTCATCTTTATCATTGCTATTCTTGTACCCAATGTAATATGTGTTGTCTATAGCTGCTTGTGAGCCAGTTGATCATGTAACAAATACAAACCGTGTTTTCTATAGCTGCTTATGGGTTTGCCGTTCATGTAGATCATGTGTCCGTGTTTTCTATAGCTGTCTGTGAGCGCCATTCAGCATATAGCCAATGTATGTTGTGATCTTTCCCATTTGTTTATATTACCACCACGTGTCTTATGTAGCATCTTTGATAGTATCAAACATTTGTTACTTTATAACGCTCTCTACTTTTGTTTATTACATGCACTTCGTTGTTTATCGTGAACAATCGATATTAATAACACGTAATCTGTACTTCCTGTACTATGGAAGGTAGCGGTACATTTTCCAGATTGCTGATTTATTTAGAGTTTTACATTCCAGATTTGGCAGGACAAGGTGGGCTTTTATCTAAACACCTACACGCAATGTAAAATAAATATTTGTTCTGTGCAGTATCACGACATTTACCATTTTCGCCTGTACTGAAACTGCATGTAGTCATAGATTCTAACTGCCGCGTTGACACACGTGATCTGTCGCATTATATGCTGCACTCGTCACAATGTCCGTCACAATGTCCGTCTCAACGTCTGGCTAACAGAGAGGGGCATTCTACAGTTTGTTTTTTTTGTCTCAAAGGTGCACTCTTTATTTGTGTCCCTGTCCATCTCTTGATGTTGTCAGCCCAGTTGGGTATCTCCCGACTTGTGCTGTTTTTACTCTGTACTTTCCCTTAAAGATGACTTTTCGTGTTTTTTTTTAAATGTCTTTATATGTAGTTGTAGTTACTCAAAGGCCCCGGTATCACGGCAAACGAATTAAAATCCATAATTGCTCAACAACTCGTGCCAGTGGAATCATCCGAATTAACATCTCATTTCATTGAAGGATTCAAACAAAGAAAGGCAACTGCAGTCCCCATCAGAGCAGCTACAGCACACGCCAATAGATATAAGGCCAAGCGACACCGAAAAGTGAACGCAGCTGAACTGTCCTTCGTCCCACGATTCATCGCAAGTAACCGAAATATCGAAACACGATCCGGATGAAAAACACAGCTCATGGTGTGCACAGAGCACTAAACTAAGTAGCTCCAGCAGCAAGCCGGATTTAGAATATGAGGAAACTGCAAAAAGGAACACTTTTCAGAGAGAGCCTCAGCAGTTCCTGCCGCCTATCTGCCATATTGACCGGAAGTCATATGTCCACATGGCATGAACCAGCTTCAACGGTCACTTTCATAGCCTATCTGACACCATACCACAGTTGATCTTAGTAAACGTTTAATTGTAGAATGAGATGTTATGTCATCAAATCTTAGCTGTAACGTTTATGCACACGTTTGTTTTCTGTTAATTAATATACTCTTTTGGACATAGTGGCTAATGACGTCACAAACCCTTTGCCTTAAACTGATGATTATATGCCTGAAGCCTTATTGAATTTGTGAGCCACCTGCAGGTTAACCAAGATGTGACAGGCAATGAGCATTGTGATCCCGGCTTTGGCAACATGATCATGGAGCAGAGCACGATCGCTAACTTATGTCTTTCATGCCACAGTCCTTTCTATAGCTGCACACCACGAAGGGAAGATAAGCATACCCACCCTCACATAAAAATATCATATCATAATGACTGAGCTAAAGTGTAGGGGATTATAAACAGTTGCATCAACTCACGCCCAACCGTATTTACAAAAATATGCCGTTTCTCTTATATTTTAATAATTATAATAACTCTTTCTTCATTTCTGTTGGACTTTCTCATTATTCTATAAATCAGAATGTTGAGACTTCATTTGTTTTAACTTTTGTTGCTATCGTTCTGCTTAAAGTCCATCATTTGACTCCATTTAGCAGTGTTGAATGGACGTAATCTCATCATCATCATCGAGTGCCGTCTCCGCAACAAAGGTTGGCTACCATGGAGCACCATTCTGCTCTATCTCTTGCTTTGATGGTGCAGGTTGTCATCAGTTGATTTGTCCATTTTTTGATGTTACTCATCTATGTTAATCTTGGTCTGCCTCTGCCTCTTTTACCTTGTATTTTCCCCTCCAGGATTACTTTCAGTAGGCTGTTGTGTCTTTTAACATGGCCCAAGAATCGCATTTGTCTTGTTCTAATTGTGTTGAGAAGTTCTCTTTTCATTTTTAGTTGTTTTAAGACTTCATCGTTTGTTATCGTTTGTTTTCTTTTCCTTCCATCCAATTCTACCTATTCTTCTATATATCCACATTTCAAAGGCTTCAATTCTCTGTTCTGTTTTCTTGTCTAATGTCCATGTTTCAGCACCATATAGGAATATTGAGAAGATGTAACATTTTGCTATTCTTAGTTTTAGCTCTGGTGTTATTTGTTTTGATGTTAGTATGTCCTTCATGACATTAAAATTACTTTTTGCCATTCCTATTCTTTTGTTTATTTCAGTTGTACATTTTCCATCACTGGTTATCAGAATTCGAATTCAGAATTTGAAACTATGTATGGAAAATGAACAAGATTTAAGAGGGATGCACACAGAAATAAAGAGAATGACTAGTAAAAGTAAAAACGCCACAGAATGTGGATATATCGCAAATAAAAAAGAAAAAAAAAATATATATATATATACACATATCAGGCTGTAAAATCTTAAAATTGGAAGTGAAAAAAGCTATACAAACAATAAAAAAGTGAGAAGCCGCAGGACCTGATAAAATACAGATAGAAATAATAAAGGCACTAGATGATTTTGGCATTGAAGTGATCACAGACATATGCAATGACATATAGCACCATACAGGATACATACCAAATGAATTAAAAACATCAACTTTCATTGCATTGCCTAAAAAGAATGGTGCCGTGAATTTAGAACAATAAGCCTAATGAGCAGTGTAACAAAAATCTTGCTAAAAGTTATCCAAAGAAGGATACAGAATAAAATCACTATTGAATTAGAACAACAATGTGGATTCAGGAAAAACAGTGGGACAAAGGAGGCCATATTCTGCATGAGGACATTGATAGTAAAGTACACAGAAGTAGACAAACCAATATATGCCTGCTTCTAGACTACACCACAGCTTTTGATAGAATACACCATAAAAAAATTATAGAATGTCTAAAAGATATGCATCTAAATGACACAGACATACAACTAATATGCAATTTATACTAGGAGGAAACAGCAATAATAAAATATAACAAAGAGAACTCTACACCTATTGATATAAAAAGAGGAGTAAGACAGGGATGCATCCTACCACCAAGCTTGTTCAATCTATACACTGAGACAAACATGATAATTGAGATTTCTGTGGCATGTTAAAAGACATGACATTTTACTAAAAGAATTTTTGGAAGGGAAAATACAAGGTAAAAGAGTCAGAAGCAGACCAAGATTAACATGGACGAATAACATCAAAAGATGAACAAGTCAGCTTATGACAACCTGCACCATCTAAACAAGAGACAGAGTGGAATAGCACTCCATTGTAGCCAATCTTCAATGCATAGACGACTCTCAATGATGATGATTTAATTATTAATTATTATCAATTGTTGAAGTAAGCTGACAGATTGCTATGAGTGTGACTATTTTATTCTTGTTTGTGTTGTTTTAGTGAATAACCGCAATGCCGGTAATGAGTGGCCCACTGGTGGGAATGATCTTTTTGACAACCGGAACATGCCTGCCAATGGCTTGCATGGTCAGAATGAGGGTAACCATGTACACAGTGTTCCAGAGCAAGCAGGTAGGCTTTGTGTAGGTTGATATGTGTATATTTCAGGTAGAAAAGGCTAGGACAGTATTATTATGGGCTAGGTGTAAACCAGCACTTCCCAAATTGGGCACTAGCCACATCCTGGGGAAACTGCTGGAATAGTTCGGGTGGGGGGGGTAGCAACCTTGGGTGCAATTAGGGGACAGTGATTGCAAATAAGGAGGTGGTGTTAGCATAAAGAAAGGGAAGAGCAGAAAATTGTGAAAAAAAGCATGTAGCTGTTTGGCTAAACTGAGTTTAGCTGTGTGTCCGATAGGAAAATAATATCTGAGCATTTGATTTTTCATGATGTTTGGGAAATCAATGCAAATCTACAGTAACCAAATGTTCCAAATCTATTTTAGACTGTTTCTGCTGTGTGACAAGCAGTTGAGAGCAAAAAATATTTACAATTTGTATTTCTTATTCGACACCTTCAATCTGTACACAGATCATGTACAAAATGAATTGCATTACTGTTGTTTCAATAAAACAGCAGTTTGTACATGAGTACTTTAATATATTTTATTTTAACATATCCAGCAAATCCTTCTTTTGTTTATATTATATATTGAATCATCTGTGTTAATTGGTAAATAAATACAGCGTGTTAGTAAGAGAACAAATTATTTAAATAAGGGAATAAATGGACACTATTGAATTGTTCTATTGGATATTGATTATTTTTAAACTTAATTTATTAATTAATATTTGTAAATCATCTCTGAATGACTTCTCCATCTGTGAAATGACTGGGAACATCTGGCAAGAGATCGCACATCATGGAGAACCTGTACAAAAAATGGCATAACATTTGAGGCTGTAATGTGGTAAAACATGGAAGAGAAAAGACTTATGAAAAAAAAAAATGGAAAACCCTGTGAATCAGTAGGCCTGACTTTTTCATTCTGTGGTCGAATGTGTTTGTCAAACATTGGTAGAATCAGACATGAGAGAAGCTGTTCGACAAAAACAAAACCTCCAAAAAATATACACAATAGCTTCCACTAAATTGTCTGACAAGACGAAAAGGGCCATATATATTGATTATTTTTAAAATTAATTAATTCTTGACATGTCTAAGTTTAATTTGATATTTTACAGCTGAGTGTAAAAATAAAACGTATACAGCACTTTTTCAGTGATAAATTGTTTATCTCTTTGATAACTGCTAAACCTAATCTAATTTTTGGACGGCAACTGTGGTCTACATAACCTGGAAGAGCTTGTAGAACAGATTGTGCCTTTTTAAGAAAAATCCCCAAGATAACAATATGTCTTATCAGCTTTATGAACTCTTTGACTCTGTGCTAGAGTTCCTAGAAAATGAAGATGTTGCTTTAGAAGCCAACTTGATTGATTCCAAAGCTTACATAACTTATTTCACAATCTTGTTTCATAATGTAATGAAACAAATCTATAGCTCCAAGACGATGAGCTAAAATTAATCAAAACAAAAACTGTTATTACCTCGTTTAGGACAGAGCTTCTTCTGTTCAAACGTAATTAAGGTGAGGAAATGCTGCCAGTTTCAAAATTTACCAACAGTAGAAAAATGTGATGAAGACATCTCTGCCTGTTAACAACACTTGGAGGCTCTACATTCTGAATTCAATCAACATTTTGAAGATATTCAGATATTCTTATAATGAACATTGAATTTTGGATCTTTTCATGTAGAAACACAGAAGAATCTCTCAAATTGCTAGAAGAACTACTAAGAGCAACAACAAGTGATGAATTATAATTTAAATTCAAAGACTGCAGCTGCAGATGGCAAAACTTTATCTAGGATATAGTACAAAAGTTGTTTATTCCTTCATAATATTTAGTGGAATGTTGATTTATTGCGGACACAGATCTGTTAACTAAAAAAAAAAAAGCAAAGAAACCAACTGCAAATAGCCAATCTTGGGAAATTGCTGCTGACAAGAGTTGAAAAATATTGATAGCAATATTCAGGTTCAACCTTCTCATTCATCATCTTGTGACATATCGGTTGGTGTAGGCGATCATGTCCTTGCACAATCTTCTATCCACAGTGCATTGTATCAATTCTGTTATTGACTGTTTTCTATGCCATGACACCAAGCTATCTAATATTTTCTCTCTTTGTCGTCCACGATCTCTCTTTCCCTGTATTTTGCCAATTGTAACCAAGTATTCCAACTTTCCTGTTCTCATCATGTGCCCAAAAAATGTTGATTGTTTCTTTCTGATGTTTTCTAGGAGCTCCCTTTTTGTGTTGGCCTCTTTGTGAACTTCTTCATTGGTCTTTTTAGCTGTCCATGAACTTTCAACTTTTTTCTGAGAAATCCCATTTTTGTGGCCTCTAATTGTCTTTTCATTTGTTTGTTTACTGTCCATGATTTGCTTCCGCAGATCAGAATTGGCTCTATACAGCACTGATGAACTCTCTTTCTCACTTCTATTGATGCAGATTAGGCTCATTAGAGTTTTTTAATTTTAAAACACATACTATCTTTCATTTTTCTGAAATCTTTTGAGTGTACAAAGTGAATGTTACTACAGTTGATTTTAATTAATAATTTTATAATTTCAAACTTCAGTGTATTTTTACAACAATTTTCTTCACTATGTTGTGTAGGGTGTAGGTAAAAGTATAGACGTAATGGAATCGTAAATTTGTCTCTTCATTTTTTCTTTTAATTGTCTATAGAAGGTAGATTTCTTGAGGGGTCGGTGAGTAATTTTTTTCCATTAAAAGGGATAGTGGGCAAAAAAAGTTTGGGAACCACTGTTGTAATAGCTAGAGGTTGTGTGACCTGAAGTTGTATGAGCTAGAGGTTGTGTGACCTGAAGTTGCATGAGCTAGATTTTGTGTGTCCAAAGTGCTATTATGTGAGCTAGATGTTGTTATGTGAGCTAGTTGTTGTTAGATAAGTGTTGTGTTGTTGTTTAAACATATTTCTATATGTTATTGTTTTGGCTAGGTGTTGTGTGAATTAGATGTGTGAGTTAAGTGTTGTTTCATGAGCTGGAAGCTGTTGTGTTGTTGTATAAGCTAAATTTTTTTTTAACTCTTAATGTCCGTGTTATTTCTACCCAGTCACTAATGTTTTGCCATAATTTTTCTTCGGGAAAAATACTTCTTTCACTAAATTTTTCATATTTTCACTATAACAAGTCATAGACATATATATATATATTAGGCATCAAATTGAAGGGGAAAGGACACAGATTCATAATCAGAAACAATAGTTTTAAAACAAAATTGAAGGATAAGAATTTAAGCAATTAAGAATCAACATTTTTGTTAAAAAAAAAAAAATTATATAAAAATTGGTACTCACCTACCCAAAGTGAGGGTACATTTTAATCCAACAGTGCTACTAAAACTAAGTCACTAAGATCACTATTACATTTAAAGTTATCAGAACATAATTCCTAGCTTTTTCTGCTGTTAATAATAATTCACGTTTAGGAGCGATAGAAACTTCACTGCTGCTAGCCATTTTTCACTTATAAACATGAATCAGCTGATTGAAGACTTTAGAAAACAACACAAATTTTGACGATTTTGTGAACAAATTAAGCCCACTATGATCGATCAAAGCGTGCCTAAAGACAGGAAATTCTATTAGAGTTATATCCCTTGCGGATGTGGTAGATTCAAATGTGTAATATTTAATAAAACGAAAAAATGAAAGTAACCATGTCAGCGTTCCCACGGACATAAAGAGTTAAACTAAGTGTTGTGTAAATTAAGTGTTGCTATATATGAACTAAAATATCGTAGATACCTTATCATCCATGGCGGAATAATAGGACTTGAAATCAACAGGGATAAAACAAAAATATTGAAAAATAACAATACCCCAGAGGGCAATCTCTATCATTAGGCATTGGAAAGAGTAGACCACTTTATATATATCTTGGTAGTAATATAGATCAAGAAGGTGAAACAAAGAAAGAGATCAGAAGCAGGATAGCAAAAACAGCAACTAATTTTAAAAACCTGGACAAAATATGGAAATCAAAAATACTAAGCAAGAAAAAATACTTAAAATAATCAAATCAAACATATTTTCAATACTTACCTATGCATTTGAAAGCTGGAAAACATCAAAAGAAATTGAGAAGAAACTAAACACTTTTGAAGGCAAGTGCCTAAGAAAAATACTCTGTGTACAATGGAATAATTCCAAGACTAATATTGAAATACGAGAAATGGCCATGCAACCAAAGATCTCATCTACAATTAAGGAAAGAAGATGGACATATGTTGGACATGTGTTGAGACGCGACAACAAAAGAGTTCCAAAACAGGCTCTTCTATGGGAAACATCAGGATACAGAAGAAGAGGAAGCTCAAAAGAGACACTGAAAAGAACACTTATAAGAAATACAAAGTTGGTAGACATAGTCTCATTGGATAAGATCGAACATCTCGTCCAGAATAGAGATAGGTGGTGAAAAACACTACAAGCTCTATGTGACATCTAACAGCGTTGGAAAGATCAACAATAAAGATGTTGATGTATAACTCTCTGTCAAACTTTGCATTTCTTTAATGGTTTTACCACTAAACACTTACTACTCCGGAGTATAACAACACATTTTCCAACTATCCTGTGTGAACTTAACATGTACTGTACACTAAAACTTATGAATAACAACCATACTATGTAGACACTCTCAGCCAAATGACAGAGATCAGCAGAGATGCTCATCAGGATGGCTTGTCACAACAATTAGGCGCAGCAAACACATACTACAGTCACATTCCTTTTAATTTTTTCAAACAATGAATGTCTTCATGTTCAAATTTCATTGCAGTGTTTTTGATGATGTTAGTATTATTGAGGAAATGCTAACAAAAGCAAACTTATGACAACCAAGAACTGGAGCATTGAAAGAATAATTACAATAAATAAATTCACTTGAATCAGTCAACTAATGTACATTTCTGGAGTTCATTGCCATTAATGAATGCTCTGAATCAGAAGTATTAGCTAGAATTGCACAGGCAAAGGTAGCCCTGAAAAGACTAAACAATAAAGGCTAAACATCTCCCTATTAGCAAAGATTATAGTATTACTAACAGTCTGTATTCCCATACATGGGCAAAACATGGATGCTCCCTGTTAATCTTAAAAGAAGAATACAGGCTCTGGAAATGAGATGGTATAGGAGAAAGTTGTACAAATCTTATCTAGATCATATACTGAGGAAGTGTTACAAATATTCAACAAACCAATGGATCATTTAAAGGATTACTGTCTTGGCTTACTGTAAAAGAACTAAGTTAAAAATTATACAGATCTGCATGCCATGCAAAAGCCTTTTTGCTGGATATAATACCAGGCAAAAGAAGATAAGACAGTTGGAGAAAACAGTGGACAAGATGAATCTTCATGACATCTTAGAAAACATCTTTTAGTTGTGAATGTTGTAGGGAAACTGTGAAGATCTCATCAAGAATGCTTCAAGCGCCATGGTTACAGAACTAATGGTGATAACACATTGAAACTGTTCTCATGAACAGTGTTAGTAAATGACCTTGGTTATTGATTTTATCTTAACTGACAAGTTCTTTTAATGTTGCATCTGTAAATGATAACTGTAATTTGTCAATTAATTCTTGATTTCAAATATTGCATCTGTAACTGATAACTGTAACTTGTCAATTACTTCCTGATTTCAAATGCAATGTTATTTTCAGGTTTCACCTGAAGCAATGCTGTCACCCAAAATATTGTCAACAAACTTTACTAGATTAATTATCTGTATGTTTAGCGAACACAATATTGGAAACACCTCACCATGACAGAATTTTATAGAAGTCTGTTTGTGTGCCACCACAAAATACTTGTTTTGTTCATTACATGAATTAAAAGTGTAATTTTATGTTGCAGCTATTGGTCAGCTTCACTTATCCTTTGAGTACCACCGGATGGATCTAAAAATACGGGTCTGGCAAGTGAGTGACATACTGCTACCTCCACGTAAGTTTACTGCAGCACGTGTAACTATTTTAACTCTACGCTACAATACCATTGTAAAAATTACCACCTCAAAATACAAATTCTTGATATTTGACAGTTTGTTGTAGGGAAACATATTATATTCCCCCCCCCCTCCCCCCAACACCCCATACACTTTCCTAATTACAGATTTGTTTCCTTTGAAGTTGGATTTTATTTTTTTTCCAAGTGCATCACAAAAAGTACAATTGTATCTTAAAAATGTGGCTGTTTTTTTTTTTTTAGAAATTGCGCCAATTTTCAAGAAATTCTTTTTTTTTCCCCTGAGGGGGTGGGGGGGGGGTGTAAATCTCCTCGACCTTCAGCAAGACATCAAGCAAACCTTTGTAACACAGGATAGACTGCGAACAACACTTTGAGAAAGCTGAACATGCGGCTGGATTGACAGACTGACGACAACCATGTGTTTTAATTTCAGGCCATTAATCTAGCGTAACCCAGGAAATTATTACAGCATCTGATTCCCATGTGTCTGCTTGGGTAAACACACAGCTGTGTGGTAGCAAAAGTTCAAAGAAAATCTTATTTTCCTAATTCCAAATGTAACAATTAAGTGGTTGTAATTTTTACAACGGCATCATGAAAACATGACCCACATATCATAATCTAGGGTTACAATTATTATTCTTTGAGTTTGTGGCACCAAAGAAAATAAAATATGTTATACTAGCAAGAGCTAGTTTTGCTAGTAATGTCATATAAGGTAGTGATCTACATATGATAATGATGTTATGTACGACAATGATGTATTTATATGCCAATGATGTCCGCATATTTTGGAAATATCTGATATAAATTATATACATATATATGATCATATAATAGAATTACATAGAACATAGATGTTACATATAAAAGAGATGTCGTAAATAATAGTGATACCAACCTATGATGGGGATTTGAAGAACTCAGTTTACCTAATAATTATGTTTAACCAGTGCTGTGTACAACCAGTACTAATCTATTAAAGATTGGTCTGGATCTGTATGTTAACATACTATCACAATTGATATAAGCCATTCAGATTTGATTCTCCCTATGTAGCAATGAGGTATCTTCTTGACTTTCCAACCATGGAATACAGGATCAAGATCTGGAGGGCACAAGCATCATCATCATCATTGAGTGCCGTCTCCCCATCGAAGGTTGGCTACCATGGAGTGCCATTTCACTCTGTCTCTTGCTTTGATGGTGCAGATTGTCATAGGTTGACTAGTCCATCATTTGATGTTACTCGTCCATGTTAGTCTTGGTCTGCCTCTGCCTCTTTTACCTTGTATTTTCCCTTCCAATATTACTTTTATTAGGCTGTTGCGTCTTTTAACATGCCCCAAAAATTTCATTTGTCTTGTTCTAATTGTGTTTAGTAGTTCTCTTTTCATTTTTAGTTGTTTTAAAACTTCATCATTTGTTTTCTTTTCTTTCCATCCAATTCTACCTATTCTTCTATAAATCCACATTTCAAAGGCTTCAATTTTCTGTTCTGTTTTCTTCTCTAATGTCCATGTTTCTGCACCATACAGGAATATTGAGAAGATGTAACATTTTGCTATTCTTAGTTTTAACCCTGGTGTTATTTGTTTTGATGTTAGTAAATTTTCATGGCATTAAAATTACTTTTTGCCATACCTATTCTTTAGTTTATTTCAGTTGTACATTTTCCATCACTGGTTATAGTGTGTCCCAGGTAGTTGTAGCTCTGAACTGTCTCCAGATGTATTCCTTCAACTTTGATATTTAATTGTAGGTCTTGAGAATTTTCTTTGTTTATGATCATTGTTTTAGTCTTTTTGATATTCATATCTAGTCCATATTTTTCACTTGTCATGTTTATTACATTAAGAAACTGTTGTAGATCTTTAGGATTTTCTGCTAGTAGTACAGTATCATCAGCATATCTTAGGTTATTGATTAACTTTCCATTAATGTTAAGGCCTGGCATCTCTGTGATGTTTTTAAAGATTTGCTCAGTTTATAGATTGAACAAGCTTGGTGATAGGATGCATCCTTGTCTTACTCCTCTTTTTATATCAATGGGGAGTTCTCCTTGTTATATTTTATTATTGCTGTTTGCTCCCAGTACGGATTACATATTAGTCGTATGTTTGTGTTATCAAGATTTATATCTTTTAGGCAGTCTATCAGTTGATTATGGTGTATTCTATCAAATGCTTTGGTGTAGTCTATGAAGCAGGCATATATTGGTTTGTTTACTTCTATGTACTTTTCAATCAATGTCCTCATGCAGAGTATGTCTTCTTTTGTGCCACTGTTTTTCCTGAATCTAAATTGCTGCTTATCTAAATGCAGTATTAATTTTATTCTGAATGCTCCCTTGTATAACTTTTAGTAAAGTTTTGGTTACCTGGCTCATTAGGCTTATTGTTCTAAAATCACTGCATTCAACTGCACCATTCTTTTTAGGCAATGAAAGTTGATGTTTTTAGTTCATTTGGTATGTATCCTGTATGGTATATGTCATTGCATATGTCTGTGATCACTTCAATGCCAAAAGCTTCTAGTGCCTGTGTCATTTCTATCCTGTATACATGTGTATTGTTAGGTTCTGCTGCCTTTTCCTTTTTCATTGTTTTTATAGCTTTTTCTACTTCTGATTTCAGGATTTTATAGTTATATGTATATTTTATAAATGGTTTTTTTGTCTCTTTCATCATGAAATAATTCTGTTATATATTCCTGCCATCTATCGATTATATTGGACTTTGTTGTCTGTCAGCATTCTTCCCGCTTTGTTTGCAATACATCTGCTTCCTGCAGCTTTTGTTTTCATTTCATTCTCTTTATTTATGCCTGCATCCCTCTTAAATTTTGTTTACTTTCCATAGTTTCGATTTCTAGACATCCTTTGGTCGAGACAGTCTTCTTTTGCCTTTTTGCACATTTTGCATATTTCATTATCAATTTCCTTGTATCTGGCTTGTTCTTTGCTTGTCTTCTTTCTTCCATTTTTTCTAAGATGTTTCAGTTATCCATTTTTGTATTTTGTTACTTTCGTTTTTGGATATGGTGTCACAGGATTCTTGTATGCTGTTTTTTATGCATTGCCATTTGGTTGTGACTTTTTCTTCAGGATTTTCTCTTCAGTACTGCTCAATCCCTTCTTCTAGCAGCTTCTGATATGTGTTCTTTACTTATACTGTATAAGTTTCTTTTATATCTTTCTGATTTAAAGCTATTATATCTATTGGTATTGCTGAATTAGTCTTTTGTTTGTTTCTCTTTAATTTGATTTTCATTTTAATCAATACAGGATTGTGATCTGAATTAATATCAGTTCCTGGATAGGTTTTGACTTTTTGCCACTGCTCCGGAATCTGTCTTTTATCATTATTTAATCTATTTGATTAACAACAAGCGCAGACATAAAAGCCCGTTGGGCGGAACACTTCATAGAAATTCTTAACCGTCCACTACCCCACAATTTAATAGATTTTGAAGCTGAAACACCAGCAGCAGAATTAGATGTAAATTTAGATGACTTCACCTTGACTGAAATAGAAACCACCTTAAAGCGTTTGACCAACAACAAGGCTGCTGGAGAGGATAAGTTAATAGCAGAGATCCATTAGGCAATTGATGGCCATAATTTAATACATCTCCAGACAATGTTCAACATCATTTGGAAAGCAGAGAAGATGCCTCATAAATGGAAAAAAAAGAACCATTGTTAAGATTCCAAAAAAAGGGCATTCTCAGGGTTTGTAACAACTAATAAATAAGTTATTCTGCAAAATCATCCTAAATAGAATAAAGGAGTTATTGAGTTATTTGCGGGTCATCATCATTGCACTCCGAACATGTCCATAGGTGCTCAGATCCCCTCCTCAGCAATTCCCTCAGTGTCCAGCGACTGACAACTCCAGTTCTATGTTGGTTGATAAGTCTTCTTACACGGCCACTAAGTTTCTCATTTCTGGCTGTGCCCATCTTAACTCCCATTTCCATCATCCGTAGAAGTGACATGGAGCTGTGTTTGTCAAAATCCTGTGCTCTTCCCACATCTCGGAGGGCATTGATGATGTCCGCCCGATCCATTGGTTGCCCGTCCTCAACAACAGCGCAGCTAGCCAACCTTTCCGCTCTTTCAATTCCCCGTACTCCCGCATATCCAGGGACATAGACAAAGGTGACCTTACATATTTTGGATTTCTGCAACGACTCTACCCATTCATGCGTACAGAGCCCGCCTCCACTTTTTTAATCATGCTCATCGAATCACTCAGTATACATGCGTGGGTGTAGTCTTGTGACTCTAACCATTTGAATGCCTTGGTCACTGCCATCGCCTCCATTGTCATGCTACTCGTGGTCATGACGTATGCACCACTGTCTTCTTTGACTATTCTGCCTGCCGAGCGTTCTGTAAATGCCCATGCACTTCTTTGGTGTCGTATTACAGATCCGTCTGTATAGATGACTGCATCTTTCTCATCGGTGTTATCGCAGATGAGACCGTTGACCTCGGCATTAACCACGACCGGGTTCTGTTCCATACTTTTCCTGTTGAGTGTGACAATACACGAGAAAGTCCCCTTGAATGACGTAGGCACCGGTATCCACTCCTCACCAACGCAGATATTGGTAAAGCCCACAGACCTGTTTGATGACATCTTCTGCTCGGCCCACCCATGATTTGCCTCTTTTTAGCCTGGCACCTTTCACTGCGTTGAGCACGTGGTGCAATGGATGCTCTGTATCTGTACTAATCTTCAGGTATGCTCGTGCTCTTCAGATCTTGATTCTGTCATCCATGGTTGGAAAGTCAAGAAGATACCTCATTGCTACACAGGGAGTGTCACTCGTACATCCCAAGATAATGCGCATGGCTTCATTTTTTATTTTAATAAAGGATTCAATAGATACAGTAATGCATAAAGAACAGGCTGGGTTTAGAAAAGGGAGAAGCTGCCTTGACCACATTTTTACTCTACGACTTGTATTGGAGGAACACATTGAAAAGCAAAAACCTTTTGTACTTAACTTCATCGACTTCAAAAAAGCATTTGACAGTAATCATAGAGATTCTTTGTGACAAATTCTGAAGCAATATGGCTTACCATAAAAAATCATAAATATTATTAAAGACATGAATGATGATTACACATGTGCAGTTCGAACAGAGGAAGGACTGAGCGAATGTTTCCCTATAGAAACTGGGGTTAAACAAGGATGTATTTTATCATCCTTGTTATTTGGAGTTGTTATGGACTTCATAATGAAGAAATGCTGAACTGGTAACAAAGGCATTGAATGGATACAAGGAGACCATTTGGAGGACCTCAACTTTGCTGATGACATAGTTCTCATCTTCAGTCAGATACAAACTATGCAGGAAAACACAAATGAACTATCATCAATAGCCAGTTAAATTGGGCTTGAGATAAATCATGAAAAGACTAAAGTCATGAAAAGCTTAATTCCAACAGATGACAGAATATACATGGAAAATAAACCAGTGGAAGAGATTGACCACTTTATCTATCTTTAAAGTCACATTGATCGGGAAGGGGATACAAGTAAAGAAATTAGAATCAGAATAGCTAAAGTAGTAATGTCTTTCAGAAGCCTTGAAAAGTTGTGGAAATCAAAACTCATCAGCAGTACTAACACAAAACTTAGACTATTCAAATCAAACATACTATCTAAGAGACATAGAAACAAAGTTGAACGCATTCAAAAATAAATGTCTAAGGAAAATACTTGTTATAGCATGGAACGAATTCAAAACAAACGAGGAAATTAGAGAAATAGCCAATTAAAAACTATTATCTTCAGTAATAAAGAAAAGACGATGGTCATATGTTGGACATGTGATGAGAAGAGATAATAACCGAATAGCAAAGCAGACCCTCATGTGGGAAACAACAGGTAAGAGGAAGAGAGGCCGACCCAGAGAGACACTGAGAAGAACATTGATCAGAGAGGCAAGAGAAGCAGAAATCGGCTCCCACAATGAGATAGAGTTGCTTGCACAGAACAGAGACAAATGGCGAGATTTGTTAAAATATCTTTAGAAAGATTGAAAACTGCTAGAATAAAAATTTAGATAAGGGAAAGAGTATCTGGGTTTATGCCCTAGGCTACGGCTTGAAAGGTCAATAGTTAGAAAGATAGATTGCATCATGGGCTCAACACAGGGAAGGGTGTCAGGTTAAAAAGAGGCAAATCCTGGGTGGGCCAAGCAGAAGATGTCTTCAAACAGGTCTGTGGGCTTACCAATATCAATGCTGTTGAGGAGTGGCGTATATTGTCACACTCTACAGGGAATGTAGGGGTGAGGACTCAGTCGTGGTCAATGCGGAGGTCAACAGTCTCATCTGGGATAACACCAATGAGAAAGATGCAGTCATCTATACAGACAGATCTGTAATACGACACCAAAGGAGTGCATTTACAACACGTTCAGCATGGCAGAATAGTCAAGGAAGATAGTGGTACATACGTTATGACCACGAGTAGCATGACGATGGAGGTGATGTCAGTGACCAAGGCATTTATCTGGTTAGAGTCACAAGACTACACCCACGCCTGTATACTGAGTGATTCAATGAGCATAATAAGAAAAGTGGAGGCTGGATCTGTACATATGCAATGGGGAGAGTCATTGCAGAAGTCAAAAATACGTAAGGTCACCTTTGTCTACTTCCCAGGATATGCAGGAGTATGGGGAAATGAAAGGGTGGACAGGTTGGCTTGCTGTGCTATTGTTGAGGACGGGCAACCAATGGATCGGCTGGACATCATCAATGCCCTCCGGGAAGTGGGAAGGACCCAGGACTTCGACAACCATGAGTCCACGTTACTCCTTCGGATGAAAGAGATGGGAGTTAAGATGGGCACAGCCAAAAACAAGAAACTTAGTGGGCGTGTGAGAAGACTTATCAACCAACACAGAACTGGAGTCGTCAATCACTGGAAACTTTGCGACTTGCTGAGGAGGGGAACATTGCAGTGATGAAGCAGCTATGGACATGTTTGGAGTGCAATTATGATGACCCACAATAACTCAATTACTCAAAATCTCAATTCAGATTTTGATTGTGCAACACCGTACAGTCATAGTGCTGATTCATTTCTCAGTGCTTGTTTCCAGTACATTTAATTTATATTTTATCTTTGTGTCTCCTTTGGATCTCTAGTGTGGAGGTAAAGTAAAGTAAAGTACCCCCGTCACGCCAAGTGGCGTATAGGGAAATATGGTGTTAGTGACCCTATATTTTACAGACCTTCAGCACATGATTTTTGGGGTAATGTGGTCAGTATTACGCCCGTGCTGCTTTACTTTCCCAGAAAAAATCTGGTACCCATTTAAGGCTGGGTGAACCCGGAAGCCGTCGGTTGGGATCAAACCCTACCCCTTGTCCGTGGTAGTCCAGTTCACTAACCACTGAGCTATCACGGCTCCAGTGTGGAGGTAGCCTGTTATATTATGATGACTATTTTTAATTGTTATAATTATGATTTTTGTGCATATTGATCTAAAGCTCCTCTGTTCTTGACATTGTAGCTCAGATTTCCATGATCGACTCAATCTTTGTGAGAAGTTACTTCATTCCTGATGCAGTGAAAAAAACTAATAGACAAACAGAATATGTCAGAGTCGAGTCCCAGTCAAAGGATTCCACATTGCCCCTACAAAATGGCATTCAACATATCTTGTCTCCTTCCGCGTTCAGGTAAATATAAACTAACTCATGCACAATGATTATAGAGTTCTGACATGAATTGTGAACAAAGCTGAGGTACAGTTAAAATGATATATAAGGAAAATAATTCAGTGATGCCCTATAATTTCAACTTAATCACTTCAGAAGGCCGTTTGAAGTCCAAATCAGTTTTTTCCATTAGTAATATTGAAGTGTAAATTAATCCGTTTCAAAATCCTAAAAAATGTCCATGTTGATAAACTTAAACAGCAAATACACATAATTCATGGTAAAGATAAAACAATTAAAGGCCCTAAATAATAAATTAAAGCATGAAAACAATAAATAGAAGATGTAAATACTTTTGTAACAAAATGTAAATTGCATTTTAGTAAGGAGTGGCGATGTCTCTGTGGCTCGTATAGAGGAAGAGAAAGATAGCTTTTGGAAGGGGAATTCCTTCCGTTTCATATCTCTACTGGTTGAGGGTTCACTTTCATATATGTATGGGGAATATGGTGTTAGTGACCATATTTTTCTCTGACCACAGCACATTTTTGGGTGATGTAGTCAGTATGACACCAGGCCACTTCCCAGAAAAATCTCTGGTACCCATTTTTAGTAGCTGGATGAACCCTGAAGCCTTGTCAGTCTGAAAAAAAATCTGCCACTGCTGGGGATCGAACCTTCTGGTCAGGAACCGAGCACACTAATCAATCAGCCACTGAGGCTCCACTGCTTTCATGCTTCACATAAATTCCTTTTTTTGTTTCAATCATTGATCCCACAATTTTCCCTTGGTCATCGTTACTTCCACACTCTTTTTGGGATCTTATAGTAAGTAGATAGTGGTTGTATATAACCAAATACACCAAAAGTAAAGTAAAAAAAAAAAAAAAAAAAAAGCACTGAAAACACAGCTTGTGCATACTGAGATGACTTGGGTGCACAACAGAATGCATTTAGGGTTGACATTTTTTCACTGCACACTTAGTTCGAATGTGGAAGCACTATAACCGTGTACTACTTACTAACCGGACGGTTACTACTTCATTGTTGAATCTAAGGATAACAGTTGTTATCCTGAGCTGTGCTAGAGGTAGCCCGCCTTCTTTCATTCTTTGTAACAGGATGTTCACTGGCGCTCTCAGAAGACTGTTGTTGCGAACAGGAATCTGCCCGTAATGTACCCAATGTACACCGGATTGTACTTCATCTTGTGAACTGGACCGTTCTGCACTGGATTCTGGATTCTTCGACCTTCTGTGCCCACGACAACTCCCAGCTTCAATTAACCACCATGGCATGTAGATACAACTTGCTGGAATAAAAGTATTACTGCACACTGAAGTCTTTCATTAATATGTCACATCAACTTTATTAATCAACTTCAACAACTCCAGAATATTCACACTATATACATAGCCAGCATGTATACAAGGTAATGGTTCATCGTATATCCCTAGACTGGCCGTACGCTAATCTTATGGTCTGTTGTTTGATGTGCGACGGGGATAATCTAACGACTAACTGTGTGTCTATATGTCCAGAATTGGAGTCAACAACGATGGCCTAACATCATCAAACGCTATACATTTTTAAAAAATATGACAATCATCATTTTTAAGAGGACGCGAACTTCCGGTACATGGTGGATAGGCAGCGGGAGCAAGTGAAGGCTATGCATGAAAAGTGTTCCTTGTTGCAGTTTCCTCATATTCCAAGTCCGGCTTGTTGCAGGAGCTACTGAGTTAAGTGCCCAGTGTACACCGTGAGCTGTGCGTCTCATCCGTTTTGATCATGTTTCGATATTCCAATTGTTTACGATAAATGTTGATATCGTATGACAGGGAACAGTTGGCTGTGTTCACTTTCTGCACGGTTTCACCTTATGTCTTTTGGCATGTGCTGAGACTGCTACGATGGGGACTACAGTTACCTTTCTTTGTTTGGGAGATGAGATATTAATTCGGATGATTATGCTGGCACGGGCGGTTGAGCAATTATGGATTTTAATTCGTTTGCAGTGATATCGGGGCCTTCCATAACCAAATACATTTCCACTCGGCTATTCACACATATGGATTAGGAAAATCACAACTTCTACTTGATGATATCGCATCATGTCATCACTCTCTCTCAGCCTAATTAATAATGCTCTTAACCACAATTACACTTGGCTCTAGCCTCCTAATTACTTATCTCTATTATGGTTTCACTATTTCTTAAGTACAAAAGAGATTCTCTTTTAGATAACTTCCAACTATCCATCAATAGCTATGCTGAGTTTGAGCTCACTGTCACTACAGGCTAATGCCTAACGGCATAGCCGGCCCTACTCCTCACCTACATGTGAATGTTCTCGTGGAGAGCTTGTTTCTAACTCCTTGCAGGTGATTATGTTCCTCGCCCTCTAACCAATCAAAACTCACTTCCTTAGTCTCCCCTCCAATAGATTTATACTACGTCATCCACTCACCTCCCATGTTTATCTATTTTCAGTCACGAGATTCCTGCTCGTCCTCTGAACACGAGATGATTAAAAAAAAAGCTTAAACAAACGCATACCTTGCATTTTTTTTTAAGGCGAACTAGTATAAATGGAAGAAAAATGTACTTGTAAATTGTAAGTGTTAATTTATAATAATAATTAAATAATATTAATAATAAAATACTAGCTTCCCACAAAGTTCTGACTGGACACAACACTGTGATTGTCAGATTTATCTTTAAAATTTCGCAATTATATTATGTTTAAATTAGTGCTAAATTTAAAAATTCCTTTTTTTAGAAACATCCAACAAATTAAATATTGAAAAAGCAGAGCTATTAACAGAAGCAAGCAATTTGACTATGAAAATATGGCCTGCGCCATTCTTTCTTACTCAAAATGCTGCCCTTAAAATAAATTATTTGGTCGTGATGCAAATTAATAGGTATGTCACTTTCAAATTATGTACACTTTTGTTTAAGTGGATGCTGAATGAAACAAATTCGTTGTTAGTTCCACACTAGTAAATTAATAATAACAGATATTGAAAAAAGTACACCTACTGCATTCTTTCATGAATCCAGTATCTTGAAAACTACCACACGCATTCTCCACCAAAAATTCTTTCACCCCATGCATCCATAGTGGAATATCTCCTGACCTTTGTCATTGTCTCGGGAATTTTGCCTACTTCTTGGTGAGTTCAACCACAGTTAAAGTCTTCTAGGTTATATTAGACCGCAATTGTCATCCAAAATTGAAAACTACTTTTCTGCTGGAGCCCACGTGCAGGTGACCAAAGGTCGCTGACAGGCCAGGGAATTGTATTAATTGTGTGTGTATGTGTGTGTGTGTGGCATGACATGTGTTTGTGATATATATATATATATATATATATATATATATATATATATATATATATATATATATATATATATATACATATATATTAGTATACTAATCATATGACATCTTCTGTTAATCACCATTGAGTGCATCAAAAGTTGGCTACCATAGAGCGCCATTCCATTCTCTCTCTTGATTTGATGGTGCAGGTTGTCATAGTCTTGTCCATGTCCATCTTTTGACGTTACTTGTCCATGTTAGTCTTTGTCTGTCTCTGCCTCTTTTACCTTGAATTTTCCCTTCCAAAATTACTTTTAGTAAACTGTCGTGTCTTTTAACATGCCCCAAAAATCTCATTTGTCTTGTTTGAACTGTGTTTAGTAGTTCTCTTTTCTTTTTCATTTCTTTTAAAACTTCATCATTTGTTTTGTTTTCTTTCCATCCAATTCTACTTATTTTATAAATCCACATTTCAAAGGCTTCAATTTTCTGTTCTGTTTTCTTGTCCAATGTCCATGTTTCTGCACCATACTTTATTTGTTTTGATGTTAGTATATTTTTCATGGCATTAAAATTACTTTTTGCTATTCCTATTCTTTTGTTTATTTCAGTTTTACATTTTCCATCACTGGTTATAGTATGTCCAAGTTGGTTGTAGCTACCTCGGACATACTTGGATCTGGAAATGGCTTTAAAATTTTAGTCCCTTCAGCTATTTTTGGTAACTTCCTGACAATACAGACAAAAATCAGTTTTGGCTTTTTACCGCTTCCGAAAGTGAATTTATGAAGGGAAAAAAAGGCTAAATTTCACAAAATTTGTCTTTTTGCTGTTTAAATTGAAAAAAAAAGTCCATATTATAAGCCTTAACCCTATATTACGATTCTGTTATAAACATTACAGCATCAAAATACACATTTTTAAAAGTTGACAGTTTGCTACGGGCAAACTCCTGCCTTCCTAATTGCTACTTCCGGTGACCCCTGATTGTTGGATTTGTTTCCTTAGATGTTGGATTTTTTTTTCAAGTGCGTCATAAAAAGTACGATGGTATCGTAAAAAAGATGGCTGTTTTTTTTTTTAAATAAAAATTCTGCCAATTTTCAGGAAATTTTTTTTTTATATTCTTATGCTGGGGGAAATCTCCTCTGCCATCAGTGAGACATCAAGTAAACCTTCGTAACACAGGATAGACAGTGAACAATGCTTTGAGGGAGCTGAACATATGGCTGAATTGGTAGACGCACGGCTCCCATGTGAATAGACAAAGTAAAACCTCCGGTTGCCTTGGCACCATGCATTCAAATTTCAGGCCATAAGTCTAAGGTAACCCAGGAAATGATTACAGCATCCGATTCCTGTGTGTCTGCTTGGGTAAACATACAACTGTGTTGCAAAGGTTCAAAGAAAATCTCATTTTATGAACTCAAAGTGTAACAATTAAGTGGTTATAATCTTTACGATTGTATTATTAAATTATATCTGCCCTGGTTGTCAAACGTGCATTATATTTTGAACTTCTATACTTCGATTTAATTTTGTAATCTTAATTTTAGTATGGTGCTACAGTGTTGAGTTATTTAAATATGTTTTTATTTGTAAATCATTGTCAGTTTTAACCATTTGACAAATCTATCTCCAATATGATTTTGCATTAAAGAATTGATCCATTTAAGGTTGTTGTTGTTATGAGAAAAGTGATCTATTTTATTCTTTGTTGTTTCCATCCTAGATTTGAGACTCCACTGCTGTACACTGGGGTGACACAAAACATTGTTGCAGAACGTAGTGTGCAACTGGAGGTTTGCATGACACAGAAATACACTCATAAAGCATTCCTAATGGCAATGGTGCATATGCCTCTCCGTACAGCTGTGAAACATCCCATACGGGAAAGGTATCCATTGATCCCTTGTATGAACTACACTATTCCCAACAATATGCGGGTATATAGTGCCAGAGATATTATTTGCGACAAGTCTTCCTATTTCTTAGATCGGTCTCCGACTAGGTCCACTTCCTCACAGTCCAGTTTTAGCTACCCACTAACAATAAAAGATGTATATTCAGATGTGGAAGAGGAGAACTATATGATGCACAGAGTATCTTTGGAACTTTCAGATTCTGATTGTGATGGTCCCGATATGAAAAGTAGCTTTAATATAAAGTCTAGTCTTGAAAAAAGTAAGACTTCCTCTAAAACAACAATTGATGTCAAATCACTCAGCTCTAATAATGTTGACATTCCTGGAGGCTTCCAAGAAGCTGGCCTAGAGAACACATTCCCTAACAGTGAAACTACAGAAAAAATCAATGAAGAGAACCTAAAGCCAAAGAAAAAGATAATACCAAATGAACTTGTGGACAAAATCTCTAGTTCTGAAAAATGTTTTGCAAATGTTCTTCAAGATGATAGCAAGCATTTAACTGTTATAAAGAAAGAACTGAACATTGGTAAAAACATGATGGACGCATTACTCCAAAATAGCATGAGTGTGGATTTGGTATCAAAAATTGCCATGGAGGATGGCAAATGTGATGAAATCTTAAAATATCCTCCAAATGGCAAAAAGAAGATAATTCCTCCAGAGTTGTTCATTGCAACAGAATCAAGAGAGTCTCGTCAACAACAAAGTAATTACAATTTTAATCAAGTAGTTACAGCTCATGAGTCAAGTGACCAAGGCTGTCTATATGATGACATCAAAAGTGACAATAAAAATAACAGCAAGGCCTCAGACAAGACACATCTAGAAAGTGAAGAGTCCTTCCTCATGGAGGTTAGTAACACTGATGAGCTCCACAAACAGAGTGAGAAGAGCAGTGAAGACCAAGTATGTGATTTAATGTCTGAAGTCATCCAGCTCCCCTGTCCATCTATAGAAATCAGTGATGCTGGTCCATCCTCAGCCACAGTCTCAAGACCTGAAACACCCATTTGGGATTTCTATGATTTCACTCTTGAGGAAGGTGCTGAAAATACAAGAGCTAGTGATAAAACAGAAATTGGTTCTTCAAAAGATGATACCTTGTCGGCTCTAGGAACCCTACAGGAGAGCATTTTAAGACTGACTCGATCCTCAAAAACTTTGGACACATGCAGAGTCATTGGACCAGTGCTGCCAGCTGTAACGATTGAAGACTTTGAAATGGATGGTGGTGATGATGATGATATTGATGATGATAATGATGATAGTAATGATGTTGAGATCTGACATATTTTTATATCCTTTAAGTACTTGCAATATGAAATGCAGAATCACCTGAAGAATGTTATATAAACATGTGTCCACTGGTCACCATGTTGCCCTGGTCATTTATGTACTTTATAGTGCAACCAACATATTGACACTTTTTTGTGTCAATTAATCTCCACTGTGACCTCATATTGTGAATATGACTTACGTGAACATACAATAGATACTTCTATGTATTTACTTAGTTCTCATTTATACACCAATATTAATGTCAGCAATATCATAGTTGTGAGTTGTCATGGACTTTGTCCCGTTACTTTTGGCGACATTATAAATCATTATTTGATTTGTCCATTTCACTCAACAGACTTCTTTGCATTGAAACATCAAGAAATGAAGGTTGCAACTTCTAACAAATATGAGGGTGGTAATATACAATTAATGAAAAGAAACTGTGTGGTCATTTCTTTTAAATTTAAGCCCTAATTGTTTAATGTGGACTTTTATCACAAGGTAGTTTGTAAATGAGTCAAGTTTTACTACCAGGTCTGAGAATGGTTTAAAAAGCTGGTCTTTTGAATGTGTTTGTTTAAGGAATGTGAACATCTCCACAGAGTTTGTCTAGAGAATGTGAAAATTTCAACAGTTTGTCAAGAGAATTTGAAAATTTCAACAGAGTTTGTCTAGAGAATGTGAAAATTTCAACAGAGTTTGTCTAGAGAATGTGAACATTTCAACAGAGTTTGTCTAGAGAATGTGAACATTTCAACAGAGTTTATCTAGAGAATGTCAACATTTCAACAGAGTTTGTCTAGAGAATGTGAACATTTCAATAGAGTTTGTCTAGAGAATGTGAACATTTCAACAGAGTTTGTCTAGAGAATGTGAACATTTCAACAGAGTTTGTCTAGAGAATGTGAACATTTCAACAGAGTTTATCTAGAGAATGTGAAAATCTCAACAGAGCTTGTCTAGAGAATATGAACATTTCAACAGAGTTTGTCTAGAGAATGTGAACATCTCAACAGAGTTTGTCTAGAGAATGTAAACTTCTCAACAGAGCTTGTCTAGAGAATATGAACATCTCAACAGAGTTTGTCTAGAGAATGTGAACATCTCAACAGAGTTTGTCTAGAGAATGTGAACATCTCTGTAGTGTTTGTCTAGAGAAGGTGAACATCTCTGCAGTGTTTGTCTAGAGAAGGTGAACATCTCTGTAGTGTTTGTTTAGAGAAGGTGAACATCTCTGCAGTGTTTGTCTAGAGAAGGTGAACATGTTTGTAGTGTTTGTCTAGAGAATGTGAACATCTCTGTAGTGTTTATCTAGAGAAGGTGAACATGTTTGTAGTGTTTGTCTAGAGAAGGTGAACATCTCTGTAGTGTTTGTCTAGAGAATGTGAACATCTCTGTAGTGTTTATCTGGAGAATGTGAACATCTCTGTAGTGTCTGTCTAGAGAATGTGAACATCTCTGTAGTGTTTATCTAGAGAATGTGAACATCTCTGTAGTGTTTGTCTAGAGAAGGTGAACATCTCTGCAGTGTTTGTCTAGAGAAGGTGAACATGTTTGTAGTGTTTGTCTAGAGAATGTGAACATCTCTGTAGTGTTTGTCTAGAGAAGGTGAACATCTCTGTAGTGTTTGTCTAGAGAAGGTGAACATCTCTGTAGTGTTTGTCTAGAGAAGGTGAACATCTCTGTAGTGTTTGTCTAGAGAAGGTGAACATCTCTGTAGTGTTTGTCTAGAGAAGGTGAACATCTCTGTAGTGTTTGTCTAGAGAAGGTGAACATCTCTGTAGTGTTTGTCTAGAGAATGTGAGTATCTCTGTAGTGTTTGTCCCCTGTCATATTTTTTCAAGTTTTTCCAACTTTATTTACATCCAGCACAATATTTATTTTGCCATAGGCTGAGGATTTCTATAATCATAATTTTTTTTTAATACTTTCATTTATAAATGTTTTGGGTTTGTATTTTTAGATTAATTTGATGTTTCCTTTGCTCATAGAGCTGTTACATTCTCTATGAGCATGACGAAAGGAAACATGAAAAGTAATCTTGTTTTCTTTGTGGTCTCCTTTTTTCACATCACTTAGCCATCATGATTCTTTTTTGTAGCATTCTTTTAGGTCTCTTCTATTGTCATAATTATAGGATTTACTTTGTTTTATTCTTCTTGGTCTCTTGTTATCACATTCAGGTCTTCCTCTTCTTTCACATATTATATTATTGATTTTGTACTGTGTTTTGCACTTTGTAGGCCAGTTCATTCATCTTCAACACAATTATATATATATGATTGCTTTCATAGCCTTTCACTTTCTTTGACTATTTTGCAAGGCAGCACATTCAAACATAGTTTTCTCTTCTTATAACTTATCTTTTTCCCTTTCTTCATAAACCCATAGTCACTCTCTCCATCATAAAATACTATGTTGTTCCTTGCTAAATGTTTAACTTCAGCATCTGTTGCACTTCATCTTACGTTTGAAAACACACCTCATCAAGATATTTTCATAATTTTTGCATAGCCATAGTCATAATTATTTTGAAAGTAGACATTGATAAACTAAAGTTCTTTCATGGCTAGCTTCTAGAAGAATATTTTATTACTTGAATGTGGATTGCCCACTAGCTAGTGATTGTTGCTGCAGATTCTTGGATCCTCATTAGGTGCTATGTCAGATGGTTTTGGAGATCATCTCTTTCCACATCTCTTGGTCCTTCAAGCATATCTTAATTTCAGTCTGTGATTTTTTTATTATGCCATTTGGATAAACTGTTCGATACTCTTTCTCTTGTTGATTTTCTTCTGCTCTCTTTCCATTCATTCTGTTTGTTGTTATAGTATTCTCAATGCCTTCTTTTTCAATGCTTTCTTTAAAACCCAGTAAATGTAAATGTCTTTGTCAGGTCGGGTAATTTTACCTGCTACTGTATGCAGTAAACAGTACAACCTGTGGATGCCCCGCTGCCTTGCAGGTAAGCTCGGGAGAGTAAATGGCTAAGGGAGGGTACCCCGAAGTAGAACAACCCCACTGCCTTGTGGGTGAGACTTTTTAGTCAAAGGCTAGCAGAGCCAACCGTAAACAAACCGACGGAAGGCAACAGAAAACCACCGACATAACTTCTTTGTACAATCATGAATCGCCACAAACATTATAGTGAAAGAAAGCAAAAGTAAAGGACTTAGCCTTAATAGCAAAAAGATAGAGGTAATGGTAACAACAAAGAAAAAGACATCACCTCAGTGCAGAATAAAGACAAGTGGAACAATATTAAAACAGGTAAATGAATTTAAATATTTGGGAACTTTGTTAACCTCAGATGGAAGATGTACAAAGGAGGTGAGGTGCAGAATGGCTCAGGCAAAAGCAGCTTTCCAAAAAATTAGGAAGATACTATGCAATGCATTTTTGACAATAGAAACAAGAAAAAGAGTTCTTAAATGTTATGTAGAGCCAGTCTTCACATATGGATGTGAATCATGGACGATAGGACAACAGACACGAAAATCACTGGAGTCTGTAGAAATGTGGTTTTACAGAAGAATGTTGAGAGTACCAAGGACAGCTAAGAAGAGTAATGAAGATGTTCTGAGAGAGGTCAAAGCAAAAAGAGAGCTAATTTCCAATATTAGGAAGAAACAATCATAATTTTTTGGCCATGTAATGAGAAGAGAACAACTGTAATATATTGTAACAACTGGGAAAATTAAGGGACGAAGAGATAGAGGGAAGCAAAGAGAAAAAATAACAGACAGCTTAAGAGAATGGCTTCGCAGAAGGTCAACAACAGAAATGATAAATAGCTGCCGAGATTGAAAGTTGTGGAGAGACATGATCACCTACGCCAGCAGGCCTGGTATTTGATGATGATGATGATATGTAAATTGTCTTTTTCTTATGATTCTGAAATTTCTGGTTTTCCAGCTCTTTTTAAACATTCTTCATTAGTCATTCTTTGCTATCCTTGGAAACTATAATTGTTGGATGACAAAATAATATTATAATTCATATTTCATTGGTGAGACTACATGTTTAATGCTGCATTACAGTGAGGATTAGTTTAGTCAAAAGTCCATCCTTATTGCAAATCAGACCAAATCCATAAGTGCTTAGATCTCCTCAGAAGTATATCCTCAACATGTAGCGACTAATGACACAAGTGTTATGTATTTTTTTACAAGTCATTATACTATATATATATATGCTTTAACTTTGCCTTTCCATAAGATTATTTTGATCTGCGTTGCTTCCATTATGAAGATATTGTATGACAATGCAAACTTCACTTCAGCACTAAGTTCTCTTATTGGAAACAAACTGGACTGGAAATTAGATTTTTTTAGCTTTGATCTGTATTTACCATCCATGACACACATATATATAATATCTCATTTTGAAACTGTCATTTTTTACCTCAGGTTTGTAAATACTTTCTTGGGAACAAAAACATTGCAATATTAATCTTTTTTATCACTTGTAATTGCAATTTATGTGTATGTACATGCTATTGTCACTGACATAACCTTTTATAAGTTAATTGTTGTAGTTCTGACATCTAAATGCAAACAAATTCAAGTTAGAAATTAATTATCAATTTGCCTGGTTTTCTTTTTCACTGAAGCTTTGTTTGCATGCACAACAGTCAGAATTGAAACTTGTTTTGTTGACTGTAGTGTGCCTACATATTTTAATATTACTATGGTTCTACTACCAAGGTCATTATCAAAATCTGTTTTAAAATGATTCAATTTTCCATTTTTCTTCCTTAGTCTGTCTACCACTTATTTTTTTTTTTTCTAGCACCTGCTTATTTTTAGTTCTGCAAGGGTCAATCAAAAAATTTACGCTTAAGTTTGAAGGAGTTATGGTATTTATCTGACAATTGATGTGAGCTTTAGTCCTTCTCCACAAATTCACCTCTCAAAGGAATGCACTTCTCTCATCACTTCTTCACCATCCTGATGTTCGGATTGTAGAACTCCTTAGTCTGGGCCCTGGACAATGTCTCCTGTTCACCATCGTTCACTTCAGGTATGACATCGAGTTCCTTCCTGGTCTCATCTGGGATAACACCGATGAGAAAGATGCAGTCATCTATACAGATGGATCTGTAATACAACACCAAAGAAAAGGAAAGGAAAATAAAGAAAGGAAAGGAAAGGGAAAAAAAAGGAGTGCATGGGCATTTACCTCATGCTCGGCAGACAGAATAGTCAAGGAAGACAGTGGTGCATATATTATGACCACGACCAGCATGATGATGGAGGTGATGGCAGTGACCAAGACATTCATTTGGTTAGAGTCACAAGACTACTACACCCACGCCTGTATACTGAGTGATTTGATGAGCATGATAAGAAAAGTGGAGGTGGGCTCTGTATGTATACAATGTGTAGAGCCATTGCAGAAGTAAAAAAATATGTAAGGTCACCTTTGTCTACGTCCCAAGACATGCGGGAGTACGGGGAAATGAAAGAGCAGACAGGTTGACTAGCTGCGCTATCGTTGAGGACGGTCTACAATGGATCGGTCGGACATCATGAATGCCCTCCGGGGAGTGGTAAGGACACAGGACTTCAACAACCATGAGTCCACGTCACTCCTTCAGATGAAAGAGATGGGAGTTAGGATGGGCACAGCCAGAAACAAGCTGGATGCTGCGAGACTTGCTGAGGAGGGGATCTAAGCACCTATGGATATGTTCGGAGTGCATTGATGATGACCCACAAATAACTCAATAGCTCTATGAATGCACAGAGGCTAGAGAACTGTAGTTCACATCAGATTTCATATGTTTGTATTTACTCTTCATATTAATACTAAGGTGCAAATCATTTTGACTGACCCTAGTATCTATCAAGTGTAAAGTAGTAAATGACTGATTGTTACAAGCTTTTGTACTATTTTGGTTTTCCTTTTTTTTCCCCCCATGTTTATGTTTGAGATCAGATATTTAAATTCCCCTGTCCAGTATTTTTTATCTTCATTTCTTCTAATGTTCCCCCTAGTTTTGCAGCTTATGCTCATTCAGCCACACATCTTTAAAGCAACTAATCTTGTTCAACTTAAGAGACTTTTAACGTAACTGCCGAGTCAGCAGAAATGATATTTTATGTTTTTATATTGTAAAAAGTTTTCAGTAACATTTAACAAATTTGTGGATTTGATATACTTTATATCTTGTCCATGTCTTGTTGCCTTGCTGTGATAATTTTACCCTGCATTCCTAAGAGGTTGTGAAACTGGAAGTATTGTCACTGTTGTTTCACACAATCATACATCTTCTAGCATTGTTCATTGTTGTCGGAATTGACATCACAGTATACTCCAGGCAAGCCATAAGTGCTGAGCCACCATAAACAGCTGACAGACTATGTGTACACTGATGGTTCTACTAGCTCAGAGGTAGCCCTACCTCAAACTTGCAGGTTATCAATTTTAACCTTGTAGGTTACAAACAAATGACATTTAATAGAAACAAATATTGCTAGAGGTCTTAATTTGATTAATCTGCTGGCCAATTTTATTCATAAGTTAATAAGGTAATATTATAAATGGACCTGACACAAGTTTGCTTTCAGGAGACTCATTCAGAAGTAATATTTTAGAAATGTGTACTAATAGTATTGACCAGTGCTTTTCCTCTGTGGAGCAATTTAGAGCAGTTTAGAACTTGATTTATCTTGAAGTGACTATAAAATATAATTGGTCATCTGGAAAGAAAAGCTTCAATGGGATGGGTGTGTAGCTAATTTTTGTATAGGTTTGAAGAGATGTATTGTACTGTATTTCATTGAAAGTGCCTTAACTATAGTGGTGGTGCAGTATTTCTCTGAAAGTGCCTTAACTATAGTGATGGTGCAGTATTTCTCTGAAAGTGCCTTAACGATAGTGATGGTGCAGTATTTCTCTGAAAGTGCCTTAACGATAGTGATGGTGCAGTATTTCTCTGAAAGTGCCTTAACGATAGTGATGGTGCAGCATTTCTCTGAAAGTGCCTTAACTATAGTTATGGTGCAGTATTTCTCTGAAAGTGCCTTAACGATAGTGATGGTGCAGTATTTCTCTGAAAGTGCCTTAACGCTAGAGATGGTGCAGTATTTCTCTGAAAGTGCCTTAACACTAGTGATGGTGCAGTATTTCTCTGAAAGTGCCTTAACTATAGTGATGGTGCAGTATTTCTCTGAAAGTGCCTTAACGATAGTGATGGTGCAGTATTTCTCTGAAAGTGCCTTAACTATAGTTATGGTGCAGTATTTCTCTGAAAGTGCCTTAACGATAGTGATGGTGCAGTATTTCTCTGAAAGTGCCTTAACGCTAGAGATGGTGCAGTATTTCTCTGAAAGTGCCTTAACGCTAGAGATGGTGCAGTATTTCTCTGAAAGTGCCTTAACGCTAGTGATGGTGCAGTATTTCTCTGAAAGTGCCTTAACGCTAGAGATGGTGCAGTATTTCTCTGAAAGTGCCTTAACGCTAGTGATGGTGCAGTATTTCTCTGAAAGTGCCTTAACTATAGTGATGGTGCAGTATTTCTCTGAAAGTGCCTTAACGCTAGAGATGGTGCAGTATTTCTCTGAAAGTGCCTTAACGCTAGTGATGGTGCAGTATTTCTCTGAAAGTGCCTTAACTATAGTGATGGTGCAGTATTTCTCTGAAAGTGCTTTAACTATAGTGATGGTGCAGTATTTCTCCGAAAGTGCCTTAACTATAGTGATGGTGCAGTATTTTTCTGAAAGTGCTTTAACTATAGTGATGGTGCAGTATTTCTCTGAAAATGTCTTAACTATAGTGATGGTGCAGTATTTCTCTGAAAGTGTCTTAACAATAGTTATGGTGCAGTATTTCTCTGACTGAAAGTGCTTTAACTATAGTGATGGTGCAGTATTTCTCTGAAAGTACCTTAACAATAGTTATGGGTCAGTATTTCTCTGAAAGTACTTTAACTATAGTGATGGTGCAGTATTTCTCTGGAAATGTCTTAACTATAGTGATGGTGCAGTATTTCTCTGGAAATGTCTTAACTATAGTGATGGTGCAGTATTTCTCTGAAAGTGTCTAAAGATAGTGATGGTGCAGTATTTCTCTGAAAGTACCTTAACGATAGTGATGGTGCAGTATTTCTCTGAAAGTGCCTTAACAATAGTTATGGTGCAGTATTTCTCTGAAAGTGCCTTAACAATAGTTATGGTGCAGTATTTCTCCGAAAGTGCCTTAACAATAGTGATGGTGCAGTATTTCTCTGAAAGTGTCTTAACTATAGTGATGGTGCAGTATTTCTCTGAAAGTACCTTAACAATAGTGATGGTGCAATATTTCTCTGAAAGTGCCTTAACAATAGTGATGGTGCAGTATTTCTCTGAAAGTGCCTTAACGATAGTGATGGTGCAGTATTTCTCTGAAAGTGCCTTAACGATAGTGATGGTGCAGTATTTCTCTGAAAGTGCCTTAACGCTAGAGATGGTGCAGTATTTCTCTGAAAGTGCCTTAACGCTAGTGATGGTGCAATATTTCTCTGAAAGTGCCTTAACAATAGTGATGGTGCAGTATTTCTCTGAAAGTGCCTTAACGATAGTGATGGTGCAGTATTTCTCTGAAAGTGCCTTAACGATAGTGATGGTGCAGTATTTCTCTGAAAGTGCCTTAACGCTAGAGATGGTGCAGTATTTCTCTGAAAGTGCCTTAACGCTAGTGATGGTGCAGTATTTCTCTGAAAGTGCCTTAACTATAGTGATGGTGCAGTATTTCTCTGAAAGTGCCTTAACGCTAGAGATGGTGCAGTATTTCTCTGAAAGTGCCCTAACGCTAGTGATGGTGCAGTATTTCTCTGAAAGTGCCTTAACTATAGTGATGGTGCAGTATTTCTCTGAAAGTGCCTTAACTATAGTGATGGTGCAGTATTTCTCTGAAAGTGCCTTAACTATAGTGATGGTGCAGTATTTCTCTGAAAGTGCCTTAACTATAGTGAAGGTGCAGTATTTCTCTGAAAGTGCCTTAACTATAGTGATGGTGCAGTATTTCTCTGAAAGTGCTTTAACTATAGTGATGGTGCAGTATTTATCCGAAAGTGCCTTAACTATAGTGATGGTGCAGTATTTTTCTGAAAGTGCTTTAACTATAATGATGGTGCAGTATTTCTCTGAAAATGTCTTAACTATAGTGATGGTGCAGTATTTCTCTGAAAGTGTCTTAACAATAGTTATGGTGCAGTATTTCTCTGACTGAAAGTGCTTTAACTATAGTGATGGTGCAGTATTTCTCTGAAAGTACCTTAACAATAGTTATGGGTCAGTATTTCTCTGAAAGTACTTTAACTATAGTAATGGTGCAGTATTTCTCTGGAAATGTCTTACCTATAGTGATGGTGCAGTATTTCTCTGGAAATGTCTTAACTATAGTGATGGTGCAGTATTTCTCTGAAAGTGTCTTAACGATAGTGATGGTGCAGTATTTCTCTGAAAGTACCTTAACGATAGTGATGGTGCAGTATTTCTCTGAAAGTGCCTTAACAATAGTTATGGTGCAGTATTTCTCTGAAAGTGCCTTAACAATAGTTATGGTGCAGTATTTCTCCGAAAGTGCCTTAACAATAGTGATGGTGCAGTATTTCTCTGAAAGTGTCTTAACTATAGTGATGGTGCAGTATTTCTCTGAAAGTACCTTAACAATAGTGATGGTGCAATATTTCTCTGAAAGTGCCTTAACAATAGTGATGGTGCAGTATTTCTCTGAAAGTGCCTTAACGCTAGTGATGGTGCAGTATTTCTCTGAAAGTGCCTTAACGATAGTGATGGTGCAGTATTTCTCTGAAAGTGGCTTAAAGAAAATCATATACAGTTTTTTTACAAAAAGTGCATTTAGGAGATTGATGATACAGTATCCTACAAAAGTGCTTTAAAGGAGAAAGAGGAATATTTGTACTGCTTGAAGTGAAAAAATAGCTGTTAATTTTCTGAACTGAGTGCCTTGTCCATGCTGTGTGTTTTTTTAAAAATAGAATAATGGGTTGACTGTATTACCTAAATGTGTTAAATAGAATTAATGTTGAATGTTACTAAAGTGCCTTATATGGAATAAATATGTTATTTAAAGTGCATGGAACAGAATATGTCTTGAATCTGAACATAAGGTACTTCAAGTAAAATGAATGTTGGTTGTATTTCTCCTTAAATTTAATGAAGGTTGATACATGTTGCATAAAGTGCCTTAAAAGAATGAACTTATTTCTATATTTCTTCTAATCCAAATTTGAATATTAGGCTTCTGAGTTCAATCTTCTCAAAGCCCAATAATAATGACATGTTGCATACAACTCGCTCACAAGGATCGTTCAGAGGTAAACTAGTAAAGTTGTACTGAAAATCATGTGTACAGCCGATATGATTGTGTGTCTAGTATGCAGAGGCTGTGACCTTGAGCTACCAATATATCTCCATAATTGCTCAACCGCCCGTGCCAGTGGAATCATCTGAATTAACATCTTATCTCATTTGAAGGATCCAAACAAAGAAAGGCAGCTGCAGTCCATCATAGCAGCTACAGCACATGCCAAAAGACATAAGGCGTAGCCGCAACGTAAGTATATGAATGGAACGAGAAAGGCCAAAAATGACATCATTAGAGTAAGAGGTTTCTCCTCATCAGGATTCAGCAATCATGGAAGATATGATATGGTGTGATGGTATGGAAAACTGGTGTGTCACAGTCAAGGAGGTGGTGTTATTAGACACTAGTGTTGGATCAGCCTATCACGCCACTCATAATCAACTAAAGTTCTCATAATGTGCAGATACCTCTGGGAAAGTACTAAAGTTCTCATAGTGTGCAGATACTACTAGGAAAGTACTAAAGTTCTCATAGTGTGCAGATACTACTAGGAAAGTACTAAAGTTCTCATAATGTGCAGATACTACTAGGAAAGTACTAAAGTTCTCATAGTGTGCAGATACTGCTAGGAAAGTACTAAAGTTCTCATAATGTGCAGATACTACTAGGAAAGTACTAAAGTTCTCATAGTGTGCAGATACTGCTGGGAAGGTACTAAAGTTCTCATAATGTACAGATACCGCTGGGAAAGTACTAGAGTTCTCATAGTGTGCAGATACTGCTGGGAAAGTACTAGAGTTCTCATAATGTACAGATACCGCTGGGAAAGTACTAGAGTTCTCATAGTGCACCGCTGGAAAAAAAATTTTTTCAGACAGTGCGCAATCACTCATGCATTTCCTACATAACCACTTTGAGAGATTTCAGCTGGTCATGAATGATGTGATGGTTTGATCCAAAACTAATGTCCAATCTTTAACTGTAGCATGATGGTTTTCATACATTTATGCACAACTCACATATTTGAGCACAACTCGCACATTTGTGCACAACTCGCACATTTGTGCACAACTCATACACTTGTGACCGTACTGAACTCTCATCTGATGATGAATCTCTACAGGTTTCATGCCTTCAGTAAACAATTCTCACAACACTGTGCGGCTCTTGCATGATGTAATGTTGCAAGGGAACTGCCATCTTGTTAACTGTTTCCCAAGTCCCCATGTACACCATCTACTTGTAGCTCAAGGTCACCGCCTTTGCAAAGATATGACCATTGTTGTCTTGGCTGACGGTTTAGTGGAAACTATTGTGTATATTTTTTTTGAGGTTTTGTTTTTGTCAAGCAGCTTCTCTCGTGGCTGATTCTACCAATGTTTGACAAAACACATTTGGCCACAGAATGAACAAGTCAGGCCCACTTGTCCACAGGATTTTCCATATTTTTTTCATGAGTCTTTTCACTTCCATATGTTGCCATAGTGCAGCCTCAAATGATATAATGCCATTTTGTAAGTACAGGCTATCCGTGATGTGCGATCTCTTGTGTCAGATGTTCCCAGTCATTTTTACATATGAAGTCATTCAGAGATGATTTACAAATATCTCTATATCGTATTTTTGGTCTGCCGATTTGTTTTTCTGTGTATTAGTTTACCATATAGTATTTGATTAGGTATGCGGTTTTCTTCCATTCGCTGGACGTGCCCCAGCCATCTTAACCTTCGGCTTCTGAGCATTGACCTGATTGTTAGGGTCTTTTAGCATGCAGGACTGTTAAATTGGTTTGTTTTTTTTTCTGCTATTTGATGTGCATTATTATATGGAGACATCGCATGTAGAAGATATTTAATCTTTTTATTTTCATGATTTGCGTATGTTGTCCAGATTTCAGGAGATACATATAAGAGTAGACAATCTTCAAAATTGATTAACACAGGTTTGATGTCCTATTGACTTAGAGGTACTGTTTTCTGAACATATTAGTGTGAAATATTAGGCAGTGAAAATAAGTTGGATGCTTTGCCAAAGTTATTGAGTTATTTGTGGGTCATCATCATTGCACTCCGAACATGTCCATGGGAGCTCAGATCCCCTTCTCAGCAAATCTTGCAGTGTCCAGTGACTGACGACTTCAGTTCTGTGTTGGTTGTAAGTCTTCTTACGCGCCCACTAAGTTTCTCGTTTCTGATTGCGCCCATTTTAAGTCCCATCGCTTTCATCCGAAGGAGTAACGTGGACTCATGGTTGTCTAAGTCCTGTGCCCTTTCCACATCTCTGAGGGCATTGATGACGTCTCACCGATCCATTGGTTGGCTGTCTTCAAAGACAGCACAGCTAGCCAACTTGTCCGCTCTTTCATTTCCCCGTACTCCCGCATGTCCTGGGATGTAGATAAAGGTGACCTTATGTACTTTTGACCTGCAATGACTCTACTCATCGGATACGTACAGAGCTCACCTCCGCTCTTCTTATCAGACTCATCAAATCACTCAGTATACAGGCATGGGTGTAGTCTTGTGACTCTAATCAGATGAATTCACTGCTATCATCTCCATTGTCATGCTACTTGTGGTAGGCACCACTGCTTTTCTTGACTATTCTGCCTGCCGAACGTGTCAAGGTATTCGATCAGTGATTGTAGGTTGGCTTCACTAACAGCGACTAGGGCTGTATCATCAGCATATAACAGTTCTTTAAGTAGAGCATTTTTTGTTTGTTTTTGCTCTCAGTTGTGCTAAATTGAACTGTGGGCTATCTGATTTTGTGTGAATATAAATGTTGCCTCAGCTGTTTTCGAAGGCGTAATTTAGAAGCGGCGCAGCAAAAAAAAAAAAAGAAAGATGCCAAAAAGGGTGGGGGCGAGGACATATTTCTATTTTACTCCACCGTTGACCTTAAAACTCTTTGATGAACTCCCATCAAAGTGGATTTTAGCATTCATGTTTTCATGAAAGGATATAATCAGCTTAAGTAATTTAGGTGGGCAGCCTATGCTTTCTAACACCCTGTAGAGCCCATCTCTATTTACTGAGTCGAAGGCCTTTGTGAGATCCACAAAGACAATATAGAGCGGCATATTTTGTTCCCGGCATTTTCTTGTAGTTGTCAAAGTGTGAAAATCATATCTATAGTTGATCTCCCAGCTCTGAAGCTGCTAGAGATACAATGAAATATATGTTGAGTTTGTGATTTTTAATTCAATTTATCCAGTCTCTCCACTGAACGACCCTTGCTTAGTGCACACTTGATTGTTTGTATGTTTATATATTTTACCTTAGAGAGTTACGGATATTTACATGATTTTTCGCAACTGGCTACATAATTTGTACACGAGCAAAACAATAGTACAATGATATTGTACATTATATCTTGTTCTGCTCTATATTATTGTTGACCTGCACGTCCTACTATATCTTGTTCTGCTCTATATTATTGTTGACCTGCACGTCCTATACATTTGTACACATTATTTTTACATTCCTGTTTTGGATGCCTTCGTATGTAAATAAACAAATGTGATTAGAATTACTGAAAACCCAATCCAGTACTTATCTACATTTGCTGGTGTACTAACGTCATCTTATAGAACATCGGCAAGTGGCTTGCATCTGAAACAGAATTGTGATATCGTTTGTTAACTTTCTGCCTACAAATCGGATAAACACTAATAGAAGAAAAGTTGACATTTAGACATGAGCAATCTCCCCTTATATATATAATATGAACCATCACATCATTCACGACGAGCTGAAATCTCTCAGTGTTTGTGTAGCAATTATATATATATAAATGTATGTTATATTTGGCCTGAATTTAATAAACAACTGTGAGAAAACTGACTTCTTTGTTATGTCGCATCAGAAATTGTCATTGATTCTCTGTTATTAAGTTTTGAAGAAGCTGTATTTTAAGTGTTGCATATATTTTTACCTGTTCTTCATGTGCAAACTAATAGATGTGTCACCAACAAGCAAGGAAGACTTGTTTTGTGGGGAGGAGGGGTGGTCGTGGATTGGAGGATTAGTGAATTAAGAACCGACAGTTCCAGAAACAACATGGCATTGATGCCAAATATTTGTCATATTTTATGCTTCAGTAATTGTTGTAACAAAATATTGATATTATTTATTCATGACATCACATGTTGCAAAATGTAAATGACAAAACTTGCAATTGCATTCTTTCATTTTTCTTTCTACATCTTTCTCTTCTAGCCTTTGACTTTGACAAATTTTTCACTGTTTTCTATGTCTTTCTACTGTCGCATCACACATTTGCTCCCAGCGTTGCGCATCAGAATTTTTTTTTTTTAAGAAACTCCTTTATTTGTGCATGTTTCTTCTTCTTCTCCTTTGGTGTTCCTGTGCGATATCATATGTTCATATAGAAACACGAGCCACCTCTATGTATTTTGTTGTTACCAGAAAGTCATCATAAGTACCCCATAGTTTGTGTGCAAATTGTCATCTATCCTAGGGTAGAAACTAAGTTCTCAGTTCTCTTTACAGTTAATATGTGTGAAGGACGTAATATGGAGTCAGTAGGCCGGCTTGTGTGCTGTGGGGATGTAGTCATCTCCATTAAGTAGATGCGATTTTCTGTCTACAGTGTCCTGATCGGAGTCGAAAGATCTGGTCAATTATGCACACTTTTGGAAATGTACTGTTTGATGTAGTCTGCAATAAGTAAGGTAAAGGTTCCCTCCCATTGCTGGACGTACGCGTCGTATGGAAGATACGGTGTGGCAGACATTGAGTACTGGAGACAATGTGACGACCATGTGCTCAGAGAAGAGGAACAATACTGGCAACGAGATGGATTGCAGTTTGTCCAACCGATAATAATTGTTAACCTGTTAGAGACTTTTGATTTGGAATGAGATATGTATGACATGCATACATTATGTTTGTTTGATACTTTGGTCAAAGTTTACCTATCTCTATGACGAAGATATAAAATCAAATAAAAAAATGTGCACTCTTCAATGTGATGCGGATATACATTTGACTTGCATTGTTAGAAAATTAACGTAATTTACGGTAAAATCTTATTTTTAGTCCACACGGTTTGATATTTTCCTAAAATTATATAACAAAAAACGATTTGTGCAAAATTCCGAGTACCTATGTACGTAAATGTTATAAAATCTTAAGGTCGGTGAAAAAATAAGATTTCATGCAAAAAATTACTAAAATTTATCAAACAGTTTCCGAGATAATAAACTCTGGGGGCGCTAATTTCTGAATGAACTATAACACTATATTCTGTATACGTTTACTTTGCTACACCCACAACTTCTCTCTATATATCAAACAACAGTTTCTACATAAATCTCAAAGATATCTATATATTTATAAAGATGTACAACCTTAAACTTCGGCCAATATAAATCTTTATATTGAAGAAAAAAAATGAAAAATACATTATCATAGGGCACGTGGACGTTTTTTTTAAAAATTTATATATATATATATATATATATATAGGTAATAAAAGGGCCTCTTACATAAGTGTTGTGTTACTTAATTTACAGAACGTAAGGTTGTTCTTTTTCTTTCCATCCATCAGTCCGTCCGTCTGTCACATTAAGCACATAAAAGAGTCAGATGGTAACACTGTGCCAGTATTTGCAAGGCAGATCAAGACCATTTGTAAACATGACTGAGATCTTGTAAATAGTTGACCTCAAATGTGAATGTCAATGTATCACTATTATAGAACATATTATATAGAATAACTTCAAGTCCCACATTGACCGTATTTGTCACTACTTCCTGCATGTCGATAAAGACAAGGGAAACAATTGTGTTTCAAATTAAAGGTAAGGTAAAGTACGAGACTTGAACCGGCGTCTTAGGACGCGAGTTTACACCCATATGTGCTCGGCCGCCTATCCAGTAATATTCGGAGATTTCTAGATAGTGTCGCCTCAAGCATCGAAACTCACGATGCGAGGCAACATTCCTCACCTTCCCAGGGTAATACCATGGTACCCATTTTTGCCAACGGCTGGGTCGACCGAGGGGGTATTTTTTTTGTCCAACTACGAGTACAACTCACACTGCTCCCAGCGGGAATCGAACACGGGTTGTCCGAACATCGGTAGTCCAGTCGGGTGGTTTTCCCAACTAGGCTACCGAGGTCCCCCTAAAAATTAAAAGTATGTTCCTTTACTAAAATCCCTTGAATATTTTTTTTCACGTTATAAAATTAATTTGTCGCTGTTAGTCGAGACGATTCGATTGAGTTATTTGCCCCCCCCCCCCTCAGCAAATCTTGCAGTGTCCAGTGACTGATGACTTCAGTTCTGTGTTGGTTGTAAGTTTTCTTACACGCCCACTAAGTTTCTCGTTTCTGATTGTGCCCATTTTAAGTCCCATCTCTTTCATCCGAATGAGTAACGTGGACTCATGGTTGTCTAAGTCATGTGCCATTTCCGCATCTCTGAGGGCATTGATGACGTCCGCCCGATACATTGGTTGACTGTCTTCAATGACAGCGCAGTTGACAAAGGTGACCTTACGTATTTTTGACTTATGCAATGACTCTACCCAGTGCATACGTACAGAACCCGCCTCCACTTTTCTTATCATGCTCACTCAGTATACAGATGTGGGTGTAGTAGTCGTGTGACTCTAACCAGATGAATGCCTTGGTCACTGCCATCACCTCTATCGTCATGCTACTTGTGGTCATAACGTATGCACCACTGTCCTCCTTGACTATTCTGTCTGCCGAGCGTGCTGTAGATGCCCATGCACTCCTTTGGTGTCGTATTACAGCTGTATATATATGACTGCATCTTTCTTATCGTGTTATCCCAGATGAGACCGTTGACCTCCACATTGACCACGACTGAGTTCTGTTCCCTACATTTCCTGTCGAGTGTGACAATACACGAGAATGTCCCCCTGAATGACGTAGACACCGGTATCCACTCCTCGCCAGCGTTGATATTGGTAAGCCCACAGACCTGTTTGGTGACATCTTATGCTCGGCCCACCCATGATTTGCCTCTTTTTAGCCTGACACCCTTTTCTGTGTTGAGCTCATGATGCAATGGATGCTCTTTACCTGCACTTTTCTTCAGGTATGCTTGTGCCCTCCAGATCTTGATCCTGTCATCTATGGTTGGAAAGTCAAGAAGATACCTCATTGCTACACAGGGAGTGTCCCTAGTACACCCCAAGATAATGAGCATAGCTTTATTCTGTATTTTCTCCCGCTTGTCAATTTGCGTCTTACTGATTGTAAGAATTGTCAGGGCATACTCGATTGGTGCGAGGACTAGTCTCTGGAACAGAAGAGTAAGTAGCCTCTGCTTGATGTTGGCAGCTGCCATGACCTTCAAGGTGGCCACTCCTTTGCAGGATTTTGTTAGCACATGGTCTACGTGGTCCCGAAAACACAGGCTGCGATCAAACTGAACTCCGAGTTCTACTCTAATCTATTTTCTCATGTTGCTCAACTCTAGTTATGTTCGACTTAGCTAAGACCGTTATGACCCTGTTCCTGTTCACCTCATCAGCTCCCATTCGTACCGCCGGTGTTTCCGTGTTAACGATATGATTGTTAAGTGAGAACCATGCTACTGATGCTTTATTTTGATTAACCGAGGCCCCTGATACTCTACACCAGAAAGAGATGCGATCGAGTTCGTCTTGCATTGTGGAGGCGATTTCCCTTCTATCTCTTCCCTGTCGATATACCAGAATATCATCAGAAAAAGTCATAGTTCTTCCCCTCCCATCCAGCTGTTGTTCCGTGATCGTTATTGTATACACGTTAAATATAACTGATGACAATGGTGAGCTTTGTGGGAGCCCTGGACAAATGGATGTTGGCTCGGATGACCAACTTCCACATCTGAGTATCACTTTACTCTGAAACAGTGCAGCAGCGATCCAACTAATGAGGAAGGGGTGCACCGCCATGTTTGAGGAGCATATGCATGAGGTATTGAAATGGTACGCTGTTGTATGCATCCTCCAGATCTATAGCAGCAGCACATGTCTCCTCTCGTCTGTGGAAGCCTTTAAAGACTGCCGCATTGAGCCATGTCTGACCTGATAAGCGAAGACTGCCGCATTGAGCCATGTCTCTTTCTTATTTCTATAACCTCCGAGTGTGGGTGGGAATGCGCCCTTCTGTTCAATGTGACAGGTGAGGACACGGGAAACTATTTTCTCCAGTAGCTTACCAGCTGTGTTCTGAATTGTGATGATTCTGTAGGCACTGATCTAAGAATGGTCCTTGTTTGGCTTCGGTAGCGGTAGTAAATAGCTATGTAGCCACTCCTCTTTAATCTGGCCACTCTAAATGCTGGCATTAAACTCTGTGGCCAGTTTTTGCAAGTGGTCGTCAACTATATCGCCTGTTGGAGATGACGTCATGGGACGCACCAAAATGGCAGCTTATTTATATTCGAGCTATGGACTAAGCAATGTTTACATTGAACAACACGATATATGATATTGCTGCGAGTTGGCAGATTTTTGAAAATGTTTTCAAGGGTTTGAACATAAATGTTTATTCACAGTTCGTTAACCTTCGCTGTAGATAAAGTCGTTAATTCGATGGCTTCGTTTCAGACGTTTGGGACGTTGGTAGCTAAGGACCTAACTTGTGCAAACGGATGGCATTGGCAAGGATCATTTTGAATCTATGAAGTGGGCTCATTGTGTGTTTAACTCAAAAGCATATGTGCTTTTTAACCAATGACCTTTTTTTGGGGGACTCAATGAAGATATCCCCGATGGAAGAATAAACTGTACTATTAGTCCCATAAATGATTCGCTTCCAGAGGTTTATGATGTAAACAAGCAGTTTTGTCATTGCAAGTGAATAATGTCCACACCTATAATTGGTCAGGATTGTGTAGCAGCAGCAGCTTTATAGCGAACAAAGAAAACATCATAGGATTGTACAGTTCTGAAACAGCTATGCCATGCTACCCTAGAATTGCCTTTAATGGGATTACTGTGACCACAAACCACTCTCCATGTGTGTGCCACATATTTACACCCTAGAAAGAAATACTGAATATAACAACATCATGTGCCGTCTGTGATATTAATGACCACAGACCAGGAGCCTCCAGTATGATCGATACAACTGTTGCACCAAGCATTTCATCAGCAGAGCCATATCTATGGAATGTTAATCTGACATTGTTCTTGAATGATATCCAAGTTAATGAGACATCAGAATCGTGTGGCGGCAGCTACAAGAAGGGAGCGGAGAACATCAAGTTCTGCTGCTATAAAGGAGACTTGCCTTGCTATCCCAGAATTGCCTTAAACGGGATCACTGTAGTTGAAAACTTCTCCTCTTGTGTAAACTACACATTCACATCTAAGAGTGAATCAGTGAAGGTCACAAAATCATATTCTCTCTGTGGTTTTACTAACTACAGGTCATGTGGCTTCTGTTGGATTGGAAATGATAACTTACCACCACTGTGTGTCGATATGTTTGGAATTGGAGTCATCAATGACGGCCTAACATCATCAAGTGCTATAACGATCATCATTTTCGGGAGGACGTGAACTCCCATGGTATATGGTGGATAGGCGGCAGGAACCATTGAAGGCTATGTCTGAAAAGTGTTCCTTCTTGCAGTTTCCTCATATTCCAAGTCCGGCTTGTTGCAGGAGCTACTGAGTTAAGTGCTCTGTGCACACCGTGAGCTGTGTGTCTCATCCCTTTTGATCCTGCTTCGATATCCCGCTTGTTTACGATGAATGATGATATCGTATGACGGGGAACAGTTGGCTGTGTTCACTTTCTGCGCGGTTTCGCCTTATGTCTTTTGGCGTGTGCTGAGACTGCTACGATGGGGACTACAGTTACCTTTCTTTGTTTGGGAGATGAATTAGTAATTCGGATGATTCCACTGGCACGGGCGGTTGAGCAATTATGGATTTTAATTCATTTGCTGTGATACCGAGGCCTTCCATAACCAATAACCAATATATCGCCTATGTAGTCGGACCTAACACCATCTGGACCAGGAGCAGGAGGACGACTCGATGACCGACAAGACTCGGTAAACCTTTGTTAACATGTCATTGAACACAGAACGACAGTGAATACTGGTGCGAGTTGTATCATTCTTCATGGCCATCACATTATTGTGTTTTATTCTGATCATGGTTTGAGCTTTCTCTTTCTGCTGATAACTTTTAGAACGCTCTTGTCACTATTTTTAGCTGTTCATGACATTATTATGGAAAACCATATTTTTTACGTTCAATTGTTTCCTTATCTGCTGTCCTCCTGTCCTGGACCCACTACCAAGACTACTGGATATAAAGATATATTTTTTTTTCTTATCCCAATTGTCAAGAAACAATTTCTGGGTTGCCTAAAATCTTTTAAATTCTTTGAATAGCAGCCTGTGCCTAAGCTATTCTGCGCCTCACTCCTATTGTACCTTTCACTGTTCCATCCCATAGGTCCCTGCTACTTGAATTCATTGATTTTAATACTGTCCAATTTACTTCTATTGTGTATTTTAGAGGATTCTCTTTCTTTGTTACGATTTTTACTTCTGTATTTTCGCTGACGAGTTAATGCTAATGTATTTATTTGTCCTTTCCGTTATTATCATGCCAGATTGTAACTCTTGGGGATTATGAATGTATCAGCGAGTTGATCCTGAATCGATTTAGCGTCCAAATGTTGGAATGGAGACTTGAACAAAGCCCCTTTTCTTCTGTTGTAAATTCTTTGATGATTAAAAATGGTGTCATTTGTCCAATATTATGATTTATTTTGCTGCATCTTGAGTCTTACGCTGCTTCTTTGTTATTATATGACGCCTTACTGTCTTGTTTTCGCTTTTATGCATTGTCAGAGTTGGAGAAGGAGAAATTGACAGAGAAAGAAATGAGAAAGCACAAAGAATGAACATCCTCGATTTTGCATAGCCCAAAGAATGACTGAAGATATAAATTGAGAAGGTTGGCGAGGTCTATTAGTAGTGCCCTATTACTGCCAAGGTTATGGGATGAAGACGTTTATCTTATGTCGCTGTTCGTTACTTCAGTGTTATCCGTTAATTTTCATGCCGAATTGTTTACCTACATAATTTGTTTCGGCGTTGTTGCATGTTCTCTATGTTTTTGTTGACTGGTACTTTGTCGTCTTCGTTTAGAAGTTCCCGTGTTTCCAACGTTTGGGTTTACCGTTTTGCTAATCTTGTCCATTTATTTGATGAACATCAGGGAGGATGATACAACATGCGGGCATCCGTGTTCAACTCCCATCATTATCTGAAAATAGAACCTATTTGTTAACTCTATCGGACCCCTTTTTCTTGATGTATGAGAGTTTTACGAAACATGCTTGTAAGTTTATTCTATTTCTGCACGTTGTTTTTACGTGAGTATTGCACATCCGTTGCTTTTATGTGAGTATTGCACATCCGTTGCTTTTATGTGAGTATTGCACATCTGTTGGCTTTTATGTGAGTATTGCACATCCGTTGCTTTTATGTGAGTATTGCACATCCGTTGCTTTTATGTGAGTATTGCACATCTGTTGCTTTTATGTGAGTATTGCACATCTGTTGACTTTTATGTGAGTATTGCACATCTGTTGCTTTTATGTGAGTATTGCACATCCGTTGCTTTTATGTGAGTATTGCACATCCGTTGCTTTTATGTGAGTATTGCACATCCGTTGCTTTTATGTGAGTATTGCACATCCGTTGCTTTTATGTGATTATTGCACATCCGTTGCTTTTATGTGAGTATTGCACATCCGTTGCTTTTATGTGAGTATTGCACATCCGTTGCTTTTATGTGAGTATTGCACATCCGTTGCTTTTATGTGAGTATTGCACATCTGTTGCTTTTATGTGAGTATTGCACATCTGTTGGCTTTTATGTGAGTATTGCACATCTGTTGCTTTTATGTGAGTATTGCACATCCGTTGCTTTTATGTGAGTATGCACATCCGTTGCTTTTATGTGAGTATTGCACATCTGTTGCTTTTATGTGAGTATTGCACATCTGTTGCTTTTATGTGAGTATTGCACATCTGTTGCTTTTATGTGAGTATTGCACATCTGTTGCTTTTATGATAGTATTGCACATCCGTTGCTTTTATGTGAGTATGGCACATCTGTTGCTTTTATGTGAGTATGGCGCATTCTCTGTTTTATCTGGGGCAAAATATCTGTCTTTTAAAATGTTATTTTTAACAGATATTGAGAGTTGTATTTTTAGTGATACGCTAAAATAGTATATAAACAATAGTGATAAACAATACGTAACAAATATTATTAACATAATAACGAAGCAAAGAAAGATTGAGATCAACGGATTGTTGCCAAATACACTAGGTGGATATAGACCGGGCAGGTTATACTTCCGTTTCAAAATGGTGGAACGTTTCACGTTCTCTCGATCGCTGCAGGAAATACATCTGGGGTTTGCTTAATTTCGGCTCTCTGATGCAGTTTTCTGTGTTGAAATCAAAATGATGTTCTATTTAACAGTTCTCAATATGACGATCATCATTCTCGGGAAAACGTGCACTTCCATGGTATATGGTGGATAGGCGGCAGGAACCATTGAAGGCTATGTCTGAAAAGTGTTCCTTGTTGCAGGTTCCTCATATTCCAAGTCCGGCTTGTTGCAGGAGCTACTGAGTTAAGTGCTCTGTGCACACCGTGAGCTGTGTGTCTCATCCGTTTTGACCATGTTTCGATATTCCAATTGTTTACGATGAATGATAATATCGTATGACAGGGAACAGTTGGCTGTGTTCACTTTCTGCGCGGTTTCGCCTTATGTCTTTTGGTGTGTGCTAAGACTGCTACGATGGGGACTACAGTTACCTTTCTTTATTTGGGAGATGAGATATTAATTCGGATGATTACGCTGGCACGGGCGGTTGAGCAATTATGAATTTTAATTCGTTTGCAGTGATACCGAGGCCTTCCATAACCAATAATAGACCGGGCAGGGATACTGCTGCTAATGTTTCCATCCTTGCTTATGACGTCTACGAATCCTTTCAAAGGAAAGAGTAGTTCGTGTCCCAGGATAACTGGTGATTGACGCTCTCACGTGGCACGATAATGTATCAGGAGAATTGTCTATATGTGTCTTCGACGGACTAATATTGTTCACCCGTCACTGGTGACGACCGGCAGCTAGCCCCGCTGCTAACGTTACAATGGGGGTGGCGCTGTCTCTGAATAAGACCACTGGGTGACGTTGTTTACCACCACTATCTCTTGTTTTGAAGTGGGCGAATGGCGATTCCCAAACACACGTCGCCTGCAGCGTTGTTCTCGTGACACTTGGATACTCGGTCCGACTTGGACCGCTGGCTTGAGAAATTAACACGTCTACACCTGTGCCGGTGGAGCGGATATTGAGAAGCCCCGATTGTAATGAAACTGATTCCAAGAATAAAATATAATATAATAGAATTGATTCAAAGAATATAATATAATATAATATAATATGATATGATATGATATGATTGATATGATATGATATGATATGATATGATATGATATGATATGATATGAAATATATGATATGATATGATATGATATGATATGATATGATATGATATGATATGATATGATATGATATGATATGATATGATATGAAATATATGATATGATATGATATGACATGACATGACATGACATGACATGACATGACATGACATGACATAAAATAACATAACATAACATAACATAACATAACATAACATAGCATAGCATAACATAGCATAGCATAACATAACATAACATAACATAACATAACATAACATAACATAACATAACATAACATAATATAATATAATATAATATAATATAATATAATATAATATAATATAATATAATATAATATAATATAATACAATATAATACAGTATAATACAGTATAATACAGTATACAGTATAGTATAGTATAGTATAGTATAGTATAGTATAGTATCGTATAGTATAGTATAGTATAGTATAGTATAGTATAGTATAGTATAGTATAGTATAGTATAGTATAGTATAGTATAGTATAGTATAGTATAGTATAGTATAGTATAGTATAGTATAGTATAGTATAGTATAGTATAGTATAGTATAGTATAGTATAGTATAGTATAGTATAGTATAGTATAGTATAGTATAGTATAGTATAATATATGTAATATAATATAATATAATATAATATAATATAATATAATATAATATAATATAATATAATATAATATAATTGATTCAAAGAATAGAATAGAGTGAAGCTAAGATCACGTTGTCAAGCGAGCTGTGGATTCTGAAAAAAGATACTCTGCTGCCAGAGAGTTCCAAATTTTATTTTTTTTGGCAGAAGAGAGAAACATGTGGTTGGGGTTGGGGAGGGGGAAAGGAGACAACAATGAAAGATAAAGTTAAGTTATGTAAGACATGGTGACAATAGTGATGTTATAAACATAATGACAATAGTTATTTAATAAACATGGGGACAATAGTGATGTTATAAACATAATGACAATAGTTATTTAATAAACATGGTGACAATAAGTAATAGTGACAATATGGTTATGGTTATGGTTATGGAAGGGCCCGGTATCACTGCAAACGAACTAAAATCCATAATTGCTCAACCACCCGTGCCAGTGGAATCATCCGAATTAATATCTTATCTCCCAAAGAAAGGTAGCTGCAGTCCCCATAATAACAGTCTAAGCACACGCTAAAAGATATAAGACGAAACCGAACAGAAAGTGAACACAGCCATCTGTTCACCGTCATACGAAGTTATTCATAGTAAGCAATCGGAATATCGAAACACAATCAAAACGGGTGAATCGCACAGCTCACGGTGTGCACAGAGCACTTAACCCAGTAGCTCCTGCAACAAGCCGGAGTCGGAATATGAGGAAACTGCAACAAGGAACACTTTTCAGACACAGCCTTTAACGGTTCCTGCCGCCTATCCGCCATATTGACTGGAATGCATTATTAATAACGCTACACTGCTGAGAAATCAATAGTGGTGGGAACTTTGTTCAATCAGCACAGTAGGATAAATAAAACATGTTCTTTAGCGTACTCAATCACACACAGCTTGTGTGCTGTTGTGTAACAATGCTAGCCTTGTGCTCGATCAATAACATGTCAACTGATTTAAGAAAATCAAACAGGAGAAATTTAACACAATTAAAAATATATTTTTAAAATGGGAAAGTTTAAAGAACACAGCTGCGATAGTCAATGGTAGCACATGCGTGTCCATTCTCTGACATTCCCAGAGTTTTTTTTTATTGTTCTTTTTCAACATGGTTTGCTTGCTTGCTTGCGTTCGCCCTATGACTAAAGTATTCTAGAGTATTCGTAGACTGTAGAATTCCTCTTCGTCATCCGCCCTTAAAAGGACGTTAAGTGGGCGTGTCTGCGTTGTGTTGTGGTTTGCAGTATAACTATTATATCATGGTTTGATAAAGAGTTTAAACATTTTTGAAAGAACAATAAAAAATAAAGTTTGATAAATATCATGGTTTGATAAAGAACAATAAAAAATAAAGTTTGATAAATATCATGGTTTGATAAAGAACAATAAAAAATAAAGTTTGATAAATATCATGGTTTTATAAAGAACAATAAAAAATAAAGTTTCATAAATATCATGGTTTGATAAAGAACAATACACAATTTTTATTTATTTCCAGAAATGACAGTAATCAAAACGTAAATATATATATAAGTATATATATTTATATATAATAAATAAAATATTGCGTATCATATACACCCAGTTTTCAGGTTCCTTTAAAAAATTGTCTTATATGCTGGCAAATATGGGACCTAAAAATCCTCCCCCCCCCCAAAAAAAAAAAAAATAATAATGATTATAACAAATAAATAAAAGCCATATTTAAAACAATATATTTGTAAAATATATGTAAACATGATTGCTGAACATTAATATTAACGATGTCTACTTCTCAGACATTGTTTGTTTTAATATAAAAGTGACCTTGTAGTTATAATCTTGCTACTGTATAGTGAATATAGTTATGTTATAAACATAGTGACAATAATTATGCTATAAACGTAGTTACAATAGTTATGTTATAAACGTAGTTACAATAGTTATGTTATAAACGTAGTTACAATAGTTATGTTATAAACATAGTGACAATTCGACTGTGGAAAATGTAAAGGCAAATAGAAGACGCAAAAACTGAAGATTCAATAAATTATGATAGAACGTAGTTACAAACACATTGTTAGGACAAAGTCCATGAGTTCTTTGAAGGAGTTCAGAGGCAACATCAAGGAATGAAATCGAAGGGTGATTCATAAAATAGCGCATGTTATGTTTGAGTATTATAATTATGTGAACATTCACTTTTTTTCAAATTGTGAGAAAGGGAGGAGGTGGAGTTTGGAAGTTAAGGGGAGAACTAGGAGCCTACAATGTATACTTCTGGTTTCAGTTCCTTCCCCCACTGTGTGCACAATTGTCATATTTATATAGAGAAGAGAGAGTGAAGAAGAGACATTTGTATTGCGATGATGAAATAAAGAAGAGACACTTATACAGAGATTTGGGAATAAAGAAGAGACATTTATACAGAGATGGGGGAATAAAGAAGAGACATTTATACAGAGATGAGGGAACAAAGAAGAGACACTTGTATTGAGATAAAGGAATAAAGAAGAGACACTTGTATTGAGATAAAGGAATAAAGAAGAGACACTTGTATTGAGATAAAGGAATAAAGAAGAGACACTTGTATTGAGATAAAGGAATAAAGAAGAGACACTTGTATTGAGATAAAGGAATAAAGAAGAGACACTTGTATTGAGATAAAGGAATAAAGAAGAGACACTTGTATTGAGATAAAGGAATAAAGAAGAGACACTTGTATTGAGATAAAGGAATAAAGAAGAGACACTTGTATTGAGATAAAGGAATAAAGAAGAGACACTTGTATTGAGATAAAGGAATAAAGAAGAGACACTTGTACAGAGATTTGGGAATAAAGAAGAAACACTTGTATTGAGATAAAGGAATAAAGAAGAGACACTTGTATTGAGATAAAGGAATAAAGAAGAGACACTTGTATTGAGATAAAGGAATAAAGAAGAGACACTTGTATTGAGATAAAGGAATAAAGAAGAGACACTTGTATTGAATAAAGGAATAAAGAAGAGACACTTTTACAGAGATTTGGGAATAAAGAAGAAACACTTGTATTGAGATAAAGGAATAAAGAAGAGACACTTGTACAGAGATGAGGGAATAAAGAAGAGACACTTGTATTGAGATAAAGGAATAAAGAAGAAACACTTGTATTGAGATAAAGGAATAAAGAAGAAACACTTGTACAGAGATGAGGGAATAAAGAAGAAACACTTGTATTGCGATAAGGGAATAAAGAAGAGACACTTGTACAGTGATGAGGGAATAAAGAAGAGACACTTGTATTGAGATAAAGGAATAAAGAAGAGACACTTTTACAGAGATGAGGGAATAATGAAGAGACACTTGTATTGAGATGAGGGAATAAAGAAGAGACACTTATACAGAGATGAGGGAATAAAGAAGAGACACTTGTATTGAGATAAGGGAACAAAGAAGAAACACTTGTACAGAGATGAGGGAATAAAGAAGAAACACTTGTACAGAGATGAGGGAATAAAGAAGAAACACTTGTACAGAGATAAGGGAATAAAGAAGAAACACTTGTACAGAGATGAGGGAATAAAGAAGAAACACTTGTACAGTGATGAGGGAATAAAGAAGAAACACTTGTATTGCGATAAGGGAATAAAGAAGAGACACTTTTACAGAGATGAGGGAATAAAGAAGAGACACTTGTATTGAGATGAGGGAATAAAGAAGAGACACTTGTATTGAGATGAGGGAATAAAGAAGAGACACTTTTACAGAGATGAGGGAATAAAGAAGAAACACTTGTATTGAGATGAGGGAATAAAGAAGCAACACTTGTATTGCGATAAGGGAATAAAGAAGAGACACTTTTACAGAGATGAGGGAATAAAGAAGAGACACTTGTATTGAGATGAGGGAATAAAGAAGAAACACTTGTATTGAGATGAGGGAATAAAGAAGCAACACTTGTATTGCGATAAGGGAATAAAGAAGAAACACTTGTATTGAGATAAGGGAATAAATAAGAAACACTTGTACAGTGATGATGGAATAAAGAAGAAACACTTGTATTGCGATAAGGGAATAAAGAAGAGACACTTTTACAGAGATGAGGGAATAAAGAAGAGACACTTGTATTGAGATGAGGGAATAAAGAAGAGACACTTGTATTGAGATGAGGGAATAAAGAAGAGACACTTTTACAGAGATGAGGGAATAAAGAAGAAACACTTGTATTGAGATAAGGGAATAAAGAATAAACACTTGTACAGTGATGAGGGAATAAAGAAGAAACACCTGTACAGAGATGAGGGAATAAAGAAGAGACACCAATACAGACATGAGAGAAAAAAGAAGAGACGATGTCGACCCACCATGAGTGCTTAAGGAGGCACAACATCAAATATGTGACTGAAATTGCTTGTGTTTTGTTACGTGAGTGAAGAGGACAGAGGTATAGGTTTGTGGCAAATAATGCGTCTGTACATCGGCATCAGCATGATTCTATCGCTAAACTCATAGATTGTAGGTTGATATCGGTTTTGAATTGAGAATTGATGACAGAAGAGAGAGAGAGAGAGAGAGAGAGAGAGAGAGAGAGAGAGAGAGAGAGAGAAAGAGAGAGAGAGAGTGGAAGAGACAGTAAATACTAACTAATTTACCAGCCAATTCAGCAGCGCACTTTTCGACAAACGGTGAAATCGTTAACGCACATCTGGACGACTCTTGTATATAAGAAACGGGACAGCAAGGAGCCGACTGGTCTAAACACTGCACGTTGTTTTGTACCTGGTGGTAAAATCCAGCTTTCTGTTCAACAACCTACACCAAGTTTGCAATGTTAAAATGTATGTGTTTATACACACTCCAGATTTAGCTTACCTCAAAGACACTAGTAAAATTGTATGTACAAGTATTCTGTTCTTCATTGATGGTTGACTAATAGTTTTTACCACAGTCGTGAATATTCTCAACAAATGATTCTGTATTTGAGCTATTTGTTGCTGTGATCAGCCGAGCAAGCTGGCTTTGTTATTTGTGTGGAAAGATACGCTCATGATTTAGTTGATCGTCAGCCTAGTCAGATCGGAGATCTAGCCCTTCTTGGATAGCGATGACAAGCTGGAGGTCCTGTGTGCACTCTGCACTCGTTAAAGAACCTTTAGCAGTTAAAAGAATGAAAAGAGTAGGCCAAAAATGACCACTTCCCTGGCAACATTTATAGGAAAAAATCTAGCCAAAACGTCAAGACTCGCGCTGATCAAAATGAGAGTACCTCTGAAGTCGGAGAATATCTGCCTAGTATAATTTTGAACGGATCGTGTCTCGTCAGGAAGTCGACAAAATCAACCAAGCAACAATTTATTCGTTATCCGATTGGAGCTAGCAGACTGCACACTCTTTCATGATCATTCCAATCATCCAGATTTAACTTCAATACTGAATATAAATAATTATATTTGTTCAGCGTAAGAAACATTCACTATCGTTTTTACTTTTACTATTTACTCACTTGATTCATTCTAACATTGATAATTGTTTCATATAACATTTAGCATACAAGACGAAATCATCGTATATAATTCAGTACTAATTGTACCGGTTTATCAAGATTTTGATGATACGCCTATGGCTTATAAAAAGTCACGAAATTATTGAACTTACTTTCAATTCTATTTTTTAGGGGCACAGTAATTGTTGCATTGACAAAGATCAAAGGAATCATACACTTTAAGTAAAATTAAGGTGACCATATTTTTGAAATCCCATTCCGGGACGGAATAATTTTACTTCAATTTTCCACCAATAAAATTACATTTCTTCTTGCTGTCATTTTCAAGTGAATAATACATACATTTTAAAAGATCTAATAATATAGACCTACAATACGCTATCAGGATAATCAGGAGATTAAAAAAAAAACAGTGATACTCACTTAAATTGAAGGTGAAACAGAGATGCTGTACTTTTCAGATGAGTGAATTTTCTGTAAAATGTCCTTCTTTGTATGCAGCATCTTATAAAATTCGACACATGTTCCCTCATAGTTCACTTTGGTGATCAACATGGCTTTTAAAGTTTCAACACCTAGTTGTGTTTTATCATTTGTCCACAAACTGTTCATCAGAGAAAACACTCGTTCTGTTGCAGCATTTATTCCAGGTAGACACAAAAAGAACTCTGCAAACTTCAGAATATGTGAAACGGGCACATGATTGTTTCTGAAGTGGGAAGCCAGTTCAACCCAACGCTGCCCTGGTAATGTTTTATTAAGACTCCACTCACTAATTTTTTGTGAAGTAATGAACTGTTTCATGTAGACATATTCGTCATACATTTCATTTTCTGGAAAGTCGACTGAAGGCACTGTTTGACTCACTAATGATGAAGACTTCTCAATATCTTGCCAATTTGGTGTTCTGTTCAGCATTACCCAGCTGTAAGACTCTAGGTTTTGAAAATTATTTGCAGCCCATTTCTTCAAATAACTTAAAGCTGTTTCATAAAATGAAGAAACACTGGCGTTAAACTTTTTCACATCATCACGTGGAAATCCTTCCATTTCCAGCTTTTTAAGGATTATCTGAACTCTTGATGGCAAGAAGCCGTCTTCCAGCTTGGACTCCAAGATAGCTTTCAACCTATTGATGTTGTCAATGACTTCAAATTCAGTGACCATCTGTCCCTCTACTTTCTGCACTGCTTCGTGGAAAGAGGATGCCTGACTGTGAACCAAAATAAGCCATGCCTCAGACAGTGGGTTTTCAAAGAATTCCTGTATAAAAACTGGGCATCTGTCTTGAGATTGAAAATATGATTTTAGAGGCAGGAACATGTAAAGAACCCTTTCAACAGCAGGCAAGAGCGCAAGCCACCTAGTTTGTGCATAACCTAAAATCATCTGGAAGTCTGTGTCGACAAACTGACAAAACTCCTTGAGACTTTGAACTCTAACTGTGTATGATTTGAAGTACAGATAAATTTTTGCAATAGTCATTTCAACATCAACAGGCAATACGTCTGCAGCTGCTCGAACAGTGTTGTGGAAAATATGTCAAGCACACCCAACACCTATCAAACTATGTCCAAGGTTTTCTTTCAGTTTTGTGAAAACATTGTTCTGTCCTTTTCTTTCAGCGCCCCCAAAATTAGAATTTGTGTTGTCTGCACATAATCCAACTACTTTCAGTTCTAAACCATTTTCAGTTAGACAGTCAATAAGAAAACTACTTACTATATCAGATGTTTCACCCGGCAATGACTTCAACTCTAATATTTTAACTTTCAGTCCCTTATTGCGATCAAAATATCTGACAAGCAAAGGAAAAATCTTGATTTCTTTGTGGTTGGAGACATCTGTCAGTATGGAGATAAATGTTACGTTTTCTAGGTCACATCTCAACTCGTTTAGAGCATGGGGTGTGAACACATTCCGAATAATAGCTTCTGTTTTCGTACGTGCACAGGCACATTTTGGTTCTAAAGTTACCTGAAGCAATTTTGATGTGCAGTCCATAGATCTAAACGTGTGATTGTGCATCACTGTATGATATGCAAAGGCACCTTCTGTAGCAGCTAACTGTTCTTCTTTGTCACCAACCTGTTCAGCTCGAAAAAAAATTGTCAACGACGAGGTTGATGCAGCAGTAGCGACGGCTCTCTTATGTTTATCACTATTTATGTGGCTCTTAATATCACCACGTTCACTATGGTTAATAGTAAACCCGGATGAACATATATTACATCTTACAGTGAAGTCTGATGACGATGTAGACTTTTTTATAAAAGGGTGAATCTTTTGTAAATCTTGATTAAAACTACAATTACGCTTCGGTGCCATTTTTTGCGAAAGTGAAAGTGAAAGTTAGTAACACAACGAATATATACGAGATTTAAAACTAGGAGCGCATTCTACTGTTTTGATATTAAACAAAATTGTCTACACAGCAAAGGAATAACATTTTTTTTTTAATTGAAGAAATGTACGCCGTATACCAAAATGGCAAAATTGGTAAACGTTTGTGCCCCAAAATTATTTTTTATCAAATCCGGGACAAAAGCTAAAAAATATGCCAAAATCGGGACAAAACCGGTACGGCAGCTAATCCGGGACAAAGGTTCAAAAAATGTCAAATTCCGGGACTGTCCCGGACAATCCGGGACGAATGGTCACCTTAGTAAAATGTATTACCCACATTATTTTAAAGTATCTATTTCTAACATAATGGACAATGTAAGACTACATAGGAAAAATCGTAATCCATGTGGTTTCCGAGTTATTTGAAGAAGTTTGAAGACATGTGTTTTGGATGTGACTTCTCACAAATAATGTTTCTTCTGCCAGCAACTTTCTAAAAAGTGAAGCCCACATTCCTGAGTTCTCCATCACGTACATTTTGAAACTTCAATGCTGTTGTTCTTTCTCCGCTACATTTTCAATTTTCCTGGTGTAACTGCTTCGTTCAGAGCAAACATTCGACAAACTTCTCTTCGTATAAAGTTCTTTATCGAAAATGTCTAACATTTCCTTCATTTCTTGCTGTCTTATAATCCTTGAACATAAATATCCATATTCTTGGACCCAGTGATAAAATTACCGTTTAATTAACGACAAAATATACATTGTTCTCTTCTCATGGTTTTATAGAGAACAATAAAGACTCCCTGCTTACTCTCTCTGTAAAAAATATTGATAAATCTTCAATGCGATCGTTTGAAGTGTGACGAATCTTATCTTTAGACTCATTGTAAAATATGGCCAGCCACGAGAAAGTTTGTCTACGCCTTTGAAATGAATTTATAACCCACAGTCAGTTTTCAATGTAAGCGCGACGGCAGTTAAACCGTGCGAGAGAACCGTGCACATTTTTTTTTTCTTTTTAAGTATTCCAGTAATTTTGACCAGCAGAAAATATAAATACTTCAAATAAGACAAAATTAAAACCATCTATTTGTTTCCATCTAATTTTTTAATGTATATAACGTCATGACAATAACCAGTTTGAACTGTTTGGTTTTAATTGTTGACATTTTGAATGCAAACTGTCTAACTCATTTTCAAGGTATAGCCTTTTGAAAAGGGACATGAGTTTTGGAACGGGCTATAGTAAGCGTTGAAGCGACTAATGAGTTCGCATCTGGACCGACCAATGAAATTACTCGTGGGGACTTTCTGTAGACCCGGGACATTACATACTGGACGATAGCAGACTGGCTACTTCCTGCTTGTGACTTGTGAGCCAGATCTGTTTTGACCAGAAACTTCAGACTGTCTAGAATGCCGTCCTGTTACGAGCGAAAGGTCACGTGTTTGTTAGAATCAAGACTAATATTAATTTTTATAGTAGAAGATTGTGAAGGAGATCATTGTAAATGACTTGTTGAATTAACCACATTGTATGGCGTGGACAGTCTCAGTGGAGTAAGGCAGTCAGAACCTGCCAGCTGGCCGTCTCCGTCCGAACGAGACATTGTCATAAGATCAGACATAAACGTTTAAGGAGATTAGACATAAGCACAGTCAATTATGTAAACTGTGAGATTAGTGTGTGTGTTCAGAAGAGCAGTAATTAAACAATCTGTTAATGAGCAGTAATTAAACAATCTGTTAATGAGCAGTAATTAAACAATCTGTTAATGAGCAGTAATTAAGCAATCTGTTAATGGATCTGTGTGAAAGATTGTGTGTGAAATTTGAGAACTATGATTTTATAAATTATATTGTTGCATCGGAGAGAGAGCAATACAACTAACTGGCTGAATCTCTAGACAGTAACTTATTTTACATGTCTGTCACGTATTCAAAAGTCTGAGAGAAAGAGATGCTAAAAAGTGGTATAGTCACAAGTCAGCTAGCATGTATTTAACCTTAAGCTTAGTTCTAATAAGTTTCGCTTTAAGTGCCCTAAAACGCCACTAGCCACCAAAAGGGCCGTTTATAGTCTGATCGTAGATGTTGGCAATGTTATGAGATCTTACCATAATTTGACGCACTGTTCTATTCAGTCTAGCGCGACATAACATAAATGTAAGCAGAACTTTGTTATGTAGAAACTGTAAGTGAGTAGAGATATCTTCTTTACATCTACATATAGGACGATAATAGGGGGTCTTTTCTGGTTCCCCACAGTAGAGGTATCTGAAGAAACGAAGAGATAGAGAAATGAATGAGAATCTTGTGGAAGCTATCAAGGACACCCTGTTTTAGAATCCATGGGTGCAATAGACCAATTCTAGGTCAATATGCCGATGATCTTTATAAAAGCGTGCAGAAACATGGATATGCTATTGTCATAACGGTATATTAGAAGACGAAGCAAGCCCTACGATGATAATCACATCAATGATGTATTCACATGTGTTGTTATATAGTTTTTGTTCCCGCAGTTTCGTTTACGTTGCAAAAGGTCTCAGGTAAACTTTATAAGACACGGGTTACACGGGTACCAACCTCTGACATCATAAAAGCACTGTAGATTATGTTAATCTTTTTAAAAAAATAAATTTATCTCTAACTGTCAGCTTAATTGCATACTATTATGTGGCCATCTTTTTGCGTATATATGAATTTTCAAAACATGACATGATAGATGTATCATAAATAAGCTTGCAGGGAACACAGACATGGCAAACAAAAGTGTAACATTCTTGTAACCATATATCAAATGTGCATTTAACTGACAGCTAATTCATTGTTACAGACGCTGACGTCATGGGACGCACCAAAATGGCAGCTTATTTATATTCGAGCTATGGACTAAGCAATGTTTACATTGAACACCACGATATATGTTATTGCAGCGAGTTGGCAGATTTTTGAAAATGTTTTCAAGGGTTTGAACATAAGTGTTTGTTCACAGTTCGTTAACCTTCGCTGTAGATAAAGTCGTTAATTCGATGGCTTCGTTTCAGACGTTTGTGACCTTGGTAGCTAAGGACCTAACTTGTGCAAACGGATGGCATTGGCAAGGATCATTTTGAATCTATGAAGTGGACTCATTGTGTGTTTAACTCAAAAGCGTATGTGCTTTTTAACCAAAGACATTTTTTGGGGGACTCAATGAAGATATCCCCGATGGAAGAATAAATTGTACTATTAGTCACATAAATGATTCGCTTCCAGAGGTTTATGATGTAAACAAAGCAGTTTTGTCATTGCAAGTGAATAATGTCCACACCTATAATTGGTCAGGATTGTGTGGCAGCAGCAGCTTTATAACGAACACAGAAAACATCACAGGATTGTGCTGTTCTGAAACAGCTATGCCATGCTACCCTAGAATTGCCTTTAATGGGATTACTGTGACCACAAACCACTCCCCATGTGTGTGCCACATATTTACACCCCAGAAAGAAATATTGAATATAACAACATCATGTGCCGTCTGTGATATTAATGACCACAGACCAGGAGCCTCCAGTCCAACAACTGTTCACACCAAGCATTTCATCAGCGGAGCCATATCTATGGAATGTTAATCTGACATTGTTCTTGAATGATGTCCAAGTTAATGAGACATCAGAATCGTGTGGCGGCAGCTACAAGAAGGGAGCGGAGAACATCAAGTTCTGCTGCTATAAAGGAGACTTGCCTTGCTATCCCAGAATTGCCTTAAATGGGATCACTGTAGTTGAAAACTTCTCCTCTTGTGTAAACTACACATTCACATCTAAGAGTGAATCAGTGAAGCTCACAAAATCATATTCTCTCTGTGGTTTTACTAACTACAGGTCATGTGGCTTCTGTTGAATTGGAAATGATAACTTACCACCACTGTGTGTCTATATGTTTGGAATTGGAGTCATCAATGATGGCCTAACATCATCAAGTGCTATGACGATCATCATTTTCGGGAGGACGTGAACTCCCATGGTATATGGTGGATAGGCGGCAGGAACCATTGAAGGCTATGTCTGAAAAGTGTTCCTTGTTGCAGTTTCCTCATATTCCAAGTCCGGCTTGTTGCAGGAGCTACTGAGTTAAGTGCTCTGTGCACACCGTGAGCTGTGTGTCTCATCCGTTTTGATCCTGCTTCGATATCCCGCTTGTTTACGATGAATGATGATATCGTATGACGGGGAACAGTTGACTGTGTTCACTTTCTGCGCGGTTTCACCTTATGTCTTTTGGCGTGTGCTGAGACTGCTACGATGGGGACTACAGTTACCTTTCTTTGTTTGTGAGATGAGTTAGTAATTCGGATGATTCCACTGGCACGGGCGGTTGAGCAATTATGGGTTTTAATTCGTTTGCTGTGATACCGAGGCCTTCCATAACCAATAACCAATAACCAATCATTGTTACAGACATACCAAATAGCGATTCTTTATTAAGAAAAGAAAGGAAAAAAGGAAGGTTTCTTATGTTTGCATACGGCAATTTGTGCCATTAGAGAGTGGAAGAGAAAAATTGGTACAGTTCTTTTTTCATTGATAGTGGTAAATGTCAAGTAGAAGCCATTTAACTCAAAAGATGCCACTGAAAACACACAGTGGGACGCAAACAAATGTAATCTGATGTATTCGTAAACAAATGTAATCTGATTTATTCGTAAACAAATGTAATCTGATTTATTCGTAAACAAATGTAATCTGATTTATTCGTAAACAAATGTAATCTGATTTATTCGTAAACAAATGTAATCTGATTTATTCGTAAACAAATGTAATCTGATTTATTCGTAAACAAATATAATCTGATTTATTCGTAAACAAATGTAATCTGATTTATTCGTAAACAAATGTAATCTGATTTATTCGTAAACAAATGTAATCTGATTTATTCGTAAACAAATGTAATCTGATTTATTACTCGTTTCTTAAACTGTTCATTTCTCTCTCTTGTGTCTCACTTGTGGTTTACAGACTAAGTACTCCCTAACTCACATGACTTCTATTGGCTCTTTCAGAGCTTGATTCTCTTTTGTCTTAGTTGGCATTGTCCCGTCTCGGACACACATACTTGTGGACCGAGTCATTTGCATTATGAATTAGGTATAGCTTTCATCCATCTCAACAGTTGCACGTGGTGTATTTTCTATTACAAAGTGTTTGTATTGGTTCTTTGGTTATGGAAGGCCCCGGTATCACTGCAAACAAATTAAAATCCATAATTGCTCAACCGACCGTGCCAGCGTAATCACCCGAATTAATATCTACATCTCCCAAACAAAGAAAGGTAACTGTAGTCCCCATCGTAGCAGTCTCAGCACACGCCAAAAGACATAAGGCGAAACCGCGCAGAAAGTGAACACAGCCAACTGCTCCCTGTCATACGATATCATCATCATCGATTGGAATATCGAAACATGATCAAAACGGATGAGACACACAGCTCACGGTGTGCACACAGCACTTAACTCAGTAGCTCCTGCAACAAGCCGGACTTGGAATATGAGGAAACTGCAACAAGGAACACTTTTCAGACATAGCCTTCAATGGTTCCTGCCGCCTATCCAGAATATTGACCGGAAGTTCACGTCCTCTTGAAAATGATGATCGTCATATTTTTTTTTTAACGCGTAGCGCTTGATGATGTTAAGACATCGTTTTTGGCTCCAATTGATCGTGTTTGTATTTATTTAGAAAGCCAGTTAGAGGACCTAGCTATTAAAATACACATTTCTATGTTCTCATTATGCTCCACTGATATAAATCATTATTTCAAAGCTATGATTGGCTATCTCTTACGAACGCATTACCCACGCTTTGCATTATTTTAGCTGTCAAATAAAGCCATTAGTTTCAATCGAATGCAGCCAGGGCACGTTCTGTGTACACGTCCTAATGGACTAGTCAATTCCGTGTTTTATGTAGTTTAGAAAGCACTTTTGATTAGAAGTTTGGACAAATGGAGAACCATGAAGGCGTCCATTGAACAACTGAAAAGTACATGCAGGAAGGCATACATAAGGCATCCTGCCTATTGATCTAAGAGAAAGACTACTGAAGATATGAACACAAAGTACTGACAAACCGTATTACTAGAGACCAGAATAGAGAAGAGTTGATGATGAAAATAATGGTAAGCAAATCTTGTCACTTCAAATTCAATTGGATGGTGTCTAAACAGCTTATTTTTCATTGGCTGGGCCCAGATATAACTATTAGTCTATTCCAATTGGTATATTATAAGAACACGTGACAGGTAATTGCCTCACAGGCGCACTGTCAAACGTGGGTTCTGGACAACACACTCTACAATTAACGAGTAATGTGAGTGCTATTTTTGAGGTCATTAAGAAACAAAGTAACGTGGTAACACTTTGTTTAATTATACTTTTAGACGTAGATGTGAAGAAAACGTACATTTACTGAATACATCTTAACAAAAGTCTTTTTGTAACAAAGTAGAGTCATAGGTAAGAGCTGATGTAAGGGTGTAAAAGAGTAAAGCCAAGATTATATGGTAAGAGAGAGGGTGACTGGGCTGACTTCCACAGACATTGGGTAGAGACTTAACAGGCTATGGGAGAAATGGGTCAAGGGATTTCAAACCTTGATAGCTTAGGAAAGCAAGGGGACAGTATAATATATATATATTCTTTTTTTGGGAGTAGTAGAAGTGTAGTAGTAGTGAGTGTAGTAGTAGTAGTAGTAATAGAGTAAAAGTAAAAAATTTTATTAAGGGACTGTGAATTTTGTATTATTATTATTTTTTTTTTTTACAAAATTATATTTATTGTATAAATAGAAAACATTTTAGAAAACATTTTGTCTTTGTTGCCCTCAGAAGGGGCGCCGGGGTATTAATGATAATCTAGGTCGTACTCGTAGTTGGAGTCGTTGAAATGGGGTGGCTTGACATGTTAGTTTCCCTCCACAGCCCAGTCGTTCCACTCTGTATAGTAGTTTGTGTTTGTCCATCGTGGTTCTTCGTTTTGTGGAAGTTCTTGTGTGGGTTGTGTGTTGTAATTCTGTATTTCTGAGAGTTTCAGTCTTCTAGGTTCATCTTCTGAATCTGTTGATGTGGCCGTCTGGGCTTTTGTTCTGGAAGTCTGCTGCTGTGTGTGCTCCTTTGTTATTTGTTCTGTTTTCTTTTGTTTTGAGCTGCGATTCTTCTTTGTAGGTGGTGGGGATATGTCGTTGACTGCTGCTGCTGCAGTTGTTGTCTTGAGATCGTTGGTCTGCACTGGTTTTGTAATGACTGGTTCCTCGACTGTCGTCTGCAATCTCAGGCCTGGCTTCTTGGGGCACCGGTTTTCCCAGTGTGTGTCGAGTCCACAGTGAGAACATCGTGTTCTCCTGCCTGGAAGGGTAACGAAGATCTTAATCGTTCCGGTAATCTCTCCTTTAAGTTTTAGTCTTATGTAATGTGGTATCTGGACATCCGAAACTGGCTTGTACCAGAAAGCCCACTTGTCCGCTTGGTAAGTGTCTTTTTTCACCTGGGCCTCCTTGTCCCTGGTCATTTTTGATACAATCTCTTGGACTTGTTTGCATTTTATCGTTGGCAGCATCCATTGGGTGCATCCTCTTGACTGTTCTTTCTCTTGGTGGCTTATCACTATTGTGACATTTGGTTCTTTTAGTTTGATTGTTTTGTTCCCAGGCTCTTCGTACATCTGTTCAAGTGCGTCAGGTTTTAGTGTGAAGAACCACTTCCTTGTGTAACTGAAGCGGTACATGGTGTTTATTCCGTTGAGCATAACTCCGGCGGGGCCTATGAGGATGCTCGTCATCGTGGAAGCGGTAATTTTTGAGACGTCTGGGCCGTCGATAGTGGCCATCAATGTGCCTTTCTCGTGCTTGCTTTCTAAGTCGATCTCGTAGGTTTGGAGTTCCGGCTTAGCTGGCGGCTTGGGAGGCATCTGGACCTGCTCTGTTCTCATTCTTGCTTCTGAATTGTTCTGGACAGCTTGAGTAGTTTGGCTTGTTTTCTTTACTTCCTTTGGCGTCTTCTTTGGCATTGCTTGTTTTCTGTGAGAATGTATTTTATTCTTGTCTGAAGTTATGTATGATCTCTAATCCGTCTATTGATTTCTCTGTTTTTAGGAGTATCGTGTTTTAATTCACGACTTCCGTTCATTTGGCTCTCAGGACATCTTTTTTATAATTTGCCAGCCATCTTTGCTCCTTTACTCGAGACCTTGGGAGGCAGTACATTATAATATATATCCCATACGATTCTGGTGGAACACCAAAGAGACACGTCCGCATGTTCTCGAACTGACCAATGGGGAAATAGTTAGAGCTCTCTGAGAGACGAGGGAAAAAGAAAACTAGTCAGCGAGATCTGAAGACAGAGAGGGTCAGTTATTCGAGCTAGTCACTAGAGAGGTAGTCAGCAATAAAAAGATTGCTATATTTTCATACACACGGACATTAGGGTCTCGGGTCGTTTAGAACTAGACAATTATAGATAGAGGTAGTTTGTTAATAGTGACAGGAGAGTTAATTAGTACAACCAAGACTATCAGTGTTTACTGAAGATAGAAGTAGAACCAGTAATAAGCTCGAGCCAACTATGTCTGTGAGAAGTACATGTTTTTAGTAATAAATAAGGAACTGTGAATGACTTGTGAAGACAATACACTTATGGGCTGGAGGATTTAACATCCTCAAGTTCTGAGTTTTCATATTTGTGTTGTGTTCCTGGTTTTGTTATTTGGTTATGGAAGGCCCCGGTATCACTGCAAACGAATTAAAATCCATAATTGCTCAACCGCCCGTGCCAGTGGAATCATCCGAATCACTAACTTATCTCCCAAACAAAGAAAGGCAGCTGTAGTCCCCATCATAGCAGTCTCAGCACACGCCAAAAGACATAAGGCGAAACCGCACAGAAAGTTAACACAGCCAACTGTTCCCTGTCATACGATATCAGCATTCATCGCAAGCAATTGGAATATCGGAACATGATCAAAACAGATGAAACACACAGCTCACGGTGTGCACGGAGCACTTAACTCAGTAGCTCCTGCATTAAGCCGGACTTGGAATATGAGGAAACTGCAACAAGGAACACTTTTCAGACATAGCCTTCAATGGTTCCCGCCGCCTATCCACCACATTGCCCGGAAGATCACGTCCTCCTAAAAATGATGATCGTCATTGTATTTAAATGTATGGCGCTTGATGGCCTGGTTTTGTATTTTAAGTAATGATGCCAGGAGTTATATAACTGCCCAGAAAAGCGACCAGGTTGAAGTTACTACCCCTATAATCGAGAGAGACAATAGTGAGCCCACACAACGTGATAGCCTTAACAGAAATTATTAATTGGCGTGACCCCACGGCCTTAAACACCTGTGTCACTTTTCGAGTGTCTCGACAATACTACACGTTTACCCCATACATGACTTTATTACATCAGAATCTTATTATAACTAGATCTATCTATCTATTGTCCTTTCGAGCCGAAGACGGCACATAGGGCAGAACCACAATCTCAAAAACAGAAACCTTGCGTGCCAAAGTGGCAAATATTGCAGAGATCACTGCTCTAAAATATATGGCGCTGTTTCCATAACAATACTTTTTACAATGACAGCTTGTCAAGCCGACGATCAATCTCCTTAGTCGCCTCTTACGACACGCATGGAAGGTCACAGTGTCACTATTCTTTACTTCCCTCATAATGAGGCTCCAGTAACACACAGGAACATAACTAGATACCAGAGAAATATTATTTTACCCATAGCTTGTTGTATCCAATTTAGCTTTAAGGGGCAATGTTCTTTGTAAACTTTAGAAACAGGTTGAGCGATTACGTCCCTTGCCAAAAAAATATCGATATTACGTAATCACTGCCTGAGAAAGAGGTTTTGACTTTGTGTGTGTGTGTGTGTGTGTGTGTGTGTGTGTGTGACAGTGTAATAGGAATTGAAAAGATAATGATGAGTTTTAATTAAGAGAATAGGAATAACAAGACGAGTAGGGAGTTTCCAGACAGAACACAGGTTCAGGGTCGCGCACAGAGGATAGGATATTATGGGAGAGTTGGGTCAGGGAGAGCAGCCACGCGTGAGGAGAAGAGAACAAAGAATAGTGGACTTGACAGCGTAGATAAATGAGTGATACGTGACAGATTGAGTTAAACATATATTAATAAATAGGGGGTCAATGTCGCAAGTAATATAGAATGCTCTGGAAGCTCGGGTGAGTGGATAAAATTAAAGAAAAATTGGGGGGGGGGGGGTGGTTAAGTCAAATCGAGACTGGGTTAAGGAGTAAAAGGAACGGGGCAAGATCTGATTGGGTGAGGTAAGTAGTATTTAAACGGTTGCACAAACAAAGACAGGAGCTTCACATGTAGACTAAGTGAGAGAGGAGCCTGACTAATCCCAGGAGAACATTAGGCCCACAGCCCGTGGCTGACACTCGCCACATCTCAAGAATGGGTAAAGATCTCTAGAGACTAAATAAATAGTGTTAATTCATTGGAGTAGGAGAGTTTCACATAGAGACTAAGGGAGAAAAGGAGCCGGATAGAGCTTCAAGCGAAATATCCAGTGAAACAGTATTATTGAGCGGAATGCTTGAAGTATTTAAAGAGTGTGTAGATAATTCGGAGACTAAACGGACAATGTTAGTTTGTATTGAGTAGCGGAAGATAACCATAGTTGGGGGGGGGGGTTGTCTTAAAAAGCTATACGCGATTTATTCAGTAATTCTAGGAAGTGTGATAGGTTGGATGCTGTTGAGTGGAGACGGGATATGTTCCAAGAATGAGAACAGGATAGAAGTATGTAAAATAGGACACTGAGGTAGCTCTAAATTATACAACGCTTTGTTCAGTGAATGAGGACAGACGGTAAGTTACTACTGTGTAATCAGAGAGTCTTGTTTTCGGTCAGGACATAATTAGGAGGAGGTCAGAAGCTACTTTTACTACTGTTAAAACTGGAGCGGTCGTCCACGCCGCTCAGACTCGTTTTATTTGAGAGTGTTGGTATACAGTTGTTATTCAGTATATACAATACCTTGTGGACTAGATTCTAGTTAGAATCGAAGGTTATGGGAGTACACCCAGAGTCAAAATACGGAGGGAGGGACCCTAAGGCAGTAGACGGCGTTAACCGATTTTCTGGCATCCCCTGCACCTTCTTTCAATTCCGAACGTGTGGACTACGTCCCTCCTTCGGAAATCCTTGAAACAAAGTCGAGAGGGGGATAGTGCGACTGGGTAAAGCAGTCCATATTCCGTGCCCAGGCAGAGTAGGCAAAGTGAAATGAGGAAGAAAGCACCAATGTTTAAACTTGGCACATGGAACGTAAGGACCTTGTGCCCTAGACTTGTTAAAGCAAACTCATTGAAAGAAAGGCGAATTAGAACAACAGCCTTCATAGATAAAGAACTAAATAGGCGACATGTTGACATTGCTGCCCTCCAAGAAACAAGACTCTCAAAATTGTAATTCTGTAAAGGAAGAAAATTATACTTGTTTCTGGCAAGGTCTAAGCCCTGAAAAGCCACGTCTACATGGAGTAGGCTTCTCTGTATATCATCATCATCATCAAGTACCGGGCCTAGTGACGTAGGTGATCATGTCTCTCCACAACATTTGATCTCGGCAGCTATTTATCATTTCTGTTGTTGACCTTCTGCCGAGCCATTCTCTTAAGCTGTCTGGTATCTTTTCTCTTTGCTTTCCTCTATCTCTTCGTCCCTCAATTTTTCCAGTTGTTACAATATATTCAAGTTGTTCTCTTCTCATTACATGGCCAAAAAATGATGATTGTTTCTTCCTAACATTGGAAATTAGCTCTCTTTTTGCTTTGACCTTTCTCAGAACTTCTTCATTACTCTTCTTAGCTTCCATGGTATTCTCAACATTCTTCTGTAAAACCACATTTCTACAGACTCCAGTGATTTTCTTGTCTGTTGTCCTATTGTCCATGATTCGCATCCGTATGTTAAGACTGGCTCTACGTAACATTTAAGAACTCTTTTTCTTATTTCTCTGTATATAACAAACATATAAACTCCATAACCACACCAAAAGGAGCGTCCAAACGCTCAATGATACTTCAGCTTCATACAAAGAGTGGATTAATAAATATCATCTGTGCCTATGCACCAACGATGGCTGCAACAGGCGAAGAGAAAGACAATTTCTACCAACAGCTTCAGATGATCATAGACTCACTTCCAAAAGAAGAGCTATTATATATACTCGGTGATTTCAACTCCAACAGTCTTGGCCAACATGTCTAGGCCATCATCACGGCATTGGAAAAATCAACGAAAATGGCCAGAAATTTCTAGAATTTTGTTCAGAAAATCATCTATGTGTAACTAATACCTACTTTCATGTAAAAAGCAAACATAAATTAAAGGTAAAGGTAAAAGGTAAAGTACGAGACTTGAACCGGCGTCTTAGCACGTGAGTTTACACACATATGTGCTCGGCCGCCTATCTTAGCACGCGAGTTTACACACATATGTGCTCGGCCGCCTATCTTAGCACGCGAGTTTACACACATATGTGCTCGGCCGCCTATCTTAGCACACGAGAGTTTTGTTGGTGGCTGTATACCCCCCCCCCCCCCCAAAAAAAAAAAGTGCACGCACATGCACCGAAAATGCACCAAAGACTATGGATTTTGCACCGATACCGCACGAAACTGGCACCAAATCCATGCAAAAGTCCGATAATCTGCTTATTATCTCGGTGGTGCGGTCCGGTAATCGGCTTATCTCGTGGTGTGCGGTGGTGCGTGACGATGATCGGCGCGTCTCTCGTGGTGTGCGGTGGTGCGTGCGGTCGGCTCTCGCGGGCGGGGACAACAGCGGTTCTAAAACTTGTGGGGTCGTCGGATGGCGGGTCGTCGCCGGCTATCTCGCGCGGGTCTCTTGCGGGACAACAGCGGTTCTAAAACTTGGCGCGATGTGCCTTGAATGGTCGTGTGTGTTATTAGTATCGCTAACATCATGTGCCAGGATAGCGGTTCATGGGGAAAGATTATTGGTCGAGTGTGTTATCATCATGTGTTGGCGTAAGATTGTGCTAACATTAAATAGTCACGCTCTCTCTCGTGAATTCATGGTAAAGCAAAACAAAATTCGTTCTATATTTCACAGCTTTATTATTAATACAACAAATATACAACACATATTTGAAAATATATATTACTGTCCGGTTGTTGATAATTTTAAGCGTCTGGGTTTCCTCCCTCCTGTTTTGGTGGTACTGTTTGTTAAATGTCTATCAAACACAGGTGCATAGGAAGTTTCATTACCCTTCAAAACACAACCGCCCTCCATTTTGACAAAACCTTGATCAAAGCTGGAATAGGTAATCGGTGACTCTGCTGAAACACCCGCGGCATTCATATTGGCTGCCGGATCTGTCGTCTGATTAACAAGAGCGAGGTTCCCTTGATTAACAAAGGGGGGGGGGGCGTGTAGTCGATGAGATTCGGGTTAACAAGAGATGGAATGTAGTTCTGGTGGTTAACAAGAGATGACGTGTAGTTTTGGTGGTTAACGAGAGGCGGCGTGTAGTTTTGTTGGTTAACAAGAGGTGGCGTGTAGTTGATCTGGTTAACGAGAGGTGGCGTGTAGTTGATCTGGTTAACGAGAGGTGGCGTGTAGTTACTCTGGTTAACAACAGGCGGCGTGTAGTTGAGGTTAGCATAAGCGGTTAAAATTTTCTCTCGCATCTCGACTAAAGTGGTAAATTCCTCTCTCGATAGTGTTATCCCAGTTCTGGTAGGAAACTTAAAAAAACTCTCACCGCTATTTGTCCTTATATTTATCAATGGTCTGTTACGAAAAACACAAACCAAGACTGCCTTAACGCCATCTTTAGACAATGGAACTACAGTCTCATTACCACGTGACATAAATATGCGCTGATCACTGACATCAAACGAAGTTGACGTATTCAAGCTACACGACTCCATATTCAAAGAAAACAAACACAAACCACCTGGCAACAGACGCTGGTTATCTATGTGCGTGTACACTGATCGACTGGGGTTTTTATACCCGTTACGTTTATCGGGTCGAGGACCGTCTATTTATAGTAGCTAACGCAATACGTTATCAGGCGTGGTAATACGTTATGTTGCGACATGTTCAGTGACCTTTGGAACTGACCCAACAAGGTGTTGTATGGGAAATATGATGCGTGTAACAATTACGGTCTCAGGTAATACGGCTTGAGACTAGGAAACTCCTCCCCCTGTAGTGTTTATATAGGTTGTGGATTTTAAAAATAGGTGTTAGTTGAAGAGGGGAAACCTCGCGCGCTGACCTAAAATCACTCGTTGTTATTTTTGTCGGTGGTATAATTACTAAAGTTAGTAGCACTTGTGAGGATGGATCCCCGATGGAATCATCCCTTCACAGCTCTGATAGCCGGTCCTACCGGGTGTGGGAAAACGGTATTTGTGCAAAAGTTTATACAGAACCTTCACGAGTTAGCTGTCCCCGTACCGGAGGAAGTTATATGGTGTTATGCGGAATGGCAACCGATATACGAGACTATGGGGTCAGTGAGATTTATCGAGGGTCTACCAGACGTTGATAAATTGGAAGGTGGTAAGAAGGGAAGACTGATCGTCATCGATGACTTAATGTCTGAGACGGACGAGCGGGTAACAAAATTATTCACCAAAGGTAGTCATCACAGATATATTAGTGTGATGTACATTGTTCAAAATCTATTCGGAAAAAATAAAGAACATCGAACAATAAGTCTCAATACGCACTATTTAGTCCTTTTCAAGAACCCGAGAGACGGGAGTCAAATTATCAATCTGGGTAAACAAATGTACCCAGGACAGGTGGGGTACCTCCAAGATAGTTTTAAGGACGCGACAGCGTCTCCTCACGGTTATTTGCTGGTCGATCTTCGTCAGGATACACCTGATAATCTTAGGTTGAGAACAAAAATATTCCCGGGGGAGAGACAAATCGTCTACGTGCCAAAGTAGAGAATCATGTGTGATGAAGCACTTAGACGGCACGGTGAAATGTTGAAATGTATGCGCGCCGCCTCGCCGAGCGGTTTAAGAGCCATATTAAAAGCAGCCTCTCCCAAACTCATTAACTTTTTGTGCGAGTGTTGTCATAACATATTAAAAGGTAATGTTAGACTCACTCAGCGACAGAAGTGCGAGCTACGTCGACACAAGAACAAGTTGAGACTTCTCACTAAAAAGAAACCGACTCTTAAGCGGCGGAGAGAGATTCTACAAACCGGTGGGTTCATAGATGCTTTCCTCCGTCCTATATTAAGTATTCTCGGTGGAGTACTAGGTGCGTAACAATGGCCAAAAAAATTATTTTGATGGATCCTCGATTCCTCGAGGGTCTTAAACAGACTACTAGCACGTATACCCCACCCGAGGCGATCGGTGACAACTTGAGGGATTTAGATGATGAAATGCAACGTATCATATTCCGCGATGATTTAGCACCCGCCGATAAGGCCAGAGTGTACCAACGTGCCCTGCATCAATATTTAACTAGATTGGAGCAGTATAAACGACGCTCATTGGGCTCGGTCGTCTCATTCAACACAACACGGCAACAGAAAAAACACCTTCCCCACTACCACCACCATCAATCGAGGTATCACCAGAGCAGACAAAGCCACCAGCAGCGGAAACCCCAAAAATAGGTAATGAAAACTCTCCGCAGTTAACCACGTATAAACTGAGACCTAAAAAAGAAAGCGGAATCCCAACACCAAAATGGGAACGGTGGAGAAAATATTGAGACGTCATTACTTTGACCCTAGTCGACCAGGGGCGTATAGTAGTGCAACGGCCCTGCAGCGTAACACCAAACTGGGACTCGCAAAGATCAAACAATGGTTGAGTCATCAGGATACCTATACCCTTCATAAACCAATTCATCGCAGATTTGAAAGGCGTCCCATTATAACGAGTGGCCCCCGACAGCAATATCAGGCAGACCTAATTGATTTGAGACATTTGAAAAAACACAACGATGGGTATTCCTATTTGGTTTCTTCCGTGGACGTTTTCAGTAAATTCGCGTGGTCTGTACCGATACGAACCAAAACGGGGAAATCCTTAGTGGAATCCGTCGGTAAGATATTTCTCGATGGGAAACCCGCGAGTTTTCAAACGGATAAGGGGTCAGAGTTTCTGAACAGAACATTTCAGAAATTCCTCGCTGACAACAACCTTCACTTTTTCACTACGCAGAACGAAGATATTAAGGCCGCCGTGGTGGAACGCTTTAATAGGACTCTGAAACAACGGATGTGGCGATATTTCACGAAATCCAATAAACTGTCTTATGTCCGAGTCCTACCCGCCCTGCTTCGAAGTTATAACCATTCGTATCACAGAAGTATAAAAATGGCACCGGTCGACGTCAACGCAGACAATCAAGAACAGGTACGGAACACGTTGTATAATAGCAAACGCAACTTTAAATTTCAAAGACCCCTGTATAAGCCCGGTGATCGAGTTAGACTGGTCCTGGGCAGAGCCAATTTTAAAAAGGGGTATTCCCCGGCTTGGACGGAGGAACTGTTTTCCATCAGTCGAGTAAATGAAACAAACCCCGTTACATATGTGTTGAAAGACGATAAGGGCGATGAGATAGAGGGGTCATTCTGCACACCGGAAATTCAAAAAGTTGGAGACAAGCACGAGTACAGAATCGAGAGTATCATAACCGAGCGTCGCACATCATTCGGGCGAAAAGAGAGTTTAGTCAAATGGTTTGGGTACGATTCCTCATTTAACAGTTGGATACCGTCCAAGGACATTGTCAGATACAAAAACTAGAGATGAGAGAAGAAGAAGAAGTGGTAACTTTTGGTGGAGAGCCCGATTTGCGAGCCGTAAACTCGGGAGTGAGGAGAGAGGGCGAACCACGCTGCTGAGGGTCGATGTTTGGGAAACTATCCCCCTACTTAGAACTTGTCTTTATTTGTCAAGTGGTAGTTATATATACAGTTGTAGCGGTCTCGCTGTTCAATCTGACCACCGAAAAGCCAGACGCAAAGGAGGGAAAACTGTGGATAGCCCTACTGAGCAGCTGTTTGGGTTACATGCTACCGAATCCAAACTTGGAGAGGCGACGGGAAACGAGTAAAAAATGAGTTTTTATGTCACCCTGCCCAGAAATGCATCTATGGAACTTTTTAAGGATAATAACCCCGGCCACTTTTTCCTTAAACTCCCTCAGACCATTGACATTTCGACGCAGTATGAGATTGCACTGGCGGAGATACAGTTTCCGCTAAATTATTTCAATGTAATAGAGGGTGATGTCTTGATTCGGTACGAATCTCTCGCTAACGACGATATTTGCGACGCTAGATATCATCTCAACGTGACCTTGGAGCCTGGGTTATACACGAAACCCGATGCGTTCATCGGCGCGTTGAATGCGTCGATCATAAAAGCGGAGGATGATTCGAACGGGGGTGTGAAAGGGAAAAAAATGAAATTCATTTACGCAAAAGAGGTGAATAAAGCCATCTTGAAACTTTACGAAAAAGGAGTCAGTGTTACCATAAGCGACACTTTGAAAAACATGTTAGCCTTCCCCACGACCTCTATATCAGACACGGCTCCCGATATCTTCAGCGTGGGCGTAATGGACTTGGAACGTGTTGCGAAGAATGTCTACGTCTACTGCGATCTCGTTTCCCCCAGACCCGTCAGGGATGTGATGGTACCTCTCCTCAGGAGCGTGCCTGTTCTCAATAGAAATCACACCGCGGTGTTTCAGATCTACGATACGCCTCACTACGTCCCCCTGAGTCGATTTTCATTCGATACCGTGGAAATCCTTTTAGCCAACGAACACGGAAAAACCATTCCATTCACCAGCGGGACGTCGGTGCTAACGGTACACTTTAGAGTGAAGAAACATCTCGAGTTGGTGTAATGGTGAGACACACTCCCCTTCATAGAGTTGAGTTATACGAAGACTTTTACTGTTGTCAGGCGGGTGATGGAATGCCCGTGTTTATAGGAGGTCGAAGTCAGAGCGGTCGAGGAATCGGTAGTTTCTTTTGTGGAATCGGGAGGGCTATTTTACCCTGGTTAAAAACCGGCGGTAAGGCCTTGCTCAGAGAAGGCTTGGGGACCGGTCTGCAGGTCGCAAAGGACGCATTAGCCGGGAAAAATGTCGGTGAAGCTTTCAAAGAACGAGCTAAGGAGGCCGGTCAGCGGTTGATACACGGGGCCGTAGACCACCTGAGTGTTAACAACCAATCAGGAAGTGGTTTACGACAAAGCAGAAAGCGAGTTATGAAGTTACCTCCACCAGGAGAACCCGTTACGAAGAGGATAAAACCGACAGCTAGACGAGGCCACGCTAAATTACGGGGAGGATGCGAAAACGGGATTCTTGACGGCCGCTCTGTTCTACAAAGACACAGCTGGCCACCATGACGATTTGAAAGAAAATGAGGGTTTTAAAACACGGCGAGGTTTGACTTCGGGTAGTAAAGAGGTTGAAATGATGGGTCGTTTGCACTCTGATGTCTTTGTGCAGGATCGTTACATGTTAAACAGAGTCGATGTAAAGATAAAACTCACGCTATCGAAGGATGTGTTCAACCTCACGGGTCACGATAGCTCTGTGGGTTATAAGAGTGTTAGCACCTACGCCGCCCAAGGCTCTCTTAAGCGGGAATGCGTGGTACCCGATCAAGAGGGTTACCATCAAGACATTTTCCATCGCTAGCGGTATGTTCTCCCACAGTCAAGACAATTTATTTTTGTCTCAAACACCGACCCGTATAGTGATAGGTCTGATTACGGCCAGTGCGTTTAATGGTGTTTATACAGCTAACCCGTTCAATTTTCAACACTTTGGTCTGATTTATATGAACCTGACGGTCGACGGGAAATATATCTCTGGAAAGCCTCTAACTATGGACTTTGAACGAAATCAATACGCGAGAGCTTTTTTCGGCACAAATCTGGCCATGTGTCTGATTGGTAAAAACGCTGGGAATAACGTTGATTATAGAGAGTTCAAGGACGGATATTGTCTATTTGGTTTTGACCTCTCGTCCAGCCTACTGGACGGCTCCCATTTTGAGCTAGCCACAAGCGGACCCTTGTCGATAGAACTCAAGTTTGCCGCTCCCACAACTACTCCCCTACAAGTTATCGTCTACGCCGAGTTGGACTCAGTGCTCGAGGTGTCCAAGACAAAGCAGATTCTAACAGACCTCGCCGTTTGAGAGAAAGAAGAATATGAGCACGAGGGAGATTTACAACCTTTTGATGTCGGATATTTTCGTTCGACGTTGTTCCCTTGTTAGTGTCATTCCACGAAACCACTTACCGCCCAGCATCGACCCAACGGCGACCGCGGCCTTTGTCATAAACACCGACCCTTCCCACGAACCCGGTGAGCATTGGGTGGCCCTATTTTACAACGGTCTCGGCGAATGTGAGTATTTCGATTCCTACGGTTTGCCTCCCAGACACGTGGATATTTTAAACTTTATAGAGCAAAACTCACACGTTCCATTCGTGTACAACCCGCGGGTGTTGCAAGATTTGTTTAGCAACACGTGCGGTCTATATTGTGTTTATTATATACTTCTTAAGTGTCGTGGCGCGAAACTTAACAGAATTCTCATGCATTTCTCATCTAGACAGCCCATAAACGACAGAATCATTTATCGTTTGCTCGCCCCGTGGATACTTCGGCTTCGAGGAAACCCAGACGCTTAAAATTATCAACAACCGGACAGTAATATGTATTTTCCAATATGTGTTGTAGATTTGTTGTATTAATAATAAAGCTGTGAAATATAGAACGAATTTTGTTTTGCTTTACCATAACTATGAAAGAGAGAGTGCGTGACTATTTAATGTTAGCACACCTTACTACACGACACATGATGATGTTGGTAGCGATAACACACACGACCAATAATCTTTCCCCAAGAACCGCTATCCTGGCACATGATGTTAGCGATACTAATAACTAATAACACACACGACCATTCAAGGCACATCGCCCCAAGTTTTAGAACCGCTGTTGTTCCGCAAGAGACCCGCGCGAGATAGCCGGCGACGACCCGCCATCCGACGACCCCACAAGTTTTAGAACCGCTGTTGTCCGAGCTACCCCCGCGAGAGCCGACCGCACGCCGTCATGCACCATCGCACACCACGAGATAAGCCGATGACGTCACGCACCACCGCACACCATGAGATAAGCCGATTACCGGACCGCACCACTGAGATAATAAGCCGATTATCGGACTTTTGCACGGATTTGGTGCCAGTTTCGTGCGGTATCGGTGCAAAATCCATAGTCTTTGGTGCATTTTCGGTGCATGTGCGTGCACTTTTGGTGGAGTATACAGCCACCTACACTACTCGCGAGTTTACACCCATATGTGTGATCGGCCGCCTATCCAGAAATGTCCGGATATTTCTGTATAATGGCGCCTCAAGCATCGAAACTCAGATGCGAAGCGACATTCCTCACCTTCCCAGGGTAATACTCTGGTACCCATTTCTGCCAATGGCTGGGTCGACCGTAGGTGTATTTTTTTTTTTTGCAACCACGAGTACAACTCACACTGCTCCCAGCGGGAATCGAACACGGGTTGTCCGAACTTCGGAAGTACAGTCGACCCGACAGTTTTCCCAACTAAGCGACCGAGGCCCCCAAATACATAAATTAACATGGCGTTATGCTAGAAGTGGTCACTGGGTCCAACTAGACCTAGTTCTAACACGCAGGCAGTCTTTAAATAACATCAGAATAACACAAGCATATCACAGCGCAGACTGCAATACAGACCACGCTCACGTCAGCAGTCATATTAAAGCTAAAAGTAGACGTATTTACAAATCAAGAGAGCCTCCAGCAGCCAAGATTAACATCACAGCGACTAAAATCTCATCAAAGACATTTTTAGATCTAAGTTCGAAGAACTTGTAGAAGAAGCAGAAGATTCATCAAGTGTGGATGACAACTGGTACCCTCTGAAAACATACATCTATAATTGCGCTCTTTCCACCTACGGCCAAAAAAGTTCTCAAAAACCGACTGGATCGAAGAAAATGCAACAAGACTAGACCCACTAATAATCAATAAGAAAAATGCACTACTGAACTTCAAAAAAAAACCCAAGTAAATCACCAAGAACCAGCTTAAACATTAACAAGCCACTCTACAACGCGAAACAAGAAGATGCGCAAATGAATACTGGAACATCCATGCTCTGAAATACAGAAAGCTTCAGACAGGGGCGACTCAAAAACCATGCATGACAATATAAAAATGGCCCTTGGACCAAAACTAGCGCCACTAAAATCCAAGTTTGGAGAACCTATTACTGACAAGGAATGACAGATGGAAAGATAGGTAGAACACTACTCCAACCTATACCATGATGACAGACCAGCAAACACACTTCTAGAACACTACTCCAACCTATACCATGATGACAGACCAGCAAACACAGTTCTAGAACACTACTCCAACCTATACCATGATGACAGACCAGAAAGCACAGTTCTAGAACACTACTCCAACCTATACCATGATGACAGACCAGCAAACACACTTCTAGAACACTACTCCAACCTATACCATGATGACAGACCAGAAAGCACAGTTCTAGAACACTACTCCAACCTATACCATGATGACAGACCAGCAAGCACAGTTCTAGAACACTACTCCAACCTATACCATGATGACAGACCAGAAAGCACAGTTCTAGAACACTACTCCAATCTATACCCTGATTACAGACTAACAAGTACAGCTCTAGAACACTACTCCAACCTATACCATGATGACAGACCAGCAAACACAGTTCTAGAAGACTACTCCAACCTATACCATGATGACAGACCAGCAAACACACTTCTAGAACACTACTCCAACCTATACCATGATGACAGACCAGCAAGCACAGTTCTAGAACACTACTCCAACCTATACCATGATGACAGACCAGAAAGCACAGTTCTAGAACACTACTCCAACCTATACCATGATGACAGACCAGCAAGCACAGTTGTAGAACACTACTCCAACCTATACCATGATGACAGACCAGCAAACACACTTCTAGAACACTACTCCAACCTATACCATGATGACAGACCAGCAAGCACAGTTCTAGAACACTACTCCAACCTATACCATGATGACAGACCAGCAAGCACAGTTGTAGAACACTACTCCAACCTATACCATGATGACAGACCAGCAAACACACTTCTAGAACACTACTCCAACCTGTACCATGATTACAGACCAGCAAACACAGTTCTAGAACACTACACCAACCTATACCATGATGACAGACCAGCAAGCACAGTTGTAGAACACTACTCCAACCTATACCATGATGACAGACCAGCAAGCACAGCTCTAGAACACTACTCCAACCTATACCATGATGACAGCCCAGCAAACACACTTCTAGTCCAGTCAATACCTAAATATCCTACAATGTTTGAGCTGGACGCTGAGCCTACTATGAACGAACTTGCTGACGCTATAAATGCCCTCTCAAGAGGAAAAGCTGCAGGAAATGACAACATTCCCATAGATGTACTAAAGGAAAACTTAAACGTACTACTTTCACATCTATATAAACTGTTAATCAAATACTGAAGACAAGGAGAAATACCCAATGATATGAGAAATGCTAAGATCATAACACTATACAAAAACAAAGGAGACGGGTGATTGCAATAACTACAGAGACATCTCTTTCCTTAGCACAGCCGGCAATGCTTTTGTGAGAGTAATACTTAAACGCTTACATAGACTTGCAGAACGTGTTCTTCCCAAGTCTCAATGCGGCTTCATAGCCGGGAGATCACCCATAGACATGATTTACACACTTAGACAATGACAAGAAAAATGCCGGGAACAAAATATGCCGCTCTATATTGCCTTTGTGGATCTAACAAAGGCCTTCGACACAGTAAACAGAGATGGGCTCTACAGTGTGTTAGAAAGCATAGGCTGCCCACCTAAATTATTTAAGCTGATTAGGTCCTTCCATAAAAACATGAATGCTAAAATCCACTTTGATGGGAGTTCATCAGAGAGTTTTAAAGTCAACAACAGAGTGAAACAAGGATGTGTCCTCGCCCCCACCCTTTTTGGTATATTTTTTGCTGCCCTTCTAAATTACACCTTCGAAAACAGCTTAGGAGATATTTACACTCGCACAAGATCAGATAGCTCACTGTTAAACTTACACGACTAAGAGCAAAAACAACAACAAATAAAGAACATTTATTTGCTGACGATGCAGCCCTAATCGCTCATAATAAAGCCACTCTACAATCGCTGATCAACAACCTGGACAAAGCAGGCGACCTTTTTTCACTGTCAATTAGTGTTCAGAAAACAGTGATACTAAGTCAAGGCGACATCAAACCTCTATTAATCACTCTAAAAGATTGCCCTCTAGAATCAGTTCAGAAATGCACGTATCTTGGATCCACAATTACGCAAACCACTTCTCTTGATGATTAAATAAACAGCCGAATTGGTAAGGCAGCTATTACTTTCTGCAAACTCACAGAAAGGGCCTGGAACAACACGAAACTAACACTGAAGACTAAACTCTTAATATATCAAACTTGTGTGCTTACCACACTATTCTATGGATCTGAAACCTGGACAACATACTCAAATCACAAAAAAAGACTAAATGTCTTCCACATGCGATGTCTTCGCAGAATAATGCACATCAAATGGTAGGACAAAATAACCAACTTAACTGTCCTGCAACGTGCTAAGACCCCAACAATCATGTCGATGTTCAGATGTCGAAGAATAAGATGGCTGGGGCACGTCCAGCGAATGGAAGAAAAACCATCCCCAAGCAAATACTATATAATGAACTAACACAGGGAAAAAGACAAATCGTCAGACCTAAACTATGATATATAGGTATCTGTAAATCATCTCTGAATGACTTCTCCATCTCCGAAAATGACTGGGAACATCTGGCAAGTGATCGCACATCATGGGGAGCATGTATAAGAAATGGTATAACATCATTTGAGACTGTGCTAAGGCAAAACTTAGAAGAGAAAAGACTCATGAAAAAGGATGAAAAACTCTGTAGATCAGTGGGCCTGACTTGTTCATTCTGTGGTCGTGTGTGTTTGTCAAGCATTGGTAGAATTAGCCACGAGAGAAGCTGTTCGACAAAAACAAAACCTCAAAAAATACACAATAACCTCCACTAGACCGTCTGACAAGACGAAAAGGGCTATATATTATACAGTGGATTATATAAAATAAGGTAGATGAAGTTGTTGTTTACCTGACACTTGTTCATTAATGCAGTAGTCGTAGTTGTTGTTATCAGGTTGTACATTAGGGACAGTAACGCTCTAGATATGAACACTAAGAAACACAACGCGAAGTACCCACGAGATGCGACGTCATTCCACCAAGACTAAAAGAATAGAACCTGAAGGCAATGGTTCAGGTGTTACACTGTGACGTCCAGGGAACTCCAGTTTGCAGTTAACCTCAAGATTCAATATACAAGTAACGTTTACTGGATTTAATCAAGTAGAGCCGTTCAAGGGTTGTTGATCGTCAGATTATCATACCATTTCAGATCGTCAGATTATCATACTATTTCAGGTAGTCAGATTATCATACCATTTCAGATCGTCAGAGTATCATACCATTTCAGATAGTCAGATTATCATACCATTTCAGGTAGTCAGATTATCATACCATTTCAGATAGTCAGAGTATCATACCATTTCAGATCGTCAGATTATCATACCATTTCAGATCGTCAGAGTATCATACCATTTCAGATAGTCAGATTATCATACAATTTCAGGTAGTCAGATTATCATACCATTTCAGATAGTCAGATTATCATACCATTTCAGGTAGTCAGATTATCATACCATTTCAGATCGTCAGAACATGAGATCAACAAAGCACAGATTGAAACGTTCAAGAGTATTATATCTCCGTATCAGTCAATCAGATCAGTGACGGCCAATGTGAAGTCTTTTAGATAAAACCAGATACGAACATTTCTTTTACATATGTGTGAGAGAGAGAGAGAGAGAGAGAGAGAGAGAGAGAGAGAGAATGTGTGTGTGTGTGAGAGAGAGAGAGAGTATGTGTGTGTGTGTGAGAGAGAGAGAGTATGTGTGTGTGTGTGAGAGAGAGTATGTGTGTGTGTGTGTGTGTGTGAGAGAGAGAGAGAGAGAGAGAGTATGTGTGTGTGTGTGTGTGTTTTTTTGTTGTTGTTGTTGATTTTGTTTTTTTAGAGAGGTTCCCGAGCCCACGTCTCTCGGCTACTCTTTTCACTTTAATTTCGAAATCATCTACATGGCTCTAAAAAGTTGAGTTTTGTTAGCGCGACAGAGCTGTCGTCCTGATGCATGATAGACACTCACACATGATTTCTGCTGTTTGGAAAGCTGCGTTGGTTGTTATCGTATGAGAAGGATTTTCAGCTTCGTTTTCTTCCTTTTTCTCAGCAGTGGCTCTCTTCTCCAAGATGCTCCGCGCAATGTCTTGTGTTGAAAGCATTGCAGCTGGGCAAAAATCTCTTCAAAATTTAAATAATCGTGTTGTGTTAAAGGAGAGTGAGACTCATGGGGCAGAGCACGAGTTCAGTGTCGCGCTTGAAGATTGGAATGGGCGAGTTAGTGAGAACGGTCAGGGGCGTTGTGAGTGAGTGACAGGTGAGTAGAGTTAAGTCGGAGTTTAAGGAAATGGTAAATCTCTGGAGTATTAGGAAAGGTTTGGAAGACACGAAAAATAATTAAAATTAGGTGAGTGAAGTTAGATCGAGACAGAGTGACGTGGCGAGTTTCTATTGGTTGAGACATAGGATATTTAAGTGTGTGCAAGGCAGAAAAGTAAGGGAGTAGTGACATGTAGTGGATCCTTTTTAGTAGTAACAGAGCGAACGCTCTTTTATGTAGAAGTGTGTGGGAACAAGGAGATTCATACAGTCAGCTCCTGGTTGTTGGATAGAGATTCATAGAATGAAGAAGCCACATGTAGATAAGTTATTAGAGAAGTGATCTTTTTTAGTAGCAACAGGGCGAAAACCTATATTAGTTATCTATGTGTAGGAACAACAGGCTGTGTACATTTCATTTAAGGAGAAGTAAAATGTAGTTTAAATGAACTAGTGAAATTGGATCCTTAATTTAGGAAGCAGGATGTCTTTAATCATACTGTAGAGTGACAGTGAGTAAGTGACTGTATTAACATGTTCAATGTTAGAAGTTATGACGTGGACATTACGATGGTTTCTAAGTTCTGTAGTAACATGTTTCAAAGAATGTAGACAGAGATAATTGATGCAATGTGTGTTGATAGAGTTATGAGATTAGTTACGAATAATTAGGAAGCAATCAAAACCTCCTTAGCACTACATTGACACTGGAGCGGTCATCCACGCCGTCCTGACGTGTGTACTGAGAATGTAAGTTCAATGGAGCGTGTAAATAAACGTATTCGAAGTCATTATTTACCATAAGACCTGTGTAATAACTGAGTGGCTGTATTTGTAATTATTTGAGCTGTATCCAGTGGGCTCGTCTAGTCCAAATACCATCACGAAACACAACACGGAGTACCGCTAGTTAAGACGATGACGGAGACAAGGCTCCCATATCATTAGAACCTATTATAGTTATCGTTCTTAAATGTCTCAAAGATAGTTCACCGTGACGCAAGTCCAGTCAAGGCAGAACGACATCGTCATCAGTTAATCAAGTAGATCATGATCAGATAATAACCAAGGTGAACAAGTGATCAGGTCAGTTCATAAGCAGATCACAAACAGTCGAGTGCCAGTTCAAGTGAGCCTTAGAGAACATCACCCTCACTATCAATTGATTTTTACCATCAATTCACCATGAAGTCAATAAATCAAATGAATCGTACCGATGTTAGGTGATAATCTTTTCTGTTATATTGATGTCTGTTATAGACCTACTCCAAACTTTTCACTACTCAAACTAAAAAAAGGTAGGAACAGTATACCTAATTAAACTTACATGGTAGATCAAAGCAAATTCAAATCAAATGATGGAATAGCCATAGCAGTACAACAAAGTAACCAACAGTTACATGATAGGACATCTATTTGATCGCTGTGTTTGCTCTTAAAAAAGTAAAGTAAAGTACCCCCGTCATGCCAAGTGGCGTATAGGGAATATGATGTTAGTGACCATAAATTGTACAGACCTTCGGCACATGATTTTTGGGGTAATGTGGTTAGTATTACGCCCGTGCCGCTTTACTTTCCCAGAAAAAAATCCGGCACCTATTAAAGGCTGGGTGAACTGGCAGCCGTCGGTTGGGATCCAACCATACCTCTTGTCCTTTGTAGTCCAGATCACCAACCACTGAGCTATTGCGGCTCACTGAGTTTGCTCTTAAGCACAAACAAAGGTACGTGTTCATCTGAGATCTAATATACATGAACAACCTATCTAGCTGCAGTTAGGCGGGCTTCAAGTAGAGACCATTTGCAAAAATAAAAGATAGAGAATTTGGTGTACGCGTATGAGTAACAACCTATCAATTCAGTACATTACCTCAGATTTTAGATGTACAACAGAGGTGAGATACATAATTGCTCAGGCAAAAGCAGCTTTCCAAAATAAAAGGAAGACACTGTGCAATCCATTTTTGAAAATAGAAAAAAGAAAATGAGTTCTTAAATTGTATGTAGAGCCAGTCTTAACATATGGATGTGAATCATTGACAATAGGACAGCATGCAATAAAATCACTGAAAGCTGTAGAAATGTGGTTGCACAGAAGAAAGTTGAGAATACCATGGATATCTAAGAAGAGGAATGACAACGTTCTGAAAGATACCAAAGCAAAAAGAGAGCTAATTTCCAAAATTATGAAGAAACAGTCATCATGTTTTGGCCATGCAGTGAGAAGGGAACAGCTGGAATATATTTTGACAAATGGGAAAATTGAGGGACGAAGAGATAGCGGGAAACAAAGAGAAAAGATACCAGACAGCCTTAGAGAATGACTTGGCAGAAGGTCAACAATAGAAATATAAATAACTGTCGAGATCGAACGTTGTGGAGAGACATGATCACCTTCGCCAGTAGGCATGGTTGATGATGATGATATCCTGCCTAATGTAAGTATGCGGATCAGTCTATGTATTTCTTTTGTAAGTAATGCGACCAGTCTTCGCGTCACGGCTTCCACAAGTATCTCACTGTCCACTACATCTTCGTGGCGTTTATTTTTTAAGGTTTTTTTCTAAGAGGCAGTTTCTTTTCTAGAACGTGAGTGGATTTCCAGCCATTGCGATTATATGCGAGTACTGGTGTCTCACAAGATTTGTGCAGTCTGTGTTTCGTGTACTGGCTATGCACTTTTGATCCTCATATACTTGTAATCTTGTTAAATCAACTTCATGCTGACGATAAAAGGGTTATAATTACGATTGTCGTGTTTCATCCAGGGATATTTTGTTTCATAGATATGTGAGCTAGATAACTTTTTATATATTTCTTTAAGTTTTATACATCTTGTTGCAGGACTTTCACATCAGATACTCAAGCTGTGAGTATCTTCTACCTTTTAGCTCCCAGTGGAGCATAGGTCTTCAACAAACACTGTCCAAGTCGTTCTGTTTTTTTGCAATTCTTTTAAGATCATCTTCATCTCTGCTTCGATCTGTCTTCTCCAAGAATTCCTTGGTCTTCCTCTTTGTCTTTTCCCCTGGGGATTCCAAAAAAGGGCCTGTTGTGTAATACTCTCAGTTGGTTTCCGTAGTGTGTGTCCTATCCAGCGCCATCGTCTTCGCTGTATCTCTTTATCCACTGGTATTTGACCGGTACATTTCCATAATTCCACGTTAGTGACTTTGTCCTGCCATTTCCATCCCTTTATTCTGCGCAAGCATCCATTAATGAAAGTCTGTACCTTCGTGATTGTCAATTTTGTTATTCTCCATGTTTCACAGCCATATAATAGGACCGACTTAACATTTGAGTTGAAAATTTTTATTTTTGTATTTAGCCTAATTTCTTTGGATTTCCATATGTTTCCCAGTGCAATGAAAGCTCCTCTTGCTTATGATATCCTTATTTTGGTATCATTTTCTGTTCCTCCCTCTTTATCTATATTACTGCCCAGATATATATAAGATTGTACGTCTAGTATAGGTATTTCTCCTAGTTTTATTTGGTTATTGCCAACTGCATTAATTCTCATAATCTTGGTCTTATCTCTATTAATCTTTAGTCCTAGCTGTTGTGATCTCTCATCTAATATACTCATTTTATCCTGCATCTGTTGATGGCTGTGTGATAGGAGAGCTATGTCATCAGCAAAGTCTAAATCATCAAGTTGTTTGGTCAGTGACCACTGGATTCCATTTCTGTTGTTTTGAGTTATTTTCATAATCCATAATTATGAAAGCTGTGAGTATCTTACCGTGTAAATGTGGAGGTCTATTTGTCCTTAAACGCGATCTAGTCTAATTTGAGCGTCCGAGTGTGTTGAGCTCAACAGGGCCAGATTATCTGCAAAATCGAGGTATTGTAAGAAAATTGTGTTTATCCGTTTCATGCCTAATTGCTTGTCACCGCTGCATTTTCACATGACATAATCGACTGCTAATAATCGTATTTAGTATTGGTGCTTCACTGTGTCGTCAATCTGTTCTACAATTGTGTTATCGTGTTACCACAGTTAAAGCCATCTTCATGAAGAAACAAACACCCGTATCAGGATGGCTGCTAGAATTGTCACACCTGTCTTATGAAAGTGCGTCACTGCGGTCTCTGATGTGAAAGTCCTGTAACTGTCGTATCTGATGTGAAAGTCATGTAACTGTAGTCTCTGATGTGAAAGTCCTGCAACTGTGGTCTCTGATGTGAAAGTCCTGCAATTGGGGTCTCTGATGTGAAAGTCATGTAACTGTGGTCTCTGATGTGAAAGTCCTACAACTGAGGTCTCTGATGTGAAAGTCCTGTAACTGTGGTCTCTTATGTGAAAGTCCTGTAACTGTGGTCTCTGATGTGAAAGTCCTGCAACTGTGGTCTCTGATATGAAAGTCCTGCAACTGTGGTCTCTGATGTGAAAGTCATGTAACTGTAGTCTCGGATGTGAAAGTCCTGCAACTGTGGTCTCTGATGTGAAAGTCCTGCAACTGTGGTCTCTGATGTGAAAGTCCTGCAATTGGGGTCTCAGATGTGAAAGTCATGTAACTGTGGTCTCTGATGTGAAAGTCCTACAACTGAGGTCTCTGATGTGAAAGTCCTGTAACTGTGGTCTCTGATGTGAAAGTCCTGCAACTGTGGTCTCTGATATGAAAGTCCTGCAACTGTGGTCTCTGATGTGAAAGTCCTGCAACTGTGGTCTCTGATGTGAAAGTCCTGCAACTGTGGTCTCTGATGTGAAAGTCCTGCAACTGTGGTCTCTGATGTGAAAGTCCTGCAACTGTGGTCTCTGATTTGAAAGTCCTGTAACTGTGGTCTCTGATGTGAAAGTCCTGCAACTGTGGTCTCTGATGTGAAAGTCCTGCAACTGTGGTCTCTGATGTGAAAGTCCTGCAACTGTGGTCTCTGATGTGAAAGTCCTGTAACTGTGGTCTCTGATGTGAAAGTCCTGCAACTGTGGTCTCTGATGTGAAAGTCCTGTAACTGTCGTATCTGATGTGAAAGTCATGTAACTGTAGTCTCTGATGTGAAAGTCCTGCAACTGTGGTCTCTGATGTGAAAGTCCTGCAATTGGGGTCTCTGATGTGAAAGTCATGTAACTGTGGTCTCTGATGTGAAAGTCCTACAACTGAGGTCTCTGATGTGAAAGTCCTGTAACTGTGGTCTCTGATGTGAAAGTCCTGTAACTGTGGTCTCTGATGTGAAAGTCCTGTAACTGTGGTCTCTGATGTGAAAGTCCTGCAACTGTGGTCTCTGATATGAAAGTCCTGCAACTGTGGTCTTTGATGTGAAAGTCATGTAACTGTAGTCTCTGATGTGAAAGTCCTGCAACTGTGGTCTCTGATGTGAAAGTCCTGCAATTGGGGTCTCTGATGTGAAAGTCATGTAACTATGGTCTCTGATGTGAAAGTCCTACAACTGAGGTCTCTGATGTGAAAGTCCTGTAACTGTGGTCTCTGATGTGAAAGTCCTGCAACTGTGGTCTCTGATATGAAAGTCCTGCAACTGTGGTCTCTGATGTGAAAGTCCTGCAACTGTGGTCTCTGATGTGAAAGTCCTGCAACTGTGGTCTCTGATGTGAAAGTCCTGCAAATGTGGTCTCTAATGTAATAGTCGCGCAACTGTGGTCTCTGATGTAATAGTCGCGCAACTGTGGTCTCTGATGTGAAAGTCCTGCAACTGAGGTCTCTGATGTGAAAGTCCTGCAACTGTGGTCTCTGATGTGAAAGTTCTATAACTGTGGTCTCTGATGTGAAAGTCCTGTAACTGTGGTCTCTGATGCAATAGTCGCGCAACTGTGGTCTCTGATGTGAAAGTCCTGTAACTGTGGTCTCTGATGTGAAAGTCCTGCAACTGTGGTCTCTGATGTGAAAGTCCTACAACTGTGGTCTCTGATTTGAAAGTCCTGCAAATGTGGTCTCTGATGTGAAAGTCCTGCAACTGTGGTCTCTGATGTGAAAGTCCTGCAACTGTGGTCTCTGATGTCAAAGTCCTGCAACTGTGATCTCTGATGTGAAAGTCCTACTACTGTGGTCTCTGATGTGAAAGTCCTGTAACTGTGGTCTCTGATGTGAAAGTCCTGCAACTGTGGTCTCTGATATAAAAGTCCTACATCTGTATTCTCTGATGTGAAATTCCTACAACTGTGGTATCTGATGTGATAGTCGCGCAAATGAGGTCTCTGATGTGAAAGTCCTGCAACTGTGGTCTCTGATGTGAAAGTCCTGCAACTGTGGCCTCTGATATGAAAGTCCTGCAACTGTGGTCTCTGATGTGAAAGTCCTGCAACTGTGGTCTCTGATGTGAAAGTCCTGCAACTGTGGTCTCTGATGTGAAAATCCTGTAACTGTGGTCTCTGATGTGAAAGTTCTGTAACTGTGGTCTCTGATGTGAAAGTCCTGCAACTGTGGTCTCTGATGTGAAAGTCCTACAACTGTGTTATTTGATGTTATAGTCGCGCAAATGAGGTCTCTGATGTGAAAGTCCTGCAACTGTTGTCTCTGATGTGAAATTCCTGCAACTGTGGTCTCTGATGTGAAAGTCCTGCAACTGTTGTCTCTGATGTGAAAGTCCTGCAACTGTGGTCTCTGATGTGAAAGTCCTGCAACTGTTGTCTCTGATATATGAATGATATATATATGTGTGTATATATATATACACATGTATTGTACAGTATCAGTATAGGGGCAGCCATGGTGTTTTTCGAGGCTCGCCCCTCCTTTGTCTTTATATAAAAAGTGTACCCCCAGATTCCGACGGCGGGGCCTGAGCTGACCCGGCGGTGATTATTTTATGTTGTCCCACTTCCTCGGTGCTATTGATTCGCTCATTATGAGTTGGTTGTGTTTATGGCTTCCTCGGTGTTATTTGTTCGCTCATTATGAGTGGGTTGTGTTTATGGCTTCCTCGGTGTTATTAATTCGCGCATTATGAGTGGGTTGTGTTTATGGCTTCTTCGGTGTTATTTGTTCGCTCATTATGAGTGGGTTGTGTTTATGGCTTCCTCGGTGTTATTGGTTCGCTCCTTATGAGTGGGTTGTGTTTATGGCTTCCTCGGTGTTATTGGTTCGCTCATTATGAGTGGGTTGTGTTTATGACTTCCTCGGTGTTATTGGTTCGCTCATTATGAGTGGGTTGTGTTTATGACTTCCTCGGTGTTATTTGTTCGCTCATTATGAGTGGGTTGTGTTTATGGCTTCCTCGGTGTTATTGGTTCGCTCATTATGAGTGGGTTGTGTTTATGGCTTCCTCGGTGTTATTGGTTCGCTCATTATGAGTGGGTTGTGTTTATGGCTTCCTCGGTGTTATTGGTTCGCTCATTATGAGTGAGTTGTGTTTATGGCTTGCTCGGTGTTATTGGTTCGCTCATTATGAGTGGGTTGTGTTTATGACTTCCTCGGTGTTATTGGTTCGCTCATTATGAGTGGGTTGTGTTTATGACTTCCTCGGTGTTATTGGTTCGC